>CM062614.1:31397692-31552692 GCA_025617555.3 Puccinia polysora | reverse complement strand
GAAAGCCAAGGTTTGCGGATTAGTATACCAAAGCGCTAAGAAAAATGTGATGACACGTCCAAGGATTTCCACATTAGCAGACGGGACCACTCGGCCGAAATGGAACCAAGAGCTTACGTTGACCGGGATGTTCACCACCTGGGTCTCCAATTCCGGGCGCAGTTTTGACAAACCGTTGGATACGATCGATTTTCAAGTCTTCCGAGTTAACATTTTGTTTCACCCACTCCAGTTCTGTATTGATTAGACTCTGAATCTCTGATGGGTTCGTCGGCAGATTCGGATTTCCATACTTTTGCAGCGGCATGTAAGAGTGAAAAGCTCGGGTAATGGCTAGCCAGTGGGGATCAAAGAAGAGACCAACTGAATCATTGACTTCCTGGGGATCGTGATCTTGGTTATCAGGGTTGGATTGGTTCTGAACTTCAGTTGAATCTCCAAGATCCGGATCAGGCTGGTGCTGTGTTGTGGCGATCGGTACTCGCGTGACACTATTTGACGGATGAATGTCAAGAATCTAGCACACCACCGGCGATAGTTTTGCAGTGAGCGGATATTGGTTAGATATGATACATAGAGTGTTGGCTTTTACCTGAAGGAAATCCTTTCGAGGCAGGCATTTATCCAATGCCAAAAAACGGGTGACCCTCGGCAAAGCGGAAGTTGTAGGGTTCTGAAGGTGGGTAAGACTGGAAGAGGTCACATGATGCTGCTCTACTAGAACTTGACTTCGTTGCGCCTGAGGTCCGTGTGGAGTGGGGTCATTTTTTTCGGCGGAATCGGACTCAGCGCTTTTTGGACCGCTGATAATAGCCGCCTGACAAAAATGGTCGACAGGGCAAGATGATTGAGGATCTGCATGTTTTTCGCTAGGAACGATTTCATCGTCACTGTCCTCAATAGATATCATGTCTGGGTTAATCGCCGGAGTTTTTAGCGAGCTAGAATTTTGTCGCTCCTCTTGGTCATCATCATCATCGATTTTCAATTCATCCGGATTAAGTGAACCAACTGCCGAGATATCGGGGGAGTGGTTGTGAGGCAATTGGCCGTGATGATAAACGGCGGCAAATTTAACGTGAAGATGAGCTGAAAACCAGTAGTGAGGTTTAATCTTCCGGAGTAAATGCATCAGGGGGGGTGAACCAAGTGTATTCGAGGCGACCTGAAGAATTCCAAGGTTTGATAAAATTCACATCACGGCTTAGATTCGATTCGACGCAAGTCTGGTGGTGGAAGGAAACTCGCCTCATCTCGGAAAAAAGGCTTGGCGCGGAGCAGCCGGGCGGTATCGCCATGTTGTTCGATTCCGACTGGCCAATCATGGGAGATGAAGATGTCACTCGAGCTTGAGACAGGTAATTGGCCAAGTCGAAATACGTCGTAGGCCCGTACATGGTAGATGGAGCGGATCGTTCCATTGTTGTAAGGGAGGCGTTCATGATGGCCTAGATCCATCTGGGATAGGATGAGAAACGTTGTATGATACCACTTGGGAGGAATTTACGAACCAGTATGATAATCATGCTGCTTATAAATTCCGCTGGCCCCACTAATTCGAATGGATTCATGTGAACCGTCTGGCAGTACTTTTCGAAGAATTACGGAACCAGCGAAGCCCAAGAAATAGATGTTGGGGGCCACCCATCCACCATGATAACTTAAAGAAGAAAGGATTGTCTGAGTCATTTAAAATTTGGATGGGACGAGGTAAATTTCATGGGGTGCTCACAGTTCCCAAAGGTAACCTGAAGCCTCATGATTTCCACCGACAAATATAGTCAAGATCGGAGCCACCTTTGATAAGGTCACTTTCGCGAGAGAGCAAACGAGGCACAAGTTTCTTCAGCAGGTGATTGAGCAGCTTCAGAAGAAAATCTAATCGAATCTGAAGAATTTCCACCTTCTCCCCGTTGTAATATCTCCAAAACGTCCCTAACTGGCGATACTTCTGAGGTGCGGCAAAGGTTTGCAAGTCGGAGTGATTTCTGAAGGATTGAAAATCGCCACAACAGACCAACACGTCAGGAGTTTCGATTCCGGCTTGGGTTTGTGCAACTTCGATGGTATGATAGACCTAGAAATGCGATCCGAGAGATTAGCTTCGTTGATTCTCTCGCTCATGACCGTCAATCGTATGTAACGTGGTTCCTACGTTGTCCAGTTCACCGTGGCAGCAGCCTTGGATGGCGACCTGAGAGACAATCGGGTTAGTCAATTGGCCAATCGATGGTAAGACGTGATCAACATTACCTTCATCGTTCTTCGTTCTGACTGCCGAGGTGTTGGTCGTAGGCTGCTCGTTGCCCACCCGACTGACCGACGCTCGATGCCCTTGATAAGGTTGCCGGCGACTGAATCGGGAACATGACGCCATCATCCGCCCTCCCTGGCGCGTCATTTGGGGAGGTGGCGACGGTGGCGCGTCAATATATATATATATATATTTTTTTTTTCTTTCAAGTGTTAAAAATTTCTCCCCAACGAGTTGGCAGACAGACCAACAGCAGTGTCAGCTTTGTCAGTGATGTCCGATTGGGGGCATAGACAATCAGGAAGGAGGAATCATCATGGGAAAGTTAAGAAAGGAGGACTTGTAAGTCCCTGATGGCAGTACTTCATTCCATAGATTGATTGATTAACTTGTAAAAACAATTCAGGTTCATGAAGAAAACATGACAAGGACATTGTAATGAGGTAACCAATGAGTTTGATGAAGAAAGCATGAAAAAAAGGAAAATCAATCAAACATAGCTTTAAGGAGCCCAAACTTGCATAGGGTCCCAGTCATCATCCTCATCTGGATCATCTTCAACAGTTATTGCAACAGAGTTGAGCTGGTTCTCCTTCTATCACTGATTGAAATCAAACATTGTTTCAATGGAGGCATTCTGTCTTGAAATGATAGGAAGGCTTGCGGTATCATTTAATATACCATTTTCAAAAGTCTACAAGTCATCTGGGGTGATGAATGCATTGTATGCTTGCATGTTCTCATATTCAGAAGGTTGGCTGTTTGAACTGCTTGCCTTGGAATGTTGAAAATTCAAAGCTGAATCACCTTGGAGTAAGTGTACTAATTTCACCTGGCTCAATACTTTCAAATTTGAAGTCTTCATTTGGTTTCTTATTGTTGTTTTGATAGTGTTCATGATTGAAAAAAGGCCCTTGACACCAGCTGCCTGAGGGACAATCTGAAAGACTTGTATTGCTACCTTTTTCAAAGCACTTGATTCAGGAAAGATAGGAAAAGACATCCAATAGTTCAATGGAAAAGATGGTAGGCCAGAATCTTCAAGAGAGACATTGAAAGGGAAGTGGGAATTGTGATAATGATTGATTGAGTTTTGAAGTGATAATGCCTCAGATCTATTGCAATCCCAATTTTTGGCAAGTTGAAGTATCATTTTACCATTGTCAGCTAGTGAGTATTTCTGAGATACTGCAATCTGACAATTTGATGGATGAAGAAAGAAAGCAATTAGGTAGATATCATCTTGAAAAACCAAAGAAGACTTGCAGAAGACCTCTAGTGAATGGCTCTTGAAGGCCTCAAATCTTGAGTATACTTCAGCAGCTTTTATGGATTTTTAAGTATCCAGAAGCTCTTTCAAAATGCCTGCCAAGGTTGTGCCATGTCTTTCTCAATGGCCTATTGCAGTCACTACTGTCTTGAGAATTTGAACCATAACAGCATTTCCAGTAAAGTGATCACAATTTCTAATGATGTTCAAGACACTCTTACTGGTGGATGGAGTATCCACCATTGGGTTCTCCATGATTTCCATGCAAAACTTGAATCCACCTTCATTTTCTTGAGCCCCCAGGCATACTTTAGCCATTGAGTACCCACACGTTTAACACAGGCTTTGAAGACAATGAATCATTCCACTTTAAACCCTCCACTCTGAGAGATTCTCACACCAAAAGCCAGAAGTAGTATAGTAGTTGACTAGATTCTTGTTCACTTTTATGACTTCTTGCATGAAAGGATGATTTGGGACTTTATTTGCTATCAAATTAAAAAAAAATGCAGAGAAAAATGGGTTTTGAGAATGTGTGGATGTTCAGCCTCTAAATTGTCTCAAAACTTGACCATAACTGAGGGAGAATTGTTTACAAAAGCAGAAATTGCATTGAGATAAATTTGTTTGGATTTGAGTGTTTCTTTTGATGCTTTCAAGATTTTTTCAGAGGTGTTTTGCTGGTATTGAAGGTCAAGAAAATCATCAAAAACTTTAATTGAAGGTCCTTGTAAGGCCAGAACAGCATGCAAACTTTTCACAGCATTTTTGGTCCAACCATCAAGATATATAGTTAGGTTCTTTAGATCTTTGATTTTATTTATAAATCCAATTCACGTCTTGCATAAACATCTGGTAAGATGTTGTCCATGATCTGTTTTTGGTAAGGTAACTTGTATGGACACCTTTCTAGCTCCTCCTGGTATTGTTGGAAGTAAGGATTTTCAAAAATTGTGAATGGTAATTTTCAGCTGACCACAGCTTTGAGAATCAGTTCATGGAGATATTGGGTATGCTCATTTTGAATTGGTTTGAAATAATTTTTGGCTGATTCTTTTTTTGATGGCACAGAAATTTGCATTGTTCAATTGTTTGTGCTGATTCCAGCTTGGATAGAAGTACTCAATTCTTGAGAACAATCAGGTTGTGTCTTTTCAATGGCCAATATCAAAAGAAATTGCTTGGATTTCTCTTTTGGAAGGATTTTCTTTCAGGCCTCTTGGAGATGAGCTTGAAGAAGGTGTGGCCTGTCTTGAGTTAAAACAACCAAGCAGTGCCATAAATTTGGCATCTTGTTGTCTTGTTTCATCTTCTTGAGGTTCAGACATAAGAAAACAGGACCAGCAAGCCCCATGTCCTTTGGAGGGCTTGAACCATTTTGGGGTACTTTCCTGAGAGGTGCAATTAGCTGGAATAATGTTGAAGCTGGTTGCCAAGTGCTCACTGTTGAATCTGGGGGTAACTTGGCACTTTCAAAGCTTGGGGTAACCTGGCACTTTCAAATCTGGTTTCCAGTGTCCTTAGCATTCCCAGTACAATTTTTACTATCCTTGCCCAACCGCAACTCCAACTCTAACCCTCAATCCAAAACCTCTTGCAATGGTTGGGGTTGCTTCCCCACCTGGGCATCACACCAGGATTTTTGGTGAAAACCCTGTACCTCTCCAGTCTAATTCTGTACATAAAACCACTAGGCTTAACCCCCATACTTGTTTCTACATCCCAATCTGTTGGAATTTTGGTCCATTATTAGTGTTGCCTGAATCTTGAGTGCAACCTGTGTTGTGGTCCTCCAAGTTGTGTGGACACTGAAGTCCTAGTATTGAATATTCCTTATTCATTTTTACCCTTTCCATTCAACCACTTTTCAGCCACCTTTTACTTAGTTTATTTAAGTCTTTTGGTTCCAAAGTGAATACATCCTCATCCGTTCTGACTAAAAATGAACCAGATTGCCCAGCTTTGACTCCTTGGATCCAATCCTCTTACTGTCATAAGATTTCATCTTATCCATTCCTTCTAATTCAACCAGAGAATTCAATCAAAAATTTGACACAATCAACCTCCCAGCCTATTCCTCCTTGATTCTTGAAACATCCCCCCACACTTAGGTACATACAATTTTGGTCTTCCAGGGGGGTTTTTGAGACATTTCTGGCATTCCAAACTTAGATCTTAACCGCCAGGCCCTGCCAGAGCAGGGTCCTTCAAACTATTGCGGAATGTGAAATGGCTTCAGTCAGCTGTGTATGTATGTAAACCAGCTCAAACCTGGCATCAAGACTGGTTGCTGACAGTTTCAAGTTGGCTTCCAACCTTCAACTATTCTGGTTTCCACCTAACTAATTAACAAATATCAAAAATATGGGGGAATGTCTGAATTAAATGGTGATGAAGATTTAGTCTTAAATAATTGAATGTGAGTTCCCTGTTAGATCAAATAAATCAATCATAGAACAAACAAAACCAATTTCAATTGGCTAGAGAGACCAACTACAAGTCTACACTTATTCATTGGATCATATTTATGTAAGCAATAAATGCCCAGTATCAACTAGTATTTCATAAATTCAATCCACTGAAAAGAGGAAGCTCATTTGATTATTAATTTTCTTGGAATCATCTTCA
Organism: Puccinia polysora; assembly: GCA_025617555.3. Taxonomy (NCBI): domain Eukaryota; kingdom Fungi; phylum Basidiomycota; class Pucciniomycetes; order Pucciniales; family Pucciniaceae; genus Puccinia; species Puccinia polysora. Next base: position 31,546,540 of record CM062614.1, on the reverse strand, counting down.
AAAATTGGGGAATAGACTACCCAAGTGAGAACTTGTGTTTTCTTCTTGAGATTTTCATGTAAAACAGAAAACTTTTTGAGAGACTAATATTTCTGCTTTGTTCAAATCAGAAAAATTTCATGAAGCAATTAAAAGATTATCTCTTGGAATTTTTTTCCCAAAAAAATTATCTTTGCTAAATTTTCAATTTTTTCCTTGTCAAATTAAGTGAATTGATTTTAAAAGATCCATGCACCACAAAAAAAACTTTTGGCACTTTCTAGAAATTTCCATCAGTTTTTGTGGTGATTTAGTATGGATTTTTCCAATTTAAACCAAAAAATTAAAAAAATTGACATATCATGAGCTAAAAAAACAATTATGTCACCAGTTCTGAGGTTTAAAAATATTTTTTTTCAATATTATACTATTGAAATAACTTTTCAGGATAGTTCAATGTTCAGACTGATTTTTTTAACAATAAACAAAATGATATAAATGACAAAATTTGACTTAAAGAGGAAAGAAGAAGAGCCTAAATTATTTACAGATTTGGATTATATCAATCACCTTCTCTAGGTTTAAAAATAATTCCCATTCAAATCATTCAACACAAATAAAAGCTAGGGGATAATAAAATTTTGTTTATGATATTTGAATGGTTTCTTTATTTTTTTAATTTGAATAAGGCCCAGGATTTATTCTGAGATTTTTCATTTCTGAAATCAAAATTTGTTTGATTAATATAAAAACTCAAAGAGGAGTGATTTTTTTTTTCTTTTTTAAAAAAAATTCTCATTTCTTCCACACCAGGAAGGCATGGAAAATTTATTTCAATTGGGAAAATTTGGGAAAGTCTTTTCTTACAGTTTTAAATAGAGTTTCTAGGAATTTTCCAGGTTCAGGAAAATTACAGCAGAATGGCTTATGAGTCCCTCCAAAGTCCCAGCCATAGATTTATGACCACTTACATACTGTTGAGACCATTTAAATTCAGGGTTTTGAAATATTGAAGTCTTTTGAAGCTGCAGAGCTTTGAACTTTGAAAGCCTCAAACCTGTATTTATTCAAGAAAGCTGAGGCTGATGCAGGAAAAGTGGAATTGATGGCTATTGTGGTGTCTGTTTATAGAATTTCATCTGGGAAGGAAGAGACAAGAAGTGGTGTGACATGGGTGGAAAACTTGTGTTAGTAGACCAAGGGTTCTGCAGCCTTGTGTATAGAAAATTTTACTTGTTAAAAGGTTTTTTGGTATGCAAGTCAAAGAAAGGAAGATGAAAAACAAGATGCTTTTTTATTATCCAATGTGAACTCCAACTTGTAGAAATTATCTTGAATTTATTGGAAAAAAAAAGGCTGAGAGGAAGAAAGTACCAGCATCAAGGAATGAAAGAAAAATGATCAGAGTGGATGATTGAAAAAGTGAGAATCAGAGATTCATACCCCAGAGAATAAAGCATTTAAAGGATGAAAAGTTAAATTGGGACAAGAATATGAAAGCCACTAGTATAAAGATTCCAAGACAAGAGCTAGACCAAACAATACCTAGAAGAAGGTTAGTGGAGCTTTATTTAGATGTTTGGTGTGAATTTTCTCACCAAGTGAAGAATAATTTCAGTTGAAGGAAGATACTAGTTCTTGATAAATGAACTCATTAGACATAGGTCCTGAGGTAGTTTGCTGTTTTTTTAAAAAAATGGCAGTATGGGAGCAGAGGTTGAAGAGGTGCAAGTGATCCAAGATTGAGGGATCAAGAGGCAGAAAGGAAGAATGGAATTGAACAAGGGAAGAGATCAATGGAAATGATAGGATAAAATGACTTTGAAAGAAGTTAAAGGTGGAATCTGGATGACAGGGAATTGAATGGGCAAGAATTTCAACACATATCATTCAGAAAAATACTGGAAACTCTGAGTAAAAAAATATATAAGATTGGAAAAGCTTCCTGATGCACACCAGCATATTGAATAAGAAATATTTGTTTCTGAATGCATGTGGATTTTCTAGATGAAAAAATCCAAAAATAGAAAGGAATATTAGAGACAGAATATCCACTTGAGTTAATTTGGAATTGGCAGATTAGATAAATTTTAAGGATTAAATAAGGGTTTGATGTAAGGGAAGCTCATCAATGGCATGAAAGGAAGGGAAATCTCCAGAAAACAAAATTTCAATTGAAACCAGATGGCAGTATTCAAAATTTGAAATAAACAGGGCATACAAGCAATTGAAAAATTGAAGATGAGGAACAATCTTTGACAGGTGGAGGACGGGCATAAGTGGCTGCAGGATGAATGCAGGAAGAATGGACAAGGAGGTGAAGGGAGGGTTCATATATACATATATATATATATATATATATATGCGTGCTCTGATGGAAATGAAGAGGTAAAGGCCATAGAATTGGCTATTGTATTCAATATATAGAACAATATGGTTTAGGAGAGATTTAGTTTACAAGATTGACATCAGAAAGTACAATAAGGAAGAAAAACAAGAATAGATTGTTGAAGACACGGTGTCTTCTTCTTTATTGAATTTAATAAATTTTTGCTTGAATAATTTCATTTTAATTTATTGAAGAAACATTATATGAGAAAAGAAGGAAATTCAAGATTACAGATTCTGAGGATAGAAAATGCTTTAATTTTTTTTCTTACTTTTATATTCCTCCCATCTAAGGAATAAAAATGATATTTACCAGATCAGGGAAGCATCTGGAATATGATTAATCATTATGGTGCTTCCAAAAAAAAACCTTCTGGTGCCTCATTGAAAAATATTTTTAGAATTATTTTCATTAATTTTTTTGTAGAATTTCATGTACTGCAGTGGACATGGAATTTCAAGCTAGTAGCTAGCAAAGAATTGTGTATGGGAGGGCTACAGGAAATTTTAAAATGGGCTCTCAACATAAATTGATCCCATGAAACATAATCCAAATTCCATCAAATAAAAAGGAAACCCATATCTTACCTCCTTCCAGTATGGTATAGGTTGGATTTTGAATTCCACCAAAATATCAACTATAATTATGCTTTAAAAGAGATTTTTTGAGTTGGAAAATTAATTAAGTAGGAAATTTGGTGGGTATAAATTCAATTTCAGACAAAGATAATGTGAAAAATTTGGTAAATTTTATTTCAAAAAAGAAGGAATTTCAGCATTTGAAGAATATGGAAGGAGAAAAGGAGCAGTAATGGACCAGGTTTTAGGGGGAAATGTAGGAAAAATGGAGGAAGGAGGAAACATGGTTCTTAAAATTGGATTTAAACATGCGGGAAGCCAGCACCAATTTGGGGGGAGGGGTTTTATTCAAAAAGGTTTTTTTAAAATAAATATTCCATATTTAAATTTATTTATCAATAAGCAGTGGTGAATGAAATCATGATAAAAGAACTTGGTTTGTTAAAACAGAATTCTATACAGGGCCTAAGGACTTAGCTGGAGAATAAAATTCACCCAAAGCTTTTCAAAAAAGGTCTGATATTATGGTTTTGGATGGGGGGTTTTTATCTTTCTACAACAAATTAAATCTAGAGGCAAGTAGTGGGGGGTTTTAATTTTCGGAACTTATCAATGAGTAAACAGTTCAAAAATCACCAAAGAGTTCTGATCAAAAAAAAAAAGAGGAAAATGGATAAAGCCATGATGGAGAAACAGGCAAGTTTTATAGAATGTGAAAATTTGGACTGTTTGAAGGGCCTGATGAAAAATATTCATAAGATGGAAATTATAAGCTCAATTTTAGCAGATCTGGAAAAGAGCTCAGGGGAACCTCAAATATAAATGAAGGAGGAAAATATGAGTTTGATTTGTTTGAACAGAATTTGAATTAATTAGACCCTGTAAAATAGGCTGAAATTTGGTTCAGTGGTAAAAAAATAATGAAACAATAGATTTTATAGTGAACTAAAAGAGCCCACAACAATTGGAGGATAACTTCATAAAAACTATAAAACATACTAGTATGGATAGGAGACATTCAAATTTGATAAAGAATCTACTTGCATAAAACCAAATCTGTGGCTTATAAAGAGACCACCATACCATTTCAGTCAAGAGATTGAAGAGGATTGTTGAACATACAAATTATTTTGAAAGTATAGTTAAATATTATCAGTGACCAGAATGATAAAATAAAAGAGATGATAAAGTAGATTTTTATTCTTTTTTTTTAGAAGAAAATAGAGAAGAATAATAGACTGGAGATGCTTCAGAAGCCATGGGAAGCAGAGGCTTTTGCATGCAAGATTTGCTTATTTTTGTGAAGTGGCTAAAAGAATTTGAGTTTTTTGAATTTGAAAGGACCAATTTGGAAAAATTGCGAGGCTCATCAAGCAGTGAATTTTCATGGTTAAATGAAAGAAGGTTGAAGATTTTCCAGGATCATTATTCCATTTTGACCAGGTGAAGTATGCCATGGTGGCTTGAAGAAAGGGGAAAAGTAGGAGGATCAACAGGAAGATTTACTGGAAAAGGAGAGGGATTGACTGGAAATGGAAGAAAAAGATATTTTATCTGTAGCCATGGCATGTATTGGTAAGAGTAGAACAGTGGAAGAAATAAAGAAAATCACTCAATTTCTTGGCTTCTAAATATATTTAATTGGATTTTTTTTTTTAAAAAAAAACCATTTTTGATTACAACAACTATTGAGACTATTTTTAACCCCACCAATAAACAAATCTTTTTTATTTTGTTTAAATTTTTTTTCTAGAGTATATTTTTTGACTCTTCAATTCCTTGCAAGTGTTCTGAGTTTTTTTGTTTATTTGCATAGACATGCCCGTTCTTGTATGAGTGGCAGTATTCATAGCAGCTTTGCATCCCAAATCATTTTAAACCTACATTTTTTTTGAAAGCAATACCAAAGCCCAATTCAGGAAATACAAATTGGCTTTCAGATACTTGAAATTTTTCATTTTTGACAATGAATTTTCCATTGGATTTTTTTTTGGAACCACCAGTAAAAACAAATAGGAAAAAACATTGCCATGGTCAATATGAGGAGAGTTGTAGAAGAAATTGGATGTGAAGGTGATATGTGGGGAAAATTCAAAAGGAGTAAGGCAAGATCCAAATTCCAAATAAGAGAAGGAGGGTATTTGGTTTTCCATCATTGAATCACGGTTTGCTTCAAAGGAAAGTCTGGCTAATTTTTGGAGCATTTGGCCTAAAATTTGAGAGACCTTGTCAGACTTAAGGTTCAGAAAAGTAAATTCTTGAGGGAATGATTGAATGGCTTCTTTCTTCAAATATTTTAAAAATAATTCAGAAGGGTGAATTGATTTCTGCCATCCAATACCCCACATTTTTACACCCCAAGATCTTGAGGGACCAAAAGTTTTGACCAATCTTTTTGATTGGTGAAGGAAAGTTGTGACAAAGTTGATTTCCTTCTTATCCTGATCAGACATTTTATTCAAAGGGAAAAAATCAATTAATGCAAAAAGAGACTTGTGATTGGATTCATCAAGAAAAATTACTTTTCCAGACCGGAAGAAATGGAATTGTTTGATCTTCTCTTTGACTTTCAAAAACTCTTTGGGGGAGGGCTTTTGATTTTTCTTTTTATTTTGGGAAAAAATGGTGGGATAAAGATCAAAAGGTTTTATTTTTTGTCCAGAACACGCAACATGTTCATCAATCCCTTCCTCTTCTAATTCCAAAGAGATTTTAGAATCTCTATTTTGAGCCCTCTTTTGCTGAAAAGCCCTATTATTTCCACCTCCCTGTATTTTTTTCAAATAATCTCCTCCCATCTTTTTCCCTCTCATCCACATAATTTAATTTGGGTGAGGATCAAGAAGGGATTCAAATCATTGTGTAACATTTTGAGGGTTGTGGGAGAAGAATAGGTGGTCCGGAAAAGGGCAAATTTAGAAGGAACAAGGGGACAAAGAGTGTTTTGCATTGCATAGAATCAAAATCAAAAAACCATCATTAGTCATTTAATAATCAAGTTGGATGATCAATAAACATAGAAAACAAAAACAACATTCAATGATCCTAACCAAATAAAAAAAAGTTCAGTCATATTTTTAATATTGAGTATCATGGATTAAAGAGGAGGAGGAGGAGGAGGAGGAGGAGGGAGGGAAAACAACCTTGGATTTCCTATTGATTGATGGAGGATTGGTAGGTGGGTCCTAAAACAATGAATAAATCAATTATCAATTTATCCATTGAGAAGGAGGAAGAGGAGGAAGAAGAGAAGCTAAGAAACTGATCAATTCTTTAGCAATTAATTGGCAAGGAGGAGGAGGAGCAGGGGGGAGCAATTTCAAGAAAATGATTGCTTGATTTGCAATCAATTGCTTGATCAATTGAAAATTTATGGATCAATTGATTTAAAATGAATTAATCAATTGATTTTTGATTGATTGAGAAATAAATTTCAAATCAATCAATCAATTGATTCAAATTTGACTGAGCAATCAATTGACTCACATTTGACTGAGCAATCAATTGATTAACATTTGACTAAGAAATCAATTGATTTGCATTTGACTGAGAAATCAAATGTAAACCAATCAATCAATTTGCAATTGATTGGGATGGAGGGAGGGGGAAGAGGGGGGAGGAGGAGGAGGAGGAGGAGGAGGAGGAGGAGGAGGAGGAGGAGGAGGAGTAGGAGGAGTAGGAGGAGGAGGAGGAGGAGGAGGAGGAGGAGGAGGAGGAGGAGGAGGAGGAGGAGGAGGAGGAGGAGGAGGAGGAGGAGGAGGAGGAGGAAGGGATTGACTTACTGGAGAGAATGGAGGAGGAGGAGTGCCTATTGATAAAAAAAAGGAGGTGGTAGTGGTGGTGTTGCTCATCTGATTGATTGATGGGAGAAGGAGAAGGAGGAGGGGGGGACTTACAGGGATGAGTGATTGACCAATGGGGAGCATAAGAAGGAGGAGAAGGTCAGGGGGGGACTTTGAGGTGGAGGTTGAGGTTGAAGTTTTTGATGAGGAGGAGGAAAGAGTGGACCAGTGATTTGGTGAGGAGGAGGAAGGAGTGGACTGGTGGTTTGGTGAGGAGGAGGAAGGAGTGGACCAGTGAGTGAGTGGGGTGAGGTAGATGATCTGGAAGGTTTTTTTTTGTTTTTTCTAAGTCCACCAAAAAAAAAAAATCAAAAAACCATGAGTCAGCCTAGGATTCTTGGTTGGACAACCAAAACCAAAAAAAAATACTGTAAAATGATTTTTTACCTATTTCAAAACTGAATTTTACTCATTAAAGTGAGCATGTGTGAGGGGTAGAATCATCTCTCTCATGGCAGAAGATGAGGGACAAGATGATACAGAAATGAATTGAGGAGGATCCATAATATTGCCTTCAAATATTTTGTCCCATTCATCTTTGATTTTGTCCAAAAGGTTTTAAAGGCTTACACAACTGATAATCCAGTTGATGAGGATCATCATGTTATTTTGATTTTGAATCTGGTTCCACATTTCCCTTAAGCTGTCCCATCTTCCTTTCAGCACACCTATTGCATGTTCAATCTGGAATTGTGACTGAGCAAGATGATAGTCAAAATTGGATTTTCTTGGATCATTGGTAGAAACATTACAATAAGCTGGTACAATATATTTCCCCCTAGAATAAGCTAAATTGGCCAGAAGGGATCTTGGTAAAATTATTTCCCTGGTTGTTGGTCAATCTGCATCCAATTGAAAACATATGAATTATTACAAGAACCCAGAAGGCCAGCATTGAGGGATATAAACTTCTTGTTTTTATCACAAACAAGTTGTAGTGCCACAGATTGTCTATAAAAACAGATAAAAAATCTTTGTTCAGTGTTTTATAAAAGTTTTCAGAAAATAAATAAATCAATTGCCTTTTTTTCAATCAATATAGTGGTTTCAATCAAGCTTGGGTTTTTGACTCAAGGGGATAGTGGTTCCATCAACAAAACCAATCCAACCGGGAAAGCCTTCAGTCTCCATTACTTGAGATATCTTCTTGATTTATTCTTTGGTTGGCCAACAAAGGACTGAGCAATGGAAAGATAGGATAGCAAACATTACTCTTCTGGTGTATAATTCAATGGTTCCATAACCAACTGGGAATAGACTTCCTAATTGATGAATTGCTGCTCAATTTCCATTTGATACAAATCTAAAAAGAGAAATGGCCAGTTGGATAGCTGGATTTCATTGAGGATTCCATCAATTCTCCTGGACAGGGTGGTGATATTCAATCATCTCCAAAAGGTTCATGAATGAAGGTAACAAAGTTTGGAACAGTTTCTGGAAGCTTAATTTGAGGAGGAGATGAAGCTTTTGCCTTTCATAAATAGGGTTGTGGAGAGTTTGTCTTCTTGGAACCATGTATTTATTTTCCAATAGAGAATTCAAAGCTAAACAATTTGATTCCAAATCCCAGTCTGAATAAGAGTCAAATAATAAAAAAAGTTCAGTCAGCTTTCTTGTGTTTTCAACTTTCTGCTGGGAAGTTTGATTGGACATGTTGAGAAAGATGTTGATGTGATTAGATGATTATGGGATGTGTGTGAAGAAATGTAGATTAAAAGAAATGAAGAAATGGAGATGTGAAGCAATGAAGAAATGGAGATTTAATGCAATGAAGCAATTGAGATGAGATTTATGTGAAGCAATTGAGATGGGATTGGTTTGGATTTTCTGAGGTGGAGTTGTGGATGGGCATGTTGCATGCAATGGGTGGTGGATGGATGATGATGCATAAATGGTGGATTTGAAGTTTGAAATACACCATTTCTATGAAACACACCATTTTGAAAGACACCAGTTAGGGGTTATGTGTATTTCAGAAAACTGCCATTAAAATGGGGGTTTTGGTCAAAACAAATTGGTGGGATTCTAAGGGAGGTGTGGTAGACCAAAACTTACTTGTATTCATCATGCTCAATTTGTTTAGTATAGATACAATCCCAATCATAAAAATAAACTCAGAAATGGATTCTACACCAAAAATAACCTGTAGTCACCCAGCCAAACCACCCCTCTATCTTCCATGGTTTAGAAGATACAGCCAAAATCAATTATGGCCAGCCAATTTCACACCCAGGTATCACAAGCAGTGAAAGGCCATGTGGGTATACCTTGGAAATACCAATTGAATACCAGTGAAACCTTAAAATAACCACCTGGCCCAAAATACAACCAAAGGCTATCTATGGAACCAATATACATACTTAATATACACAGCAATTTATGCAGTCAGAAGCATGTGACACCAAAAAATCTCCAGTACAAGGCACCACAGACTACACAGCAATTTATGCAGGCAGCCAAGATCATTTAGTACCAAAAAATCTCAGCTATACACAGCAATTTATGCAGGCAGCCAAGAGCATTTAGTACCAAACAAACCCAGCTGCACAGCAATTTATGCAGGCAGCCAATATCAGCTACCCAGCATTCTATGCAGGCAGCAATAAAAAAACAACCCCAGCACCATACAGCAATTTATGCAGTCAGAAGCATGTGAAACCAAAACAGCCCAACAGTACAAGTCCACTACAGACTAACCAGAGATATATGCATGCAGTAAAGACCATTTAGCACCACACAAACCACAAACTGTGCACAGAAATACATGTGGGAGGAATCACGTAGCACCAAACCAATTACCAGTGCTGTAAAGGGATATATTGTATCTGCACTACACAGCAATCTATTCAGGAATGTGCATGCATGAAAACCATGTAAAATAATTTTTACAACTAGAAAATATGCCTCATGTAACTGTATTAGATTTTTCCAACCAGCAGAAATCCCTCATGTACCTGTATCCCACTGTTCCCAACTAGTACAGGGAGAACCTCAGGGGCAGCCCTGAGCACACCTGGTGGCAGTATTTTTATATTTAAGGAGGGCCTTTCTGCCCTATAAAGGTTGTATTCCCCACTCATCCCACACCACTCATCACCATCTCATCAGCCATTCAACACCCAACAATTTGTGGTCCTACCCAGATATTAAAAAATAAGGAGATTGTCAGTGTAACAATAAAAAAAAGGAAATCAAAACCAATTTTTACCTCATCAAACATTGAAACAAACCCATTAGTTGCTTTGAATGAGGGTTCTTATGTGACCTGAAATATCTGGCACCAAATTAAAGGAAGCCACCCATCACTCAATAATTAACCTTAAAAAGAAAGAGAGAACAACAAAAAGGAACTACCAACCTTTTTTTCCTCTACTCAGCCCCCTGTGGGTAAACCCATCCTTGGGTCCTCTCCTGAACCACCCATTTGATCAAACCCTTGAAACCTTTAAAAAATTAGGGTATTGGTTAAGATCACACATATCTGATAAACCACTAACCAATAACCCAGTACATCTGGCCCATTCTTCAACAAACCCCACCAATAAAAGTTAAATAATTAAATCTAGGTCTGATCTGAGACCTATATTGAGTCTCAAAGAAACCAGCCATTAATTTAAATAAATTATTGTGCAGAATTACTATAGTTCTAGAACTGCAGGGAATTCAAAAACACTCTTGATTTTACTAATAATCTAAAGGAGTAGAAGTATTACTAAATTCCCCTTCAATGATTGCCACCAATCTATTTGCTAAATTATTTATATAATCCCACAGGAGTCTCTACAGTGGGTTTGCTAACCCTGATGCCCCCTGTTGGTGTGGGTGGAAAGTTTTCTCAGGAAATTTAGACAGGTTTTTGTAAAATGTAATATATCATATGGACAACTTGATGGTTAATCAAAATTTAATTGAATGTAATTATAAGGCAAATTCAATGAATTATTTGTGAGAATAAGATGAAATGATGAAAAAAAATTCAGGAATGAGGATAATCATTTGTAAAATCTAATTAGAATTTTTTTTTTGGAATCTGGGAGTACAAAAAGCTAGAATTAATGAAAATCAATTCAAATTAAGATAAAAATTTATTTTTTTAAGTTATTTAAACTGTTAAAATACTTTTCAAACAGATCAAATAGCCCATATACCTTGAATTTGGAAAATAAATACTTCTAGCTTCACCTGGAAAAATATGTTTTATTTCATGATTCTAAAATAAAAAACATTAAAAAACATAATTTGGAGAGATTCAACAATCAAAATTCTCTTTTAGTCATGGAAAGGTTCCATTCCAACTCAATTTTTATCAAAAATAGATCTTCAAAGCAACATTTGAAAAAAAGGAGCTTTTCAAGGCTATTCAAAGAATCAAGTACATGGTATATGGGATGATGGAAACTTTATTGTGATTGAAGGAAATTTCAAAGCTTATATTCTGTTGTTTTTGAAAACCCTTTAGATAAAATCAGTAATATTTTGAACCAATCTTGCCCATTCTCTGATCTCATGGTTTGTTTTTTTGAGAGGGATATACAATCAAATCTCATAGCTGGAAATTTTTCTGGGATCATTCAAAGTGGAATTAATTCATAGGAAGAATCAAAAATGGAGGCCTTGAATCTGACTTGGTATCAGACAATGATTGGGAATCAACCTCTTCATCAACTATTGACTTAAATTTTACCTAGGAACCCAATTCTGGTATAATTAAAGTTAGTATATCCAAGTGTGTTTATTGAATAATTTACATGAAAGTTTTGTGATATGTCAATAATTCAATGTCTTTTATTTGGGTTTCAATTTCAAACACAACAAAAGATGTTTGAGGTTTTCTAAATTGCAATATTTGCAACCATGGATCTATTAATAAAATGGATAAAACAATAATTGTTGGATAGAATTGAAAGATAATCTAGATGCTGCTTCATTTATCAAATTGAAAAAAATCCCATAAATTTCATGTGTTTGAAAATTTCATGATTCTAAGTTAGACTAAGGCAGAATTCAAAGTAAATAATTGAGTTTCTGAAAACTTTTTAAATATGGAATGCTGTTTCCAGGAATCTAAAATGGGTTGGGATAACCTTAGGTACCTACTTTACCACTAAGCTACAACAAAATTGTGCAGGTTATTAACTGCAAAAAAACAGCACCTATTTTGTGAACCATAAATTTGGGAGTTTTTTTTCTCCCCAATTTACAAGTCACCTGAAATTTTCAATTTGAACACTAAAGAAGAATCTGTTTTACAAGAAATGAAATTTTTATACAGAAAAAAAGCATTGTGAATTTCTACTAACCCTGGGCTTTGGAATTTTTGGTAGAGGGAAGTGGTGAGAGAATCAGTTTACCTGGAATGTTTTTCACCCAGATCATTTTTTTACTTGAAATAACCATATGCGATGTGTTTTGGTTAACCACTGTGTCCTATAAAGTTGCTACTCTTTGGGTGAAAGGTTATAATTTACAAGAAAAAGGAAAAATTAAACTAAAATTTCTCTTCCTCAGGCTGTATTACCATCTTTTTATTTTTAAAAAATGGCCATCACTCATATTTTGAGAGATAACTCATTTGAATCAGGTTTTGGTCTTGCATAATTTCAATTTACAAATCAATAAATGACCTTCCTGTTTTTTTCCCTCATATCCATGCATCTCTTACTATCCAACTCCTGATTATCTCATTCCATATCTACCTAATTTTCCTTTCTCAACAGATCTTTTAGCTAGTCATGGAAGTACTTATTTCAAATCTTAGTTTTCCTCATCTAAATGAAATTTATCTCATCCTATTATTTTCTTTGAAAATTTTGGTGACTCTATTTCCACATCCCCTTTAATTTTTTACTTTAATTCTCATTCAATAAAATGTGCAAATTCTCCTTCTTCTTGTGAAAGTTCAATATTCCTGTTTCATAATTCCACTGTGACTCCCCAAATTGAAATTAAAATGCAAATTCATCAATCAGAATTGCTAAAACAAATATGATCAGGAACTGAAATATACTTTGGTTCCCAAGGATAAATATCTCAGAATAGGAACAAATCACATGGTAAGAGTTTTGATATTTCAAAATCAAGAAAAGATAATATGCAACAAAAAATAAAGCATAAACATCCCCAAATCAAACAAAGGCATATAAAAACTTCCTTATGAACCAGAGTGTTAATCATCAATGGAAATTGAGGTAAAAAAAATTGTATTTTCATGGATTCTTGGGATTTGAAAAAATGAATCAAGTCAAATAAGAAATAAAATTCTTTTTGAGTTTTTAAAAAAAGGGCTGTTATTAAGAGAAAAACCTTGTTTCTTTCTTTCTTTCTTTTTTTTTGGAAAAAGTTTAATTTTTTGGGTGGAAAACATATATGTGTTTTAATAGGAAGAGTGACCCCACAAGTAATAAGGGTGAATTCAATTGAACTCACATTTGATAGAGTGGTATTTTGATGCAATTGAACTCAAATGTAAAAGGGTGAGATTAGGGTGTATCAAAGCTAAGCAAACCCACCATTTTTTAATGGTTGGTTTCAACCCAAATCTGCCATTTCAAACCCGCCATTAAAAAAAAAAAACACTCATTTCACATCAGACGTGTCACAGTTACATGAAAATAAATGGGTTTTTCCAAATAAAGTATATAAAGGCCTTCAACAGCTCAACCACGCATCATTCCACATAATCACCCCTGGTTTGATCCTCTAACCTTATTGGAACACTTCATCACTCTCATTGCTTCTTTGCTATCCTCATCACCTCATCACTCTGATTGCTTCATTGCTATCCTCATCACTTCATCACTCTAATTGCTTCATTGCTATCCTCATAACTTCATCACTCTCATTGCTTCATTGCTATCCTCATAACTTAATCATTCTCATTGCTTCATTGCTATCCTCATCACTTCATCACTCTCATTGCTTCATTGCACTTCATCACTTCATCACTCTCACCTTGCTTTACAACTGTCATCACTTTATTGCTTTCATCACATCCATCCTCTCATTGCTTCATTGATTAATCACTTCATCCCCCCTTTCATCACATCCTAACTGTCATTGCTTTATTGCTTCATCACTGCATCCCCCCTTTCATCACATCCTAACTGTCATTGCTTTATTGCTTCATCCCTTCTGTGAAGTATAGTGAAGGGATCTTTGCATGACACTCCTCCTAGATTCCGTAGAGGTGAGATGTAGTTGGGATCTGGCTTGAATTACCTTCACGTAACCTAGGGGTTTGGTTAGTATGTCCGCTATCATTTTGTCCAACGGAGTGTGTTTGATCAATAGTAGGCACTTTGAGATTAGGTCCCGTACATATTGGAATCGTATTTCAATGTGTCTAGAGTTGGGATTGAGCTGCGCCTCGCGACTGATGAAGTTGGCACCCTGATTATTGTTCTTTATCTTTGGTTTAGAGATTGATATCCCAAGACCAAGGACAAGCGTCGAGATCCACCTTATTTGTTTAGCGCATAGATTTATTGCAATAAACTTGGCTTCCGTGGTGGACTGGGCCACAACCGTTTGTTTCTTGGTTGTCCAGCTGATGGGATTGCCGTACAGCGTTATCACGTAGCCGGTGGTTGACTTCTGAGTGGTCATGGAGCGTCCGTAATCAGCGTCTGCCCACCCGCATAGTTGGTCCGCTGAATCGTTGGACTTGGTGAACAGGAGTCCCATTGACTTTGTTCCTTGGAGGTATCTGAACAGGTGCTTGATAATCTTCCAGTGAGCTTGCGTAGGTTTGTTTGCAAACTGAGATAGCAAGTTCACCGTGAATTGTATGTCGGGCCTGGTGTGGATAGCTAGGTGTATTAACGTGCCCAGAGCCTTCTGCATAGTTTTCACGTCAAAGTCGGGGGATTCCTGGCTGACTACTTCATGTATGTTCATGGGGGCAGGGGCCTTGACCGCGTTGAGGTGTTTGAAGCCAAATTCCCTTAGCACTTTCTCTGTGAAGTCTCGCTGGTGAAGTTTGAGTGACCCATTGCGATTCCATTCAAGCGTGTATCCCAGGTGTTGAGACGGATGTTCCTGAAGCTTAATTTTGTAGTGCCCCCCCAGAAGTTTTAGGAACCAATTGATCTCGTTCTTGTTGCTACCCACAATCAGACCGTTGTCCACGTGGATGTGTAATTGCATGGTTTGTTGCTCGTTGACAAAAATCGACTTGTCGCCCACCGACGGCTTTAACCCCTAGCAAACTCAATGTCTTGGTCAGGTGTGATCTCCAGCACCTCGGTGCCTGTTTTGTACCGTACAGGGACTTGTTCAGCTTCCAAACCCAGTCCTCCTTACCTGGTACCTCAAATCCTGCAACCTGGGCCACGTGAATAACTGCATCAATTTCTCCGTGCAAGAAGGCAGTCTTGACATCGAATTGTGCGACGTGCCAGTCGTGTTGGACAGCTGACGAGAGCAGTGCTCTAAGGGATTCGCTCCGCCCTACAGACAAGTACGTGTCGAGGTAGTGGCGTGGGTACTCTTGGTGATTGCCGAAGCATACCCATCTCAATTTTTGCCTGGTCACTTCTCCAAATTTGTTTTTCTTTTTTACCAATCACCACATCCCGCCAATCACCTTGTTGTTGTCGGGCCGTGGTACGAGGGTGCCAGTCTCATGCATCAGCAGTGAGTCGTTTTCCGCCGTCATTGACTCAATCCATTTCTTGCGCTCGCTGAGGTCAGACATTGCTTTTTCTACCGACACCACCTCACTGATGAGTGCCTCTCCCACATCATCCTCCTCCTTGTTTTGTGCGCGAGAGCGCCTTGATCCGGTCATGATTGCTGTGACGTCAATGTTGGACGACACATCGTTGGGCGCTTTGTCGTAGTAGGGCACGTATGCGTACCCCTTTGGAGGCGCCTTAACCGTTCGGACTGATGTTTTGGAGGTGTCGGCAGGAGCTTCCGTATTGGAGGGTGAAGGTTCTGCGACGGGGGTATCAGGAGCTTGCAGGCATGAGACGGTTGGGATGTCCGCGGTCGGGGTCAAACTGACTGTGGCGCAGCCATGTTTGTTCTGTGAGTGAGAGACGGGTAGGTTCACCAAGACAGCCCTATTGTACGTCCCTGACGGCAATGATCCAATAGCCACGTCTGTTGGGAGTGATGTTGGAGTCTTCCTCAGTGCGCGTTTGGAGTTGTATGGGAATATTAACTTTGTAGGGGAGAAATCCCTGTTTACAACCACACGCCGTTTGTGCAAGTCCAGAAATCTTCCCGCGTCTGAGTACGGTTCATAGCCAAGGAATAGCATTGGCTTGGACCTTACCTCAATCTTCAATGTGGGAGCTGAGTGCACATGCACCTTGAGACCAAAGGGTATGAGAGTCAGCACATCGGGCACAGGTTCTATCGTGGCGTTAACACCAAGCAGTGTGCTAACCGGAGACATCCACTCCAACGCCTTCGACGGGAGTAGGTTGATGAGCATCGAACTGTAGCGGGCGGCCTCATCCCAATAATTGATAGGGACTTCGCATTGGTCCAGGAGACACCTGATCTTGGTGAGGATCGTCTGATTGAACCTCTTGGCAAGACCGTTGGTTTGAGGTGAGTTGGCAGGGCCCTGTTCCAAGACAATTCCCTGAGACGACAAGAATTCCCGCAGTTTAGTTGATCCGAATTCCCCCCCCGATTGCAGTGCAGAAAGGCTGGCACAACGTCGAGTTGGTTTTTTAGTTCACGTATGTAACTTACAATTTTGTCCTCCGCGTCGGATTTGTTTCTCAGGATATAGATCCTGTTGAATCGAGAGAAATTGTTGATGATAGCTAGCACGTATGATGCAAATTGCTTGCAGGGAGGAGTGATTTGAAGGATGTCAAGGTGTAGGCAAGCAAAGGGCTTGGATGAGGTAGGAAGGGGGTTGGAGTGTGGTTGTCGCTTTATTTTGCATTGAGTGCACACGTTGCAGCGAGCCGACGATGGGAATGGAGTTGGGGTTTGGAGATTGTGGATCTTTAGGAAGTTTTTTAGGTAGATGTCTGACAGGTGACCTAGGATAATGTGCCAGTCGACGTTGGCGGCTGATACTTTCGCCATATTGATGTTGGACAGGAGCTTGTGGTTTGAGATATACAGATTGCCGATCCTAGGAAATCTGTATACTATGCGGTCGGATAGTTTTATTAGAACCGTTTGATGTTTGTGAATGACCTTCAAGCCATGATCCTCCAACTGGCTAGCGGAGATGAGGTTTCGTGGACCGTTGGGAGCGTAGAAGACTGGATAGATGAAGGTACCGCCAATATTCAGCTTTCTGACGTGGGTGAAACTTATGTTGCCACTGTATGTGCTTAGTTGCTTAGAGGTCGGAGTCGGGTCTTGCAGGAGTGACAGGTTGCACACAGTTGACCTCAATGCCCCCAAGTTGTATACGAGTTTGCAAGTAGGGGTCTTGACTTCAGAGGTGCTATATACTGTGTCCTTGTATACCAAGAATCTGCAGTCTTCCGGGTTGGTCAATTGATCAGCGACTAGGTGGGTCTTGTTGTTGTGGGATTCGGATCCTGAGTCTACGTTATCCTCTTTGGCAACATTGATGGAGTGAGTGGTGCGGAGCTGCTTGAGTTCCCGATCCAGTTGTTCGATCTGGGCAGCCAGGGAGGGGGGATGAGTGGATGCTTGGGGGTTCTTTCGTGTCGGAGATACCAAGCGCGGTATGAATTGAGTGGGAGGTGATACAGTCGTGGATGTGGAGGGATTAGCCGTTCTTCTGATGGCGGGTTGTTGAGCGGATGGTATGGTTTGAGGGCAAACGTTGGACACAAGATAGCTGGTGTCATTTGAGTTGGACTCTCGTCGGGAGTCCTCAAGTAAGACTCTGGTTGATACTGTCTCGAGCGTGAAGGGGCAAAGGTTGTATAGGGTGGAAGTGATGCTTGAGATGAGGTCGTCCATCCTCAAGCTCTTAATGAAGAAGATGGCCGCAAGAGCCGATTAGACGTTCATTGCTTGTGTCTTGCCGGACTGGCCTTCAATCCTTTCGGTTAGGTTGACGTAAGCGTCCTTGAACGCGGAGGTATGATCTTGTAAGCTCTTTCCAGGTTTGTAGGTCAGATTGACAAGCCAAATTAGGGCGTCGCCTATGACGATGAGTGAGTTTTCACCACATTCCGTTGCCAGTAGTTGATACGCTTTGCTGAAGTTGGACTTGCTTAGCTTGATGCACGACAATAGATCACGTTTGAAAGAGTTCCGTAGTAGGCTTAGGGCCAGTGCGTTCTTCCGTCTATACGTCTTTGACTCCTGATTGTTCTTGACCCACTCGCTGTTCAAGATCTCCTTGTGTCCTTTACCAATGATGATGTCTTCAAAGGCGCTTTTCCAATTGTGCCAGTTGTGGCGATTGAGCTTGACTATCTTTGACTTTGTGGAGTAATCCTTGTCAGAATCATTGGAGGGAGGGATGAGAATTGGGTGTCCTTTGGCCATAGCGGTGAGGTATCTAGACGGAGATGATTCGGAATATCTACTCAGAGGTTACTAGGATTAAGAGTTGACTCTCGCTACCATGTGAAGTATAGTGGTAGAGACTCTTTATTTCAATCCGTATGAGTAACCTCTGTAGCAGTATAGGCTGAATCTTGTGAGTTACGAGTCTGCTTGGTTTGACAAATCACAGACAGGAGGTTTGGTTATACTTGCAGATCAGGCTCCACTGATGCTTGTATTGGCTCCTCCTGGTTTCTGTGACGGTGGCCAAGGGTGGGTCATAACTTCGCGTTGGGTCTAGGCTTGTTGTTGTGACTTCAAGATACGGCTTCAGGGTGTTGAGGCTGATGGTGAGGATGGAGTGAAGACAGAGAAGGGGAACTGAGAGGAATGAGAGAATCGGGAGTTTGAGAGGCTCAGGAGGTCTGGGACGTTAGGGTTGAGACTTCTAGCACCTAGGTCGGGTCAAGAGGCCGGAGGAGGGATCGTGTGGTGTTGCCCGCGCGTGCGCGGCGCCGCGGGGTTGCGGTCGCTCTGGATTGTCAGATAGCTCAAGGGATCTTTGCATGACACCTTCATCCCACTTACTCTTTTTAAATGGCCCCTCAGCAACACTCCCCCCGCAAGTCCACTCATCCAAAGCAAAAATCCCCAAGGAACTCAACATCCAACAATCCTCCCCCATCATCTTTCAAAGGCTCAATTCAGCTCAAGAGAGCGGATCACATCATCCTGGTAAACTGGCTCAAAATTATGTCCAACTATGATGCTTGCTTTTGATCCAACAATGAAACACAAGTTGGCCAACCTCCATCCTCTAAGTTTAATGGTTATCTCCTGATTGCCAATGAACTCAAGAATAAAACCAAAGGTAGGTTTTATCTTTCATCCAAACAGATGCGGGAGCAATTCAAGAAATATCAAACCAAGTCCAAAAAAGCCCACTCAGTGTCAATCTCCACCGGCTTTGGTATCACCAACTCCAATAAAGCAAAGGGAATCAACTCAGTGGTTGATAAGTTGGACTCCATTTGTCCTTTTTGTTTTCAAATGGATGAAATCTTTGGAAAGAAGGCCAATATCACCCCTTTAGCCGCTTTTGATGCCCAAAAATCAGATTCAGTTGATGCTGAGGACCTGGCTGTGGATGCTTGGCCTAGCAATGATGATACCAATGAAACCTGTGAGTGGCCCCAACCTGGTGTGGATGAGTATATTCCAACAGAATCAGCTCCAATCACGTCTACATCAGCATTGATCAACAATTCAAAACCTTCCTTGGACCCCTCACTTCCTTCTTTGGATTGCTCTCTTCCTGTATCACCACCATTGTAATCATCTGCTCAAGTAAGGAACCAAGATCTTTTCTCTTCTGTCTGGTGCATCCTGACTGATTTAGATTGTAAAAAAATAGGATCATCTGTTCCTGGATGGCCAAATACTGAAGCAAATGGGGCCTCCCAAATCCCCTTCAAATGAGAGCAATGAGGTTCCCACACAAACCTCCTCTGAAAAGGGAAAGCAAAAGGCCTCCAATTCCATCAACCTCAACCCTAATAGCCATCAAAAGCAGAGAAACACTTCAAATTTTTCTGGCTTTGAGGTTATCATGTAGAAGAAAGATTAAAGTAAGTTCATTGATTGATTGTAATTTCTTTCAAATTCAAGCTCATTCCTATTCCCCTCCAAAAAAAAGTGAAATCACAAATAGAATCCAAAAAACTTCAATTTGAAAAGGAGAAGTGGGATTTTCAACTGGCTATGGATTGTCAAAACTGGAAAGATGAGAGTTTGGCTCATCAACACAAGTTGGATTCTGAGTGGAAAATCAAACAGGCTGAGCTGGAGTTTCAAAAAGAGGAAAAGGAGAAGGATCAAGAGCAAGACCAACTCAAAAAGGAGAGGGAAAGGCTAGCCACAGAAAAAAAAGATAGGTTATTGGTAGCCATGGCATATATTGGTAGCAGTAGAACTGTGGATGAAATAAAGGAAATTACTTGATTGCTTGTTTTGTAAATATATTTAGATTGATAAAAATTTTAAAAATAAATATATATATATATATATATATATATATATATATATATTTGATTGCAACAACGTTTGAGATTATTTTTAACACCACCAATGAACAAATCTTTTTTATTTTTATTTATATTTTTTTCCTAAGATATATTTTGCCACTGGCCAAGTTCTTGCTAGTTTTTTTGAGTTGTTCTATTGATTTGCATGGACATGGCCATCCTAGTATGGGTGGCAGTATCCACTGCAGGAAAAGTACAGTTTTTGTACTTGTTTTCTTCCCAAACCATTTTCAAAATACCCTTTTGTTTGAAATCAATCCCAAAACCCAATTCTGGGAAAACAAATTGGCCATTGAATACTTTATATTCATCCTTGTTGTTGATAAGTTGTCCATTCAATTTTTTGGTTGGGATCACAAGTAAAAAGGAATAGTCAGAGACATCACCTTGGTCAATATGGGGCAAGTTGTAGAAGGATTCTGAGGTGGAGGTAATGTGAGGTGAGCAGTCAAAAGCAGTAAGGTCAGATCCAAATTCTAATGAGGAGAAGGAAGGGATTTTGTTGTCCATCATAGATTCACAGTTGCAATCAAACACAAGTTTGGCTAATTTTTGAAACATTTGGCCCAATATATGAGAGACCTTTTCAGACCTAAGGTTCAAAAAATAATACTCTTTAGGGGAGGATTTGACAGCATCTTTCTTCAAATATTGTCCAAATAGTTCAGAAGGGTCCATCAATTTTTGCCATTCAATTGCCCACATTTTCCCACCCCAAGATCTTGAGGGACCAATGGTGTTTAAAATTTTTTTGGATTGGTGAAGGAATGTTGTTACTGAGTTGATGTCCTTCTTCTCTTTCTCAGAGAGTTCATTCATAGGGATAAATTGGATGATGGCAACCATAGCCTCATGATCTGATTGATCTTGAACATATACTTCTCCAGAGCTGAAGAAATGGAACAGTTTGATCTTCTGTTTGGCCTTTTCCAACTCTTCAGGGGTGGGTTTTTTACTTTTATTTACAATGGATGGATAAAGGTTCAAGGGACGTAGTTTGCATGAAGACCAAAAAACCTTTCCATTAATTTCTTCCTCAGTCACTTCCAATGAAATTTGCAAATCCCGCATTTGAGCCCTCCTTCTCTGGCAAGCCCTTTTCTTCTGACTTCTCTGTATGTTTTTCAAACTATCTCCTTCCATCTTTTTCCCTCCCAACCATATACTTTGATTGGGGTGAGGATCAAGATGGAAATCCATTAATTGTAAAATGGTATAAACCACTTAGATGATCAACAAACATAGAAAATAACAAAAACAATACCGGCAATTCTCCTACCAAAAAACAATAAAAAAATTAAAAAAAAAAACAATCATCAGTCCGGTATAAACCACTTAGATGATCAACAAACATAGAAAATAACAAGAACATTAACATTAATCTCCTACCAAAAAAAAAAAAAAAAAAAAAAAAAAAAGAGCATCAGTCAAATTATAAAGAACTGGGAGAAGAAGGAAGAGCTGAAGGGGTTTCCGGTTGACCAATCAATCAATTGGCAAGCAATAGGGAAACTGGGGATGTATCATTGGCCAGAGAAGATTGATGAGAGAGTTTACTCTGCCTGAACATGGATGCAGCAATTGAGGGGACTTGTCAAGTACCAATCAATGAGTTTGTCTCATTCAAAAACCTTCTGGAACAATTCTCCTTGGATCTCAAGAGATTACCCTTCAAATTTAACAGGGACTTTCTGCTGAAAGCAATTGATTGTTTCAGATGTACTGCTACAGGTAACCCTCTAAGTTTTGGGGCACCTTCTGGGAATTCATCTTCACTTTTGAAGGAATCTATCTAATCCAATTGAAAGCTCCTAGGAAGCTCCTCCTCCTCATCATCATCATGTTGATTCCAAGGTGATCCCAATAATAGACCTGGTGAGAGATTTGCCAATTGAGGCAATCAATTATCCTCCAAGTATCTGATTAGAGGGGCTTCATGATCTGGTCCAAGATCTGAGTAAGATTCATCCATCAAAGATCTCATGAGGACCGGGCACATATCCTTATGGGTGAGTTTCTTCTTCAGCTGTTTCTTTGGTAGCTTCATCCCTCCACCAATGAGACTAAGTTGATGAGATTCAGATTGGATGGTTTTGACACTCATTGATCCATGTAGCGGATTTCAATTATTGGAACAAGTGGATTGATCCAATTTGTGAGGCTAGCCAAAGGTCTCAAAGAATACATAGGGATGAGAAGAAGAGAAGAGATAACCATTTCATTGTTTTTTGATTTCAATCGGCTTGATAACAAAAAAACCTAGAACAAGAGGAAGAGGGGGGTAGAGGACAATTGGAGGACAGAGGGAACAGCTTGTGTACTCACCAAGAGACATTCACCAGTTGCCATGACCCCTTCTTCCAACTCAGTATTGGTTTTTCATATTATCAAGGGGGTTGTAGAAGTACTAGCGGATAATTATGAAGATAAGGATAACTGAATATTGTCTTGATCATCATACTGAACAACAGGTGATTGACAAGTAGGTTTGAAATCACCAAAACTAACCAATTCAAAGCTAATCTTTGGTTTTCTATCTGGATTGGATGACAAGATTGATTGGATCAACCTAACCGGTAGTACAGGCTTGAACTTGGTCTCCTCCTCAAAGTTCATGATTGAGGGATCACTCCGGATCTCAAAAAAGTTCACATATCTTTCCAATCCACCCTTGACACACAACAGATCACCAATCTTGTTTTGATCCAAATTGGTTTGAGAAACAATCTAACTGGATTTGGGTAAGGAGGAAGATCCAGAGTTTAAAACCCCGCCAAAGTGAGGATGATTTTAGGTAGTAGTGGGTTAGAGGTTGTATGAGGAGTACCAGAGAAATTATTAATCATTTGTTTGAAACAACCAAGAGTGACCATGGTAGAGGTGAAGTAACATTGAAAAGGGTTTTGATGCTGAGGATTGCATCCAATGGATGGTGGATGGATGAAATTGCGGGTTTGATGTTTGAAACCCGCCATTTTGAAATATACCAGTTAGGGGGTATGTGTATTTCAGAAGCCCGCCATTAAAAATGGTGGTTTTGGTCAAAAAAATGGCGGGTTTCTAATGGCAGTTTTGCTAACTTTTATACTCCCTATTATAGAACAATTGAAGTCACATTTAACAGAGTAGCAACAGGGGTGAATGAAATTTTTTAAAGCACAAGCATTGATATATGGCTGAAGCTATTTTTATATAAGTAACAAACCCCTACTCCCACTACAAATTTTTCATCTAAAAAATATATATATATCAAGAAATTCATTTAAAATCTGAAATTTCAATATCCCTGTTATAGAAATTGAATCACTTCACAAAGTAAATTTCAACAAGATCCTCCCTTCCTTAAATTTTTACTCAGGATAAATCATCTCACCCAGATTCTAATTACTTTAACCACATTTTTCTTTATCATGAATTTCAAAATGAACCTGCACCAAGAAACCCATTGATCAACAAAATTTTAAACTCCCCAAGGACAGGAGACACATTGAAATCAATCAACAAAATTTCAAGCTCCTCCAGCACAGGTAAAAAATTGATCAAAACATTTTTTACCATCCCCATCACAGAAGACACAATTCAGTATTTCCTCCTGCACTGTAAATTTATTGTCACCCCCAACACAGAAGACACCAATTTATATGCCCAGATATTAACCCCCATTTCCAACATAGAAGATCTTGGTATTTTGTGCAAAATTTCAGGTCAACCAATAATCAGACTCCATCAAATGATGTTGCAAGTCTGTCCTATTCAAATTAATTTCATCCAAAGGCCACATTTTCTATCAAAGTTCTATCCTATCCTTTGATCTACGTCCCCAGCCAATTCCATGCTTCCTATAAACTTCTTCATCTCTTCATGTTGGATTGATCCCACCTCTGGGATCTCTGCTCCCTCACCTCCTTTCCTTCAAGATCAAACAACAAACTCAATAACTAGCTCCAAAAATTTCCTCCTTCAAGAACTATTCATTTCTTTTGCCTGAACTGATTCATAATTTGGTGATAAAATTTACACCAAAATTTTTAAAGACAACACTAATCACTCTGATTCATTATTTGTTTTTTAGTCTTGCTTTTTTCTTGGAATATCTATCCTGGTGGTTTTCATTTTCCTATCCCAATTTATCTTACCATAATTGATTTTCTTTATTTCTCTGGGGTAAAAATATTTGGATGCTTGTGTTTACCATCATCTACTCTCATATTTTCTTTTCTTGATGCTGATGCTTTATTCCTGTCAGTATTTTTTTCTAAAAATCTTTTTTAAAATTATATCATGATTAAAATTTGAAACATTCCAATTGCCTCCTGGAAAATGGACCCAAGAAAGAGTATGAATGATGTCAACCCCACAATTCTTAAGAAAACTATTGAGGCCATACCACCTCTGGCTGATGAAAAATTTTTGATTTGGAAAACTGTCTTCAACTCTCTCCTCAACCTAGAAAATCTGTTAGATCAGAACAGGTTTCTCTTGATGCTAGATAAAACACCATACCAACGTCTATCTTTTTTTCCAAACACTCTCTGGCAACTCACCCAACCAATATCACTCCAAGAAAAAAATAAAATTCCAAGCTCATCTGGAAATACATTCTCCAACACTTAATTTACTTTCAGAATTTCAAAAGAGCCCAATTATTAAGGCAGTTTCCCTCTATCACCTTTAAAAACAACAATGTTAATTAATTCATAATTGAAGCCAAAAACTGGTTTTAATTGTCTACAGGAAATATTTATAGTACTGGCATTTGAAATCCTTACCCATATGATACTTGAAAATCTTCCCAACTCTAGGAAAAAATTTAAGCAAAAAATTTATTGTTTCAAGGTTGATTCTGAGATAATTCTTGACTCTTTCCTGGACCCCTTGTGAAATCACATGAAGAAGCAAAAGATTTCCATCTCATCCTAACAGAAACCCACTACCTCACTTGTTACTGACTTCCTCAGAAATTGAAAACCAAAACAACAAAAGAATCTTTCTAATCACCCCAAGCACATATTATTGATGCTTTCACCAAACCTACAACCCAATCCTTCCTCAGAAATAGAGATTAATTTCAACTGCTTGTGTCCTATTTTGCATACAGACTTTTTCATATTTTTCCTGGATTTGGGTTCCTCTTTCCAATTTTTTTCTGAGCCCCTGATGTTCTCAACCCTAGAAACCTCCAACAAAGAATTAATTGGCACCAGTTGTGGGAAGGATATCCTTGGGATAAAGGGAAAGGGAACTGTTAGGTTCAACAAAAAAACTGGGAGTTTTTTACCTCAACCATTTACTTTTTGTTCCAAAAATAGCATTCAATCTTATCTATCTTAGGAAGATTCTCTTGGAGCACTACTACTTTGATTTCTTGCCTAATTCATTATCTTTTTCAAAATCAAATCAAATTCTCATGAAATTTTTCTACTCCAATAAAATTACCTACCCAATTTTCCAATCCAAAAATTATTTTTCCCATCTTTCTCATTCCAAACTCCTGCACAAAATTCTTGGAAAGGTTCTCTACAACTGTATAAGAAAAAACTTGGAAATTCCAGTGCAGAAGTGGATGGAAAGCAATTTTCTTTGATAAAGTTTACTGGAGCATCCTTTAAGCATGAATATTCTTCTGAACCAAAAAACTTTGAGTAGATTCACCTGGCAACTATTGGCTCCATTGGGACCTCTCAAAATGGCTCCAAGTTCATTCTTACTATTGTAAATTCCTCATCCTGCTACTGTGCTTCTCTACCTGTCTCACAAAAGGAATCAATTCCTGGAGCTTTCATGAACTGTATTAAATTCAAGGCAAAGAATTTTGGCTACCTTTGCAGGATGATTCACTCTGACTGAGGAACAGGATTCAAAAACTCAGCTATGAAAGTCTTCTGCCATGCCAAACTTAGCAATCAAGAATTCTCAAATCCCTATAACCCTCAGGAAGAGTGGACTGTTCAAGAGGTTCAAGTGAATAATTCTAGAATCCTTGATAAACTATCTGAGGGACTCAGTTCTTCCTCATCATCTCCAGCACAAGTTTCTTCAGGCTTACACTCTACCTCTGAACCAAATACCAACTCGCCAAAGAAAGAAGACTCCTCATGAATTTTTCAAAAATCAGACAATTCCCCGTTTTTCTTCAATAATCTGGGTATCTTGGTCTTTTATTTCATCCTCCAAAAATTTGGGGATTGAAAAGCAGATCTACTGGGGACATTGGGAGTTTTTTTTGGGTAAAATACAGAACTTATTTTATACTTCATCCTTGCTTCATTTGGAAAAATTGTGGAAACAAAGAATTTTCAGTTTCTCAGCCACCAGCCTATCAAATCCACAACCTCTTGCAGTTAAAAATGGTTCATTGAGAATTCTTGAGCACAAAAAAAAGCTCTCAAGCCTTTATTTCCTTCTAATCTGCCTTCTCCAGATCAGAAATCCAAATTTCTCAAAAATATCTTGATCCTCAGAGATGCCATCATCTTTTTTACCACAACTTGAGATGCATGTGGGATCAGAAGTCACATTGGAGGTGAGCCCATTTTATCCAAATCAAACATACATTCTTTCCCAATGAAGGACTATTGTTAGAGAAAGATGTCCAAACTGCTTGTGAAGAAGTGTTGATGAATGGTTGATTGTAAATTCAACTGATCTGGTTTCATTTGATATTTTGATCTTCCTTTTCAATCATCTATCCATTCCTCTCTCCTCCTTTTGAATTTAGTCTGATTAAACACTGTTCCCAAGTTATTTCTGCTTTTGGACCTCTTCAACAGTTGGGAGAAAGAAGAATACAGTGTTTGCAAGAACTTCACCTGAACCCCCAACCATTGGCTAAACACCAATTTTGCAACTTGAGTCAAAGCTTCCACTCTATCTGCTCCTGAAAAGATCAAGTCCTAACTGTGTATCCAAGTATTCATTGAGGAAACTGTGGTTGACTATTCAAACAACTTTGAGCCTATAGAAAAACTTTCCTTCCTTCTCATTCTCTCCTTGACTTCTGATGGAAACCTTCCTTTATGTCAATTTTATTTTAAAGTTTCCTTCCTTTATTCTCCACTAAAGGAATTCATTTATGTAAGAACTCTGAAAGAATACCACAGAAGTTCTCCCTTTCTCAAACTGAAGAATTTCTCATGTGGTCTGAAACAAGCTCTAGCTAAGTTTTGTAACACACTCATCTCCTGGTTTGGTAAAGTGAATTATTGGAAATCAGATGCCAATGCCTGTCTCTTCCTCTATGAGTACTGGAAATCATTGATATTCTTTCATTTGGATGACCAGCTGGCTTTTTCTGAAACAAAATTATTCAAAAAGAATTTTCTACTCATATTCACTGACTCCTCCACTCATGATCCCAGAACCCTACTGGGAATGGAGGTTAGCTTTTAGGGTGATGATGAATTCACAACTCCCAGTCGTGTGGGAGTTGTGTGGGGCCCTAAACAGCCCAATTGACATGTTGGGGTTCATACACATTTACAAAATGCGCGTGCAGGCCAAAACACGCATCCAAGGGGCTGTCTCAAACACTTGCAACCCCTGGGGGGCCATATACCCCCGTAAATGGTGTTTTTGGGTTGTTTAACCCAATTCATGGCGCTTATGACATTTTGCCCAGGGTATAAAACCCCCTGGGGGGTTGTGCCAAAATTTTTGGCACCCCCTGAACCAAATTTGGGTTCCATTGACCCAAATTTGGGATCAATACTTACCATGTGGGACTGTTGCACCACACCTAGCAATCATAAAGTGACACTAAACTGAATTTAAAGTGAAATAAAGTGAAATCAAGTGAAATTAAAGTGAAATTAAAGTGACAATAGACAAAACTGCAAACAAACTTCCCACAAAATTGATCTTTTTCAATTCAAAAGTGAGCCAACTTGGTATTTGTTCAATTGAAAGTTGGATTGAATACTGAAGTAGCATTGCATTTTGTTTTGCATTATGGGAACAGTGTCAAGCCCTCTGTTTTTTAACATGGCTGCATTGAAGGACTACACTGATAGTTCCATAAACAAAGCTGAGGAAAAAAAAGATTTGGGTAATGAAACATTGGAAGCCCCAATTGCATCCTCATCAAGGGTTACAATTGAGGGAAAAAAACTTTCACAAATAGACATGAGCTCTGGTGGTGAGTAAAATTTTATGTTTCTCCGGTCTTTGACTAATTTTATTTGATGGAAACTGAAATATGAAAATGTGAATATGGCCTACCTATGACATACTCACTTGTCTCACCTCCTGTGAGAGCTTTTACTACTAGGAAAGAGGCACAAAACTATTGTCAAAAATGGGCAATGAAGCATGGTTAAGCTTTAACAGATTTCAACTCAAAGCTTGATAAATATGATGATTTAGCCTGTGATAGACATGTTTTGTACTCTGGGCAATTGCACACCAAACAGTCAAGGCAAACTCACACAAGGAAGGTTGTGTGCAATTTTTTAATCCATGCAAGTCACACAAAGGCAGACCCCTTGTGGCAAATCTCCTAGAGAAATGATCAACAAAACCATAAACATCTCCACACCCCTCAGTGCATCCTCACCTGAGGAGAATCTCTGGGGTAGCATTAGAAAATCTGAAAGAAAGCATGAAAGAGGGGTCAATACAATTCAACTCAAAAGAAAATTGAGCAAGATCAATGGTGGAGAATATGTTGATGACTGAAGAATTTATAACACTAAGCATAAGGTAATGCTTGAAGAACTAAAGAGGAAAAGTTTTATGGACGTCCTCTTTGAAAAAATTGGTAATTCAGGTTGGGTTCATTGAACAAAGTTCTGTTGAGAGAGTCAATTGGAGGCCCTATTCTTGACTCACCCAGACTAATTAAAACTTTGAAAAAAATTCCATCATATAGCTAGGATGAATTTTACTTATAAAACAAATAATTACAACATCCCCCTATTGCATGTTGTAGGAATTACAGCCAACAAGAAAGCTTTCACAAAAACTTTTGTTTTTATAACAAGAGAAACATTTGAGCTCTACAGTTTGTCTTTCAATGTGCTAAAGGAGTTGGCTTATGATCCTGAGAGACTTCCCAAACTCTTTGTGACAGACCATGAAAAAGCTTTGATCTTTGCTTTAGAAAAATTTTCCCCTGAGTCTACAAGACAGTTTTGTCAATGGCAATTTTCTAAAAAAATACAAGAAAACTGTAAAGTGCGCTTTAATAATAAAATTGAAGGGTGGAAAAGCTTTATTTCTCTGTGGGGGAAGTATGGGGCCTCAAAGACCAAGGAGGAGGCAGGGTTCAATGATGCAGAACTTGGAGTAAGTGCCAAATCATAGCCTCTACTGTTAATATTCCTATTTTTGGGTTGCTTACATTATGACTTTTATAAAGTTTTTCTTGGAAGACCATCAGGATGTGCTCAAGCATATGGATCATGATATCTTCTGTATCAAACAGATGTTTGTAATGGCTTGGACTTTCAAAAACCCTGACTTTGGAAATAAAACAACATCTCAGGTTGAAGGGGCCTATGCTACTCCCAAACAATTCCTTGCAAATTCTTCAGGAAAAATGTTGTATGTTTTGCAAAACCTAGAGGGAAAAATTTCCAATCAAATAACATTGGTTCAGGCGGCCCTTTAGAACTCTTGAATAAAGATTGGAATAGTTCTTCCTACTGAACTTTTACCATTGGGATACAAGGTGTCTTTACAGGAAATCAAACTTGTTGTAGATCAATTAGAGAGATTTAAGTGGAACCATGATGGGGAATTGTGCACCAAGTCATACTCAATGAGTATGGATTTTCCATGTTCCCACCAAATAGGTGACCTACTAGTGTCAAGAGGATCCATTATGCCTGAGGATGTTCATCCTCAGTAGATTTTGGATTATGACCCTTGCAGTTCTATTTCTGTAAGCTGGTTTAAGTTGGATTGTTGGATTGTTCAAATCACTTTGTGATTGATGCTTTTTGATTAGTGCTTTTAATTGATGAATGCTTTTTGAATGATGATTCCTAATTGACTAATATTTGATCCTTTTGAATTTTTAAAGTTTGATGTTGATGACCTGCTCAACAATTCTCAGTTACATGAGAAGCTAAATGCAATGATCTTGGCTCATCCTGAACAAGATTTTTGCAGGCTGTTGAAGCACTTGATGAAGGAGACAGCAAATTAGCAATCAAAGCCAATACTTGAACATAAATTCTTGCAATCCAGCAGAGGTCATCCAAAATTGAAAGATACCTGGCATGATCCTTCTTGATTTGAAAATTTTGAAAAGGAACTTGAGCAGAAAAAGAGAATTAGAAGGTCACCAAAGAAGAAAAGAAGAAAGGTTTTAAGTCTTTTCTTTTTTGAAAGGTTCAATTTTTGGGTTTAATGAACTGATGGGAAAATATGTCTGAAGTGCAAGGATGGATCTTCAACTGAATCTCATAGCTCAGAAGATGAGACTGAAGAAAAAATAAAAAGGGGATCAGAAAGACCAAATATAGTAAGTCTTTTATTTTGAGAAATTTTCATTTTTATCATTTCATGAACTAATGGGGTAATTATTTCTGTAGTGCAAGGATGGCTCTTCATCTGAATTTCATAGTTCAGTGGAAGAGACTGAAAGTTCATTGGTTTTGGTGCCATTGGAATCAGATTACTTTTCAAAGGATGAATCAGACGCAATGAGGAGTCAAACAGAAGATCATTTTTGGTGAGTTATGATTCCTTTAATGAGATTAGAATTGTGGCCAACTAATTTTTGATTTTAGGAAGTGAATTAACTCAATCAAATACCTGAGAACTTACATAAGTTCTTGGGTGGGTTTTGGGCTCCGGTTGGTAATGGAAATTGTGGATTTAGAGTCATTGCTAAATCAATTGGGTATGATGAGCTTGGATGATTTCAATTAAGAAAAGAAATTCTTGAAAAATTGTGGGAAAATAAGACTTGCTATGATAAGATCCTTGGTGGCATTAAAGATGTTGAAAAGATAGAAAAAAGACTTGATTTTAATTACATCATTGAAAAGATTCCCTCTTCAAAATGGCTTTCAAAGCTTGACATGGGTCAAATAATAGCACATACTAATGGAAGACCAATATTTTTCATTTAATTGGAATCAGGTTTTACTTTTACTCCTATTAAAATGGCTGTAAAAGAACAATAAGATCAATCCTATGTTCATTTGCTTTGTTAACAATAACCATTGGGTCAAGCTTTTTCTTAAGGGAGATGTGACTCCAATCCCACCCATAGTTTCCAAAACAGGTTCCATGATTTCTAAAAAAGCAGCTTGTTGGTTTTTTTTTTTTGAGTGGATTGTGCATTGCGCATGGACCACTATGCATATTAATAAAACCTGGAGGAATTAAAAAATGTGGAATGGGGCCTAACCATTCAGTCCCCTTTGAGACAACAAGTTAGGTTTTTGCCTAAAGGCACCAGGGAGTAGTGTGAGCCCAGGGACATTGTCTCCATCAGCCCAGAAATCTAGGTGATGATGAAGGGCATTTCAAAAATAAGAGTAATTAATTGATTGGATCAATGAACCGATACCAGTAATTACACTGATAAGAACAGATACTACACTTGATCTAAGCCAAAAGGTCAGAATGGATCTTGTTGGGTTGATCACCTCAAAGATCAACTTGAGTTGTATTCTAACTTATAGATTCATTTCATCATTTGGGTTTTGGTTCTGATTCTGATATTGTAATTCTATTAATATGAAGGGTTATCACATTGTGAACATCATTATTTTGAGTGTTTTGAGTTAGCATCATAATGATGAGTGTTTTGAATGAGATTTTGACTGTAAGTCAGTTCAAATTGTGTTGGGCTGATCTCATCATAAGGAGTATTTTTACTTCTTTTGATGGGATCAGCTTAACACAAGTTAAACTTTTTTTTTTGGTGTTTTTACTTTAGGGCTGGACAAAAACCTGTATTTTCTGGCACTTTTACTTGAGGGCTAGTCAAGTTGAACTTTTTTTTTGGTGCTTTTACTCTAGGGCTAGTCAAGTTGAACTTGTATTTTTTGGGGTTGGTTGTCTTCAGTTTTTTTTGTTTCTTATTTTTTTTTTTAAATTTTTTTTTTATTTCTTATTTCTTTGTTTTTTTTTAACCAAAAAATCAATCTTATTCAATTTTTAGGGTGATTTCTGTTTTTATTGTATTTTTATTTAGTTTATTATTATTATTATTATTATTATTATTATTATTATTATTATTATTATTATTATTATTATTATTATTATTATTATTATTATTATTATTATTATTATTATTATTATTATTATTATTATTATTATTATTATTATTATTATTATTATTATTATTATTATTATTATTATTATTATTATTATTATTATTATTATTATTATTATTATTATTATTATTATTATTATTATTATTATTATTATTATTATTATTATTATTATTATTATTATTATTATTATTATTATTATTATTATTATTATTATTATTATTATTATTATTATTATTATTATTATTATTATTATTATTATTATTATTATTATTATTATTATTATTATTATTATTATTATTATTATTATTATTATTATTATTATTATTATTATTATTATTATTATTATTATTATTATTATTATTATTATTATTATTATTATTATTATTATTATTATTATTATTATTATTATTATTATTATTATTATTATTATTATTATTATTATTATTATTATTATTATTATTATTATTATTATTATTATTATTATTATTATTATTATTATTATTATTATTATTATTATTATTATTATTATTATTATTATTATTATTATTATTATTATTATTATTATTATTATTATTATTATTATTATTATTATTATTATTATTATTATTATTATTATTATTATTATTATTATTATTATTATTATTATTATTATTATTATTATTATTATTATTATTATTATTATTATTATTATTATTATTATTATTATTATTATTATTATTATTATTATTATTATTATTATTATTATTATTATTATTATTATTATTATTATTATTATTATTATTATTATTATTATTATTATTATTATTATTATTATTATTATTATTATTATTATTATTATTATTATTATTATTATTATTATTATTATTATTATTATTATTATTATTATTATTATTATTATTATTATTATTATTATTATTATTATTATTATTATTATTATTATTATATATATATATATATTTTGGGGGCCCACAAGACTTTTAGTTGTGTGGCACAGCAACACAACTACATTAGAGCTGTGTGGGGCCCCATACAACCCAAATGTGGTTGGGCTGTAGGCCACACGGCACCAGACCACTGTGTGGGGGCCGCACAACTACACTTGAGTTGTGTGCGGCCCTACACGGCTCCAATGTAGTCGTTTTGCCATGCCACATGGCTCAAATGAGTTGTGTACATAACTACACTTGAGTTGTGTGGGGCTCTACACGGCTCCAATGGATTTGTGTTGCCATGCCACATGGCTCAAATGAGTTGTGTACACAACTCATTTGAGTTGTGAATTTATCATTGCCCTAGCTTTTATTACACCTCCTCTTGACTAAATCAACCAATTATAATGAAGAATGGTCTCAATCTTCTTAAACTCTTGAAATTTAAATTATTCTTCACTCTTTTGACTCCAGGCATCCAACTCACACCTTCAAGTGAGGTAAAAAAACTGGAATTTCAAGGCTAAAAAAACAGCTATTGATAGTTCACCAGCATGCCAAATTACCTGGCTTGTTGGACCAGAACTGACCATTCTGAAGTCATTTCTATCCCATTTTTTTCAACAAGAATCCTGGAATCAGACAGTGGAGGGAGTTGATGCACTTCTAGAAATAATTAATGGGTAGAATGAATCTTCAGCTCTTGATCTCTTGAACTAAGAAAAGTAATGCTTTGATCAAAATATTTTCTGATTCCACCTGGGCTGATGACTCCAATACCCAAGAATCTCAAAGCATATTAATTTTCTTCTGGAAAGATTTTCCTGTCTCCTGGAAAAGAAATAAAAAAGAAAGCATAAAAATTTCATAAGAAAAGCTTGAATTGTGCACCTTGACCAATGGTATCTGGGAGAATCTCTGGCTAAATCAGGTGATAGAGGCACTCTGGAAGACCAAAATGCCTCCATCAAATTTTTGAATTGAAAACAAGGACCTCCTGGAAAAACTAAATAAATTTGGCTCTAATGCCAAAACCAGACACCTTGAAATAAAAATCAAACATGCCCACAATCTCTACCATGAAAAAAAAATGGATTCAATATCATTCCCCCTAATTAAAGATTTATGGCAGTCTTAAAAATTCCTATAATTCCCTCTATCTTTCAAATCTCTCACAAATTTTTTCCCGGTCTTTTCTCATCACATGAGCTGGGGTGTTCAAATTCTTTCCTACCCAACTCCCTGTAATCCAAATTTCACCTTTTCTGTAACAGTTCTATCCTATCCTTGGATCTAATTCCCCAACCAAGTCCATTCTTCCTGTCCAAATCTTTATCCCTTCATTGTGTATCACTACCACCTCTGGGGCCTCTTCTCCCTCACTTCATTTCCTACAAGATCAAACAGCTACCTGTTCAAAAAACTACCTTAAGACCTATTTCTGATCATTTCCTCCTTCAAGACCTATTACCTTCTTTTTCCTGGATTGATTATCCATTTTTTGAGAAAATTTACACCAAGGTTCTCAAGACAAATCTACTGACTCTTGTACATTAGGGGGTATCAAAGTTAACCAAACCCGCCATTTTTTAATGGAGGGTTTCAACCCAAATCTGCCATTTCAAACCCGCCATTAAAAATCAACAAAACCCACTTATTTCAGATCAGACGTGTCAAAGTTAACCTGAAATAAGTGGGTTTTTTCAAATAAAGTATTTAAATGCTTCCACCCCCTGTCCACGTCATACACCCCTTTCTTCCCACCTCCTTCTACCTCTGACCTCATCGGAAAATTTTTTACCCCCACCCTCATCATAAAATTGATTGACCACTATCATCACTTTATCGCTCTCATCACTTGATCACTCTCATCCACTTCATTGCTCTCAAAACTTCATTGCTCTTAAAACTTCATCACTCTCATCACTTAACCGCTCTCATCACTTGATCACTCTCATCCACTTTATTGCTCTCAAAACTTCATCACTCTCATCACTTAACCGCTCTCATCACTTGATCACTCTCATCCACTTCATCGCTCTCAAAACTTCACCACTCTCATCACTTTATTGCTCTCATCACTTGCGTAGCCCAAACTCTTTCAAATGGCCCCTCAGCAAACCTCCCCCCACAAGTCCAACACACCCAAGAGAACATTGCCAAGGAACTCCACAACAAACAATCCTCCCCCATCAGCTTTCAAGGGCTCAAGTCAGCTCAAGAGAGCTGATCACATCATCCTGGTAAACTGGCTGAAAATTCCCTCCAACTACGATGCCTGCTTTGGATCCGACAACAAAACACGTGTTGGCCAACCTCAATCCTCTAAGGTCAATGGTTATCTCCTGATGGCCAATGAACTCAAGAACAAAACAAAAGGTAGGCTGGATCTTTCATCCAAACAGACGCGGGAGCAATTCAAGAAATATCAAACCAAGTCCAAAAAAGCCCACTCAGTTTCAATCTCCACCGGCTTTGGTATCACCAACTCCAATAAAGCAAAGGGAATCAACTCAGTGGTTGATAAGTTGGACTCCATTTGTCCTTTTTGTTTTCAAATGGATGAAATCTTTGGAAAGAAGGCCAACATCACCCCCCTAGCTGCTTTCAATGCCCAACAATCCGATTCCGTTGATGCCGAGGACTTGGCTGGGGATGCTCAGCCTACCAACGGGGACCTTGATCAAACCTTGGCCTTGGAGTGGCCGCCATATGATGACGAGGAGGATATTCAAACACAATCGGCTCCAATCACTTCTACTTCGGTATTGATTGATCAGTCAATCCCGACCTTGGACCCCTCACTTCCTTCTTTTGATTGCTCTCTTCCTGGGGCAGAACAACTGGAGAACTTGCCCAATGAGGAGGATGTTATTCCTGGATCACCATTGCGATCAACATTGGCTGAAGTAAGGAACTAAATTGTTTTCAATTCTGTCTGGTTGCTCCTGACTGATTTACATTGTAAAAAAACAGGCTCATCCATTTTTGATTGGCCGAAAACTCAAGCCAATGCAACAAAGTTCGGAACAGTTGCTTGAAGCTTAAGTCAGGGATGAGATGAAGCTTTTGCCTTTCATACATAGGGTTATGGAGAGTGTGTATTCTTGGAACCATGTATTGCTTTGCCAACAGAGAATTCAAAGCTAACCAAGTTGATTCCAAATCAGAGTCTGAATCAGAGTCTGAATGGGAGTCAAACAGTAGCAAAAGTTCAGTCAGCTTTTTTGTGTTTTCAACTTGCTGGCGGGATGTTTGATTGGACATGTTGAGAAAGGTGGTGAGTGATGTGGGGTGATGAGATGAAGATGGGTATGTGAAGGTATGTGAAAAACGATAGAGATGTGTGTGATGAAATGGATATGGGACCGGTATGGATTTGCTG
Organism: Puccinia polysora; assembly: GCA_025617555.3. Taxonomy (NCBI): domain Eukaryota; kingdom Fungi; phylum Basidiomycota; class Pucciniomycetes; order Pucciniales; family Pucciniaceae; genus Puccinia; species Puccinia polysora. The sequence continues at coordinate 31,509,676 of CM062614.1, read as the reverse complement.
ATGTGGATGGGTGTTTTTGATGTGATGGATGGTGGATGGATGATGATGCATAAATGGCGGGTTTAATGGCGTGTTTGATGATTGAAATCCGCCATTTTCATGAAGCACGCCATTTTGAAATACACCAGTTAGGGGGTATGTGTATTTCAGAAACCCGCCATTAAAAATGGCGGGTTTCGTCAAAAAAAATGGCGGGTTTCTAATGGCGGGTTTGCTAACTTTGATACGCCCTATTATGTGTGTTTTTTTCTAGATATTTTCTTTGAAACTCTATCCTAGTGGCTTTCCTTTTTATATCCAAATCAATCTTCACACCCTTTCTTTTCTTTATTTCTCTGTATTATCAATCTTTTGATGCTTATTGTTCCCATCATCCACTCTAACAGTTTCATTTATTGATTCTGATTCCTTCTTCCTGCCAGTATGATTTTTTTTCTAAAAATCTTTTTAAAAATTTCATCAAACCAACTCCCTCAAACATTTTACTCTTCTTCCATTGCTAACATCACCAATCCAAATTTTACCATTGATTTGAGAAATTAACATGGTTTTCCTATCTCATTTCAAACTCAACCATTATTATATAACATCAATAATAATTATCCTAATCTTGATTCCAAAATTAATTTTCAGAACTTACATTCCTTTGAGCTTCCTATCTCAGTTGAAACTCACCCCCACTTTTCACACCAGTAATGAAAATCTAAATTTTGCTTTTGACCATTTGACCTTGGATAATCCTCATGATAATGACAAACTACATCAAATTCATTATCAGAATGATCATTTTTTGTCTCAATGCAATGCTATTCATCTCAAAATTCATTTTTAACATCAATCTCAAGATACTGAGCTTCAAGCTGACTTTATGGTAATCACCAGCTTCCCAAAAAAAGCACCTATTTTTGAAGATGAAGAAACTGCAGTTCAAAATGCAAAAAAAAATCTGGCCTCTTGCCTCAGGATGACATGAACCTCATAAATTTCAAACTTTCCCTTTTTTTTCCAGCAAGCATTTCTCAAAATTTCCAAGCCATTCTTTTTCAATATGCGAAAATTTCTCTCTTCTGTCTTAATCAAGATGTTTTAGTACCCCAGAAAAAACCCTAAAATTGATTTATCAAGAGATTCAAGATTTCTACAAGAAATCACACTTCTCTTGAGAATAAACTCTTATCCAAAATCAGATTTATCAACTCCAATTTTTCTTTAAACTAAATTGGTTTTAACCGGAATACTTGGAAAAAAATAAAAACCCATGCAAGAGGAATCTATTATTTCAGAGTGAATGAGAAAATTCATCACAATATTGAAATTCTCAAGCCTTCTTGCACCAATAATCCATAATTTTTAAAATTTTACATATTTGATGCAGAAAACAAATTTCAGAATCATCATAGATGTATATAAAATTTTTCACAAGATATATTTCTCAGGATTAAAAATATACTAAATCAAAATAATGGGTTTATTCAGATATTTCAAAGAGTCTCTCCCCAGGTTTGCACCAATAAAATCCATCAGGCTTGCTGATCCATTGTCCTAAAATAAAAATCAAAGGTTTTTCAGCCTGCCAGTAGGAGATCAGAGAGCTGAAATATGGCTAGAAGGTGAATCTTTCCTTATTTTTTTTTTTTCAAAAGAATGTTATAATTCCTTTTAATTTTTTTTTTCACAAACAAGCTAATTTTTTTCCACACACAGGCCATGAGCCTTCCTAAATTTTCCATGAATAATTTTGAGAAACCAGGTGATAGATAAAGAAGAAAAATTTAATTGAAATCAATTTATGAACCCCTCAATTATGTACCCCTTCATCCTTATGGAAAATTTGGTTGGTCTTCAGAATCAAAAGAAAAATTAGGAGTAAAAAGGTTCACTGTAATAAATTATTTTTAAAATTTCCTGGCCTTTTTTAATCCAAATCATTCTCTTTTGCACTGAGGTGGTCACATATTTACACAATATTGTTTTGATAAATAAATCAAAATTGAGAAAGGAAGATTACCCTATATCTTCAATCATCAAAATAATTAAGATTTGAACAGTTTTATGTTTTTGGTGATTCTATGAACAACTGTGCTGAGATGGGTCAGGGTGGTGGGCATTTTTTTTCTTTTTTCTCTCTCTTTATGAACTCTTGTCTATATTTCTATCTTCTACCTTGATATTTTGGAAATGAAATTATTGTTTGTGGATAGATTCATAATTAAAATATTGGATCAAGTCTTTATAACTCAGTGAGAGGAAACATTATCCATGGAAAATATTTTCATTCTAAACCTCAATTTTACCTGCATAGATGATGTTGGTGCAAGAATAGATAACCCAAAGCCTTTCTCACCTGAAACAATTTTGGGTGAAAATTCATATCCAAAATATCAAAGGTGCCAGGATGGATTAATTATAAAAAAAAAAAACCTCCTTCATTTATAATTCCTGGTTTTATATTCAACTCCATATCTTTTAGAAATATATCAATTTCAAATCAATGTGGAAATATGTGAAGTAATCTCAGCTTTTCAATACCTCTAAAAGTATATTAACAAGGGAAATGATTTTTTCACTGTTGATTTTAGTAAAAAAATTTGATGAAATGAAAAATTTTGGGGATTCAACATGGGTTGATTCACCTGAGGCATGTTGGCTAACTTTTTTACTTTCAATCATCTGCCATTGCAACTTATATGTACATATCATACAACTTGACATTCACTTAACTGAACAAAGCCCCATTATTTTTTGAATTTATGAAACCCTGGATGGAATTTTTTCAAATTTAAATCCATGGAAGAACTTCTCACACAATATTTCAAAGTAAAATTGATCTATAGATGTCTTGCAAGAAAAATAAAAAATACAATATTTCCACAATACTTCAGATTCCATCAATGAAAAAACAATGGAGGACCCATCAGAGTGGCAATTCAATTTATAGGATCTACAATTTCAATCCTTTATATTCAGGATTTGTTTTTTCAGATTTTTGTCAAATAATTCTGTTGGTGATATTTCATTTGATAAACCAAAGCAATTCAACCAAATTTTGTGTGCAACTACCAGAGAGGAAGGTTTGGCCAAGGATTTCATTGAGGATGATCATCCTTTGGGAACAAAAATTCAAGTATTGGATGAGGATATTGACCCTTCAAAAATAAGAAATTTGTTTGAAATTCTATGGGTAATTTTTAATCCAGAAAAAACAAATTTCCTACTGAAAATTTGCTTAAACCTCATTTTGGAAGATTTGGTTCATTCTTGGATCACAGATTGAAGGGTCCTCACAAATGAAATATTAAAATAATTCAGCCAAATTACATGACAAAATTTTAGGAAAATTGGTGAAGAATATCTTTATGAAATTCCAAGATTTGATCAAAAAGTGGACCTAACAAGAAGCAACAGGAAATTGATACTTTCAGAAGAAGAAAAATGCTTCCATAAAAGAAAAAAAATGCTGCCATAAAAGAAAACAAATGCTGCCATAAAAGAAAAAAAATGCTGCCATAAATGAATCTGATTTTCCAAAAATTCATATTTTGAATAGTATACAGAAGCATATAGTTGGACTAATAATCAATGCATGAAATTCTTTTCAACACTCTTAACTCTTTTTTTATGGTCCTTGTGGTTCTGGAGATAATCCTTGTGTAAATGTTTGATGGCTTCCATCAGATAAAAATGTATAATAACTATGGAATGTGCTGGAAGTAGCATAGCTTCCATGAGTCTCCCAAGAAAAAGAATGGCTCATCTCACCTTTAGTATCCCCTTGAAGTTGAATCTGAAATCTTTTCAAGAATATCAAAGCATTGTAAAAACTTTAAATCTCTAAAAAGAACTTCTTTGATGATCTAGGATGAGGCACCTATGAATCATATGCATGCTCTTGAGTTTGTTCACAGACTACTTCAAGATTCAAAATATTTGAATATATCTTCCAGATAAAAATTCATGCTTCTTGGTGGTTTATTTAGGAAATTTTTACCTTTTATTCAAATTTTTACACACCCTCAAATACTTGATGAAATTTTGGTAAGCTCTGCATGCTGGGGATATTTTCAAGTTTTGAACCTCACTTCAAATATGTTTGCTGCAGGTGATCCTGATCATCAAAAACTTTTACTTACTTTTGGGGATTGTCTAAATATTCTACAAGGTTCAAAGAGAATGCTTCTTTCTCAACACATGGTTCTTCATGAAAAGAATGAAGATCATTCCTTAGAAAAATTAATCAATATTGTCTTCCAAAACTTAAAAAAGCCACTAACTTCATGCCAGTTACCTAATTGGTTGTGTTATTCTATGTTTCAAGAATACCTCAGTATACAAGATAAAATCATTACTGATGTTTTCACAGCCTTGAAATGAGGAAAATCATAGCATGAAGAATTCCTCAAGCCATGGATTCTGTTGAGGATAACACCCCAAAATCTTTAAAAACAAGAGTTCCTTGATTCATTATTTTATCCAAATTTTTGTCAGCTTGCTACTATTGCAGAGCAAGCTGCAAAAGTAACAGAAATAATATAAAAATAATAATAATAATAATAATATAATTGAACTAAGAAGGAGGAGGAAAACAATAAATATTATTACAGAAATGGATTCTCCACCAAAAATCAGGTAGGGTCACTCACTGACCCCACCCTTGAAATCCAACTCCTTATATTTTTAAATAATTAAGGAAAGAAAGACCAAAATACCATGGCACCACTATTGAAATTTTTGGCCAATTAAATATTTCACACGTATTGTCACGTATAGGTTTGACACCTAACATTCAGTCAGAATTGAGATGTTGTGTATATTTTGGGAGTTACAGACGGAAATGTGTTCTGTCACAATTCCCGCACGCAGCCGCGGCAAACAATGCACCCGCGCGCGTCTGAGATACAGCCCTGTCACTCCGTCAAGGTTGTGTACGCAGCCCCAGGCCTCTGACAAGTATGCAGCTGCGGGACTACGGGTTGATAAAGTGACAGGCGGCCTGAGAAACTTAGGCACCGCGTAAACATGCTACAACCCACATGGGAACATTCTACATATTTAATAAATGTTCCTGTGGATAGCAGATAGTCTAAAATTACGTAAAATTATATAAAAATACTTAAATAACCTTTATACGTATTTTTTATTAAATATAATTCAAAGTACCAAGAATGTCGAAAATCAGGCAATGAAAACTTCTAAAAATATATTAAAATACTTGAATATAATATTATGAGAATTTCTAGGCATCAATATTTTTTTGAAATACTAAGAAAACTAATGATGTAAAAGTATTACATGAATTCCCATGACTTATATTTTTAAGTAATTATTAATGTAAATCAACTGAAATTTGAAAATAAGGAGTAAAATAAATATCATGAATTTACTCCAATCATTTAATACATAATGAGAACTCACCTGACATCAGAATGTTTTTAAGAATGTCCATTAAAATAATTATTAACTTACTGGGAACATTTACTAATGATAATTAATTAAATAATAAATAAAAAGGACATATTAGTGTTATTCACACGTCCAAATATCAATTATAAAGTAGAATAATTCCCATACCCTGTGGATCTAGATGCTACCCATGCCAAAGCACCAAGAACACGTGGCAGCCTACCATTTCCTACCCTGCTAGCCTCAGTGTCTGTCCCTTTGATCCCCTGTACCCCTCAGAAGGACAATATTGGGACTCCAAAAGCTATAAATAAAGAGCTCTTTTGAGGATATTGATGGGCAGAGACCCAGTTATATTTACATCCAGACACCATTCCTACGTAATCAAATACTTATAAGAGATAATTAAGTGATTTATGGCTTAGCTTGATCAATAATATCCGTCCTCATCCTCTTTTTATCAATTTAAATTGGCAAACAACCTTATAACCCCAGTATACAGGTTTAACCCATCAGTGCATGTCCCAAACAGATAACCTAAGGATTTAATAATATACCAGTGAGTTTTATTATCCTTTCTCTGTCGTGGAAGCTTGGTTACAAAGCCCTGCCACTCCACTGTGTATTTTATATACATATTATCTTTGGGAAAAATATCCTTTAAACTAAAGAGCCCAAAGTAACCAGGACTATGTGTTTTCATACTGAAATCCCTGAAGAGATGTGTTAAAGATCCCCAATATAATTGTGGCCCCTCTATAAAAATATTTAATAATCAATTTATCTATATTGATTTATAACAATAAACCATAACCAAACAAATTAACCTTGCAATAAGCTTTATCCAAATATTCTATGGATTTTTGCTGCATTTATTAAATAATATATTTATTATTTATTCTATCACCTCTGGTAGCTAAAGGATAGCAAGGGTCTTGGCATCCAGGAGGCTGACAATTGGGGGTCTGGCCGGGAAATATTCCATTTTATTATATTTAATACCTTGGACCAGAAATTTCACGTAAAATTAAATCAAACATAAATTTATCTGACTATATAACTTTGATTCATCATTAAATTCTTTTGAAGTGGATTTAAAAAGAAATGCAGAATTAATAATCCATTATCTAAATCTTTCAAAGATAAAGAAAGAAGAATATATTAAAAATTATAAACCTACTGGTTGGAAAGCTTTAACTCAAGCTGAGCAACTTAATATCTCTTCTGCACGTAAACACTTAGATAAACTCCTTGAACAAGAAGATCTTGAGAGGCGTATCAACTTCCAGGCCCTATTAAGGAAACATCAAGCTTGGAAGAAATACTGTATAAATTACTTTTTGAAATATAAAAGTAAGTATACAACTTGTATTACCATGTTATTTTTTTAAATAATATTAACATATTTTATTGACCAATAAAATAACCTTTTTACATCAGTGAACCCTCCTGTACCAGAAACCACCGCCACTGAAATCAATTTATTGGATCAACAAGTCCCAGATATCTCTGGAAGCCCTGAAAATATTGATTGGACGGGTGAAGACCTCATTGGAACACACCAAGACCCCGTAGGATTACCTACTAAGGAACAATTTAATCCCAATAAAGTCTTGGTACCTTTGAACATCAACTTAAGTAAGTTTTAAATCAAATTTATTTTTACTGATTTTTCTGTAGAAAGAAAAATACTTATAAACATTTTATTCAAATATGAATAGACATAGCACAAGAGCCTCAGGGAGAATTCCCTCCTATGGATCTTTGCCAGTAGCCCCCAGTAACCGTGAGACCACCAATAATGACAATGATGAGGGGACTGGAACCCGTGAATCAAATTTTGATGGACAAGGAACAGCACAAAGTACTTCTGCCCTCCCCCAAACCAGAGCCAGAGGAAGCAGTAAAATTAAGCCACCCTCCATTACAAGAAGATTCCCTGCAGCCACCCCAGAAGAATCTGGCCAAGGAAGCCAGGATCAAAGAATTAGTCAGAGAGCACGTGAAATATTGGGAAGAGTTCAACAAAGCCCAAGCCAAAGAGGAAATGGTATCTATGAAAAAGATAATCTCCCAGGCAAAATCTACCCAGATAGCTCTTCAGAAAATCATTCCAAGGAAAGAGGTAGAATCCTATGTAGAAAAGTGGACTCCTTGGGATCAATTAGCTCAACTGAAAGGCAAAGGATCAGGAAAGAAGAGATCATCTTCCCATCCAAAGCCAAGGGGAAAGAAAGATTGGGATCAGATAATATCCCTAGCTCAAAAATGGAAAAAGGTTTACAAAAATTAGCCTCTAATTCTGAGCCCAAACAAACCTCTGATGTAATTACTTCCTTTTCTAATGATATGTGTCATAATTTCAAAATTGTTTGTGAAAATTTGGACGGTGTTTATACCCAAATGGATAAATTAACCCCAGTAGTAGCCAAATTTATTAATAACCAAACAAAGACGGTAGGAATGGAAGATATCAAATAAGACAACAAAAAGTTATTGGAGACAATTAATCAAGGTAGGATCAGAAAGACTCAAAAAACTGAGAGTATTTTATCAGGAATACAAGAAGATTTTATGATGTATTTCCAACCCTTTAAAGAAGAATTGGTAACCACTAATAACAGCTCCATATTATCTCTTAGTGAGAAATTGGATCTGCTTAATAATAAAGTGTACCTGCAACTTAATCCAATCAAGAATGATCTTATAGACTTAAAAGTCTGTCTGAGCAACCCTTTGGGGAGTACCACAGAGGAACCAAAACCTCCCAGACAAACAACTACTCCTTATGCACCACCCTTACTAGGAATGCATAGGAGTGACACCTTCAGGCCTAGTCCTACCCCTGAGATGGAGCAAGCCCTCAAACTGTTACCCCCTATTTCTGAATGGCCCAAGTTCTCCGGTGAAGGAGAATACAATCATATAAATGTCATTAAATTTATTGACTACACTATTAACTCTTATGACTTACCAGAAGCTATAGCTGTAGTCAGGCTGCCCAGACTATTTGAAGGAGTAGCTTTCAACTGGTTTATCAGTAAAAGAGAAGAAGTAGGATCCTTACCATGGGATTCTTGGAAACTTCTAATTAAAGAACAATTCGGTTCTAGAATGTGGAAAAGAAAAATGATGAAAAATTTCAAAAACTCCTCATTTGACCCCTCAAAGGATAAGCCTAAAAAATGGTGCTTGGAACAGAAGAAAAGACTAGATTTCTTCTATCCAGATGCTGATAAAGAAGAATTAAATGAAAGAATCCTCAACCTGTGTCCTGGAAATATTAACCATAGTGTAAGATGCAGGATGATTATGGATGCTGACTTACCAACTCTCATAAATGTGTTAGAAGAAGTCATAGACATGAATGGGTTAGACAAGAAGTTTCCTTCTAGACCTAAAGAGGACCTCAACATTAACAAAACCAGAGAACAACCCCCTCTGATAAATACCCCTGATAATAATAAAACTAATGAGAACAGGGACAAAGAGAGAATGCCTGGAACTTGTTGGAATTTTAACAAGACAGGGAATATGAGACAAGACTTCCCATTACCAAAAAGAAAGATAGCAGTCTGGGAAGGAGAGCAGGAGGTTGAAGGGAATCAGAACTATGAAGATATAGCTGATACTGAAGGATCCCTTTCTGAATGTGAATTGATCCTGACTGAAAGAACTAAATGACCCAGTGGACCAGGACCACTATTTGATTTCAAGGATGAACTGAGATGAGTGAATGGAACAAACAATCTTGAGAAGATATGAAGACAAGATGAAACAGTACCAACAGGAAGGTTAAGAGAAATAGGCTCAATATCTCCACACTGAATATTCCACTACTTTCATTGAGACACAACTGCAAACACTTTGGGACGGTGGTTTGAGTCATTAGGAGTCAAAAAGAAACAGATTAGAAAGAGACAAGATCTAAGTTAGAGCTTGAGGGTGGCGTACTGATTAAGGCGGTCTGAGGGTCTGAGGAATCTATCTTGAGACCTTCAGGAGGGATTGATTAGACCTAGAGAGTGCAGATTGAACCATCAGTGTGAGCCAGATCGGAGTGTTGGATCAGTGTTTGGCATTACCAGCTTGAGGTGATACCAGGCTTGGCTGAGATGATTGAGCTTGAGTGATCTTGATGGATCCAGAATGGATGTGAAGTAGGTGAGGTGAGTATTGGAGAGAGATTGGAGTGAGGGTTAATGGTCGAAGAAGAAGTGAAGGAGTTGGAGAGACCTCTATCCTCCGCCTTGCAACACAAGAGGTCGTAGGCTTGAGGAGACTAGAGGATATCTGGATCTGGAGTTTCTACATCAGTACGGAAGTGCGGGGGTCCATGTCAGAGATTGATTTCAACATTCCCCCTTGATTCAACACGCAGATTTCAGACACTAATGTGGTGCACTAGCCGCAGGATTGAAGTGGTATTGGCACTTTTGGTCAAAGCATTGGCCACCATTAAGTCGGATGTCACAAGATGAACCTTGATCAGATTCTCTTTGAGATTGGCACGTAGACTTTTTGTCTTTAAGTCGATAAATTTGGTCTTTGAGTTTGAGCCGAAATTGATAATCTTATCTAGGAGTCCTTTGTTGTTGATGAGGTGACAGCTGGGGATTTGTTCAATTCTCCATAGCTCAGCTATCATGTGATTGATCCACCTTGACTCCAATTGACCGTCACTCAGGGAATTCAACTCGGCTTTGGTTGAAGAGTGAGTTATGTTCTGCTGACGGCGGCTGGTCCAATAGATTGGGGCGCCTCTGAAGAAGCAGATGAAACCCGTCTGAGATTTCCTGGTGTTGGGATTGTCTGCCCACGTGGCGTTGCTGTAGACTGTTAAGCTGTCATTACTGTGTTTCTTTGAGATCCTGAGACATTGATCCTTTGTGCCGGCTAGGTATTTCCATACTCTCACTACTTTGTTCCAGTGTTTGATGCCGGGATTCTCAGAGAAGCGTGCGAGTGCCGAGACGGAAAAGCTAATGTCAGGCCGAGCCAGCTGGGCAATGAAGTTGAGCCTCCCAATTGGAGATTGGTACTTTACATTCAGCTGATCTAACTCTTTGACTTCTTTGTCAGAGGCGGGTTTCAGCTGAAGACCTGGAGTGCACAGAGTGTTTGAGAATTTACAGTTCGTCATGTTCATCTCTTTGAGTCCCTTTTCTATGTGTAGGGGAAGTGAGAGCTTGATGGAGTTATTGTCTTGTTCAACCTTCATCCCTAACAGGGTATTTGGAAGATGTGCCAAGGAGTTGGGGAATTCCTTGAGGAAACTTGCCTTAAAAGTCTTGACGTCCCCAACCATCAGCAGGTCATCGACGTGAACAAAGATGGCCAACTTTTTGTCGTTTCCTATGTATAGGCATGGATCCGCGTTGGATATGGTAAAGCCTTGGCGTTGTATCCATTTGCTTAGTGTCTCGTACCAGTTCTTTGGCGCCTGCTTGAGTCCATAGAGGGACTTTTTAAGCTTGAGTATTGGACTTTTTTTCTTAGAGCCAGCCGGTCTTCTTATGTATACATCTTCGTCAAGGGGTGCATGGAGAAAGGCCCCTTTTACGTCAAATTGGATGATGGGTAGATCCTTCTCAACTGCCAGGAGTAGTACTGCTCTCAGAGAGGCTACCTTCCCGGTTGGAGCGTAGGTGTCAAGGTAATCAATCCCGTACCTCTGGTTGAATCCTTGAACGCAGACTCTTGTCTTGAAATTTTTGGGTCCGCCGTGAGTGTTCTTCTTGATTTTGAAGGCATAAGTTACATTCAATATGTTTTCGGGCTCTTCTCCAAAGTAGTCTTCCCACACACCAAGTTCCTCGCAGGTGTTGAGTTCCACATCCAGGGATTTGTGCCAGGGTTTGGACTTAATAGCTTCAAACACATTCTTTGGCACAAAGCTTGCCGAGTAACCGTAGCGTTGGGGCTTTTTGAGCTGACTTTGGTCCCTCAAAACTCTAGCGGGATCAACGGTGAGCTGGTTGGTGACAGTCTCCACATTGCTTGCGGAGTCTTCAGATTTGGATTCGGAGTTAGCAGAGGAGTCTTCTCCTTGAACAGGCTAAACACTCAATACGGGAGGTTGGGCAGAGGGTTGAGTGATGTCCGGGGTTGTCCAGTCTGTCAATTCTCCTGGCTAGTCATCTTTTGGAGCGGAACTGACCTTGTCAAATTGGACGTTTTTTGTCTCCACCACAGCTCCCGTTAGCGTGAGCACCCTACAAGATAGGAGTTTTGGCTGGTATCCTATGAGTCCGCCACAAACCCCTTTTTCTTTGAATTTATTTGGTTTGCGACTCCCAAGATTCAGATAGGTCAGACTCACGCCGATTGGTTTGAGGTAGTCGTTTGGTAGTCTTGATCCATGCATTTGTTCCCAGGGCGTCAAACCGGAGTCATTGGGGATCTGATTGAGAGCTAGAGCGCAGCTCCTGACTGTTTTGTGCCAGTATGATTGTGGAATTTTTGAGGAGGCGTGGGTGGATCGTACGGACTCGGCTATGGTACGGTTTGCACGTTCAGCCCGTCCGTTGTGCTCTGGATGGTAGGGTTCTGAGACAACCCGGTGTATGGATTTGTCTTCCAGGAAAGCGGTGAAGTCATTGTTGATGAACTCACCGCCACCGTTGCTGCATAGTTCAGTTGGATAATATCCAAGTTGGTGGTGTTCATTCTGAATGACAAACTGAAGTACTTGCCCAGCCTCATTTTTGCTTTTCAGCGGAAAGCAGCCTATATAGCCACTGAAGTTATTGACAAGGGTCAGGAGAAATCTGTGACCCCCCTTTGCTGTTGGGTTAATTGGCCCCATGAGATCAACGTGAATCCACTGAAAGACCTTGGAGGCTTGGGTCAATACCTCCTTGAACAGAGACCTGGTGATCTTAGATTTGTCGCAGCTCTCACATTGAAAGCTTTGCTTTACTCGGTTAGGGATAGATGAGCCAAGGTACTTTTCCATTCTGGAGACACTTGCATGTCCCAATTTGAGGTGAAGTTCGGTGATGGTGTTAGTGGATGCGGTAAAGGCGTGGTGGTCTGGGGAATTGATCATCAGTAGATTGTTAATGATTTGACCCTTGAGAATTGTCTGGCCATCTTTGCTGAGGTTAAACTCTGGAGGCTGGCGCGAGTGATTGCTTGTTAGGAGGGCTCCCTGACTAAGAAAGACTCCCATCGACAGAAGATTGACATTTGCTTTGGGGGTCCAGGTAGCCTCCTTCAGTTCTAGAATAGACCTTCCAAACTTTAGCCTTGCGATTCCGCGTCCCATTATTGGTAGTCCGGCTCCGGGCTTCCCAGTCTTAATGATATCTGAACCATCCTTGTCTGAAATTTGAGTGAACCTGCTCCTATCGTTAAGCATGTGGATTGAACAGCCCAAATCAAGGATGAAGCGGTTGACGTTGTTGAAGTGACTGTTGGTGAGGCAATGGAAATAGGAAAAGAAGTTGGCACTTTTGTTCTTCTTCTTGTCGTTTTTTCTTGGCTTGAAGTCTTTAGGTCTGAGCTCTGGAAATTCAATCCAGCAATTTTCTCAAGAGTGATTCTTCACCAATGGGTTGTGGATTCCATTGGAGAAACGTGGGTAGTCTTTGTAAAGGCTAATGTCAGCTTTCAAAGATGAGCAGGAATTGTTCACTTTGGCAATGTTTTCTTTCTTGAACTGTATGAGATGATTCAGGACTAGATCAATGTTGATGCCTCTTTCTCCATGTGTTATTTGTGAGGCAAAGGCCTTCAGATTTGGAGGGAATTTGAAGAGAAGCAGATACGCCAAAATTTTGGGAGGTAGGTCAATCCCAACTTTGCTCAATTTATTCAGATGCACTCCTATGTTTGTGACAAATTTCTCAATATTTTCTTTGCTGAAGGGAAGATAGAGAAAGGCATTGAAGATTCTGGCTCTGTTTGCTGATTGAGATGAGGCAAAGTGGTCTTTAGCTGCCTGCCAGATGCTCTTGGCGTTATGACAGTTGGTCAAGTTGACAATTTTGGAGTGAGTGGATGGTTCTAATTTGGCCAAGATGAAAGGAGCCATGTTGCGGTTGACTTCAGTGTCTAGTTGGGACCAATCATCGGGATCCTCCATGATTTGGAGGATTCCCCTTAAATCGAAAAGACTCTCCATCTTGACTTTCCAGATGGAGTAATTGTCTTTGTTTAGCAGTGGGGTTGATTTGATTAGGGTCTTGATTGTTATCACCCTCATGGAGCTATCCCCCCCTGGTCCTGGTGTGGGTTCCATCGCGCCAGTCGTTTCAAGCAAAGGCTTTTAACCGTGAAAGAACTAAATGACCCAGTGGACCAGGACCACTATTTGATTTCAAGGATGAACTGAGATGAGTGAATGGAACAAACAATCTTGAGAAGATATGAAGACAAGATGAAACAGTACCAACAGGAAGGTTAAGAGAAATAGGCTCAATAGCTCCACACTGAATATTCCACTACTTTCATTGAGACACAACTGCGAACACTTTGGGACGGTGGTTTGAGTCATTAGGAGTCAAAAAGAAACAGATTAGAAAGAGACAAGATCTAAGTTAGAGCTTGAGGGCGGCGTACTGATTAAGGCGGTCTGAGGGTCTGAGGAATCTATCTTGAGACATTCAGGTGTGATTGATTAGACCTAGAGAGTGCGGATTGAACCATCAGTGTGAGCCAGATCGGAGTGTTGGATCAGTGTTTGGCATTACCAGCTTGAGGTGATACCAGGATTGGCTGAGATGATTGAGCTTGAGTGATCTTGATGGATCCAGAATGGATGTGAAGTAGGTGAGGTGAGTATTGGAGAGAGATTGGAGTGAGGATTAATGGTTTAAGAAGAAGTGAAGGAGTTGGAGAGACCTCTATCCTCCGCCTTGCAACACAAGAGGTCGTAGGCTTGAAGAGACTAGAGGATATCTGGATCTGGAGTTTCTACATCAGTACGGAAGCGCAGGTGTCCATGTCAGAGATTGATTTCAACACTGACCACCCCTTTTAATGTTATAGAAGGAGATATAGGAACTTCTATAGAAATCAATAACATCCATGGGGACTCTAGTTTGCCCCAAAAATGGGATCCTACCATAATTCCTAGACATATCACGGATGTTAAACCATTCAAAGTTAAACCTATGAGTGGTAAGAGTTATAATACTTGTCAAACTTGCTATGCAACACAATTTTATAGAGACAGAACTATAAGGTTATTACTGGATAGTGGAGCTTTCTGCTCATGTGTCTGTGCTTAATTCTTAAACAAATGGGATCCCAATTGGAAAGAACACCTTCTGCCTGTCCCAAAAGCCAAGTTTAGCTCTTGCAACTCTACCATGAATGCTATTGGAGTATGGACTGCTCCTATAATACTACCCCATACTAAAGGAACTTTCAGAATGAAAGTGGAATTTGTAGTATTGCTCAATGGAGTATGTGACTACCTGATAATAGGTAATGATGCCTTATTTCTATATGGTATAGATGTGTTCCAGATTAAAGGGAGATGCTTCACAGTGGGTGGTAATTGGGAAAAGAAGTTAAGATATGCACCATCAAATCTAACTTCCCCTCCTCTAGTTATCAAAAGCATTTAGAAGACTTTGATCAAGAATAATTCTCTCAAGCAGCTCTGAATATGAAAATTTCTGAGGAACAGAAGAAAGATATATTGAAAGTCTGCTTTGAGAACCAAAATGCTTTTTGTACTAAATATCATCCCATTGGTGATATTAAAGGAAATGACATGGTATTAACATTGACTATTAAGCCTCCTTATCCTCCAAACTTAAGAAGACAAGCCTATCCCTCTAGTCCTAAGTCTAGAATAGCTCTTGAGGAACATATCCAAGAACTGATAGACTTACAAGTATTAAGGAAATTAGGGCACAATGAGCAGGTAGATGTGAATACACCTGTAATCATAGCTTGGCATAATGACAAGTCAAGAATGGTAGGAGACTTCAGAATGCTCAATATATATACTCAGGCAGATTATTATCCTATACCCTGGATTGATCATGCTCTACATAACTTGTCCAAGGCCAAATATATCACTACTATGGATATGCTTAAAGGTTTCCACCAGATACCTATAAGCCCTGAAAGCCCTGAAAGCAGGAAGTTTATGAGAATAATCTGTCATTTGGGAATATATGAATATCTTAGGATGTCCTTTGGTATAAGAGAATGCCTCATCACACTTCCAGAGAACAACGGATACAGTTCTAGGTACATAAATCATAAAAGGATGGATGATGGTATATATAGATGATGTTATCATATACTCTGATGATTGGGATACTCATATCAACCAAGTAAGATTAGTACTCCAGACTATCTCCAGAGCAGGATTAAAGGTATCCATGAAGAAATGCAACTTTGTCTACGGAGAATTGAAAGCCCTAGGACATATAGTCTCTGTTCTAACTCTAGCTGCTGATCAAAATAAGATAGCTGCTGTCATGAATAGACCCATGCCTCAAAAAAAAAACAGAGTTACTGTCTTTCATTAGTTTTTGCAGTTACTACAGACAATACATACCAAAGTTTGCTATGCTAACTAAGAGTCTGTATGAAGTATGCAGCAACAACACTGTATTTGAAATGACACATGAGAGATTGAAAAACTATGAGGAACTAAAAATAGCTATGACCTCTACTCCTTTACTCATCCAACCAGATTACTCCAAGCCCTTTAAAATGTACATTGACGCCTGGATGGAAGGTTTAGGAGCTGCTCTACATCAAGAAAGGATAGAAGAAGACAGACCAGTGGAGAAACCAGTACTCTTCATATCTAGACAGATCAAAGATACAGAAAAGAGATATGGAGCCAGTCAGTTGGAATGTTTGGCTCTAGTATGGGCTTTAGAAAAGCTGCACTATTACTTAGAAGGCACCAATTTCCAAGTGATCATGGACTGTGATGCTGTAAGAACTCTTATGAACATGAAAACCCCCAGCAGACATATGCTCAGGTGGCAAATTGCTATACAACAGTATAGAGGTCAGATGACTATAGTGCATAAAGCTGGAGCTAAACATCAGAATGCTGATAGTATAAGTAGGAATGCTTTGCCTAATGAATTTAACAATCCAGCATATGACCCTGAAGATCAAGATATCTTTCCTATCTTGAACATCAATCTTTTTGCATTAAATGCTCCAATAATGGGGATCCACTTATGTGAATTAGATACTGTGTTCTTCAACCTAGTAAGGGACAACTACTCCCCTGAAATCAAGCTGTTGTTTACCATTATGGAATGTGAATCCCCAGAAGCAGCTCTGATAAATAGTCTACCTGCTTCATTACTCAAACCCTATAAAGAAGGGAGGTTTACCTTTTTGGATGGTCTCCTTTACTACAGACACCAACATTCCAGTGTATTAGTACTAAGCAAAGAAGAAAATATACAACATATACTCCAGGAATGCCATGACAACTGTTCATCAGGGCATCTATCCACAGAAAGAACCTTGGAGAAAGTAAAACAAACAGCTTGGTGGATAGACTGGAAATAAATCACTATTAAGTATGTTACTAGCTGTGAGACCTGCCAAAAATCTAATAAAACTACTGGAAAAAGTTTTGGACTCCTGCAGAAGATCTCTGAACCTAAAACCAGATGGGAAATCATCAATATGGATTTTGTCACCGGCCTCCCCCCTGGAGGTACTCATTCATATAACTCTGTCCTGGTTATAGTTGACAGATACTCTAAGAAGGCAAAATTCTTACCTAACCACAAAGAAGATAGTGCTATGGATGTAGCTTTACTATTTTGGAATAGTATCATAGTTGATGTTGGTATATCCAAGATTATAATCAGTGACAGAGACCCCAAATTCACCTCTGAGTTTTGGAGGAATCTAGATGATATACTGGGTACTACTCTAGCATTTTCTACAGCACACCATCCCCAAACTGATGGATTAGCTGAAAGAATGATACAGACCCTAGAAGATATTTTAAGAAGGTTCTGTAGCTTTGGTCTAGAATACAAAAACTCAGATGGCTATTGCCATGATTGGGTAAGCCTACTCCCAGCTCTAGAAATGGCTTATAACAGCAGTAAACATTCTACTACCAAAGAAGCCCCTTACATACTAGAAAGAGGGTGGATTCCAAAACTCCCTAGGAATAACTTAAACTATAACTTAGCCACAATTCATACAACATCTCTTGACTTTAAGAAGATGATAGATATGTCAAATAATCATGCTCAAAAGTGTGTAGAAGAAGAAGTAGAATACAACAAACAAAGATGGGACAAATCACATAAGGAACCTGACTTTAAAATAGGAGATCAGATCTTGATATCTACTGCCAACTTCAACAATCTAGCAGGTAACAGAAAGCTGAAACCAGCCTTTGTTGAACCATTTGTTATCAAAAAGATGCATGGCAAAAATGCTGTAGAAGTAATCTTGAGTGAAGAATTATCAAGAAAACACCCAGTATTTCCTGTTAACCTAGTCAAACACTTTCACCCAAGAGAAGGTAGCAACCTTCCTCCAACAATAATCCAAATAGAACCTGACCCTGTGAAAGAAAAAGGGAAAGTCAGCAGGATATTGAGAGACAAGAAAGAGAGAGTACAAGGAAAAGATGTTAGACTATACTTAGTAAGATACAAAGTAGAATCTGCAGACAAAGATGAATGGTTACCAGAGAATAACATACCTGATGGACCAATACATCTCACAAACTACAGATCCAGCAAGAGGAACTGAAGCACACATGAAGTTAATTTTTTCCCAACATGCTCCAGATTTTTTTCAGATATGGCCATATATTGGAGTGGGGGAATGTCAGCTTGCTACTATTGCAGAGCAAGCTTCAAAAGTAACAGAAATAACATAAAATTAATAATAACAGAATTAGCCTAAGAAGTAGTATGAAAACCATAAATATTATTACAGAAATGAATTCTCCACCCAAAATCAGTTAGGGTCACTCACTGAACCCACCCTTGAAATCCAACTCCTTATATTTTTAAATAATTAAGGAAACAAAGACCAAAATACCACAGCACCACTATTGAACTTTTTGGCAAATTAAATATTTCACATGTATTTTCACGTATAGGTTTCACACCTAAAATTCAGTCAGAATTGAGGTGTTGTGTATATTTTAGGAGTTACAGATGGAAACATGTTCTGTCACAATTCCCGCATGCAGCCACGGCAGCCAATGCACCCGCGCGCGGCTGAGATACAGCCCTGTCACTCTGTCAAGGTCATGTACGCAGCCTCAGGCCTCTGAAAAGTACGCAGCCGTGGGACTACGGGTTGATAAAGTGACAGGCAGCCTGAGAAACTTAGGCACTGCGTAAACATGCTACAACCCACACGGGAACATTCTGCATATATAATAAATGTTCCTGTGGATAGTAGATAGTCTAAAAGTACATAAAATTATATAAAAATACTTAAATAACCTTTATACGTATTTTTTATTAAATATAATTCAAAGTACCAAGAATGTCAAAAATAAGACAATGACAACTTCTAAAAATATATTAAAATACTTTAATATAATTTTATGAGAATTTCTAGACATCAATATTTTTTTAAATACTAAGAAGACTAATTATGGGAAAATATTACATGAATTCCCATGACTTATATTTTTAAGTAATTATTTTAGTAAATCAACTGAAATCTGAAAATAAGGAGTAAAATCAATATCATGACTTTACTCCAATTATTTAATACATAATGAGAACTCACCTGACATCAGAATATCTGTAAGAATGTCTATTAAAATAATTATTATCTTACTGGGAACATTTACTAAGGATAATTAATTAAATAATAAATAAAAAGGACAGATTAGTGTTATTCACACGTCCAAATATCGATTATAAAGTAGAATAATTCCCATACCCTGTGGATCTAGATGCTACCCATGCTACAGCACCAAGAACACGTGACAGCCTACCATTGCCTACCCTGCTAGCCTCATTGTCTGTCCCTTTGATCCCCTGTACCCCTCAGAAGGACAATATTGGGACTCCAAAAGCTATAAATAAAGAGCTCTTTTGAGGATATTGATGGGCAGAGACCCAGTTATATTTACATCCAGACACCGTGCCTAGTTAATCAAATACTTATAAGAAATAAGTAAGTGATTTATGGCTTAGTCTGATCAATAATATCCGTCCTCAACCTCTTTTTATCAATTTAAATTGGCAAACAACCTTATAACCCCAGTATACAGGTTTAACCCATCAGTGCATGTCCCAAACAGATACCCAAAGGATTTAATAATATACCAGTGAGTTTTATTATCCTTTTTTTGTTGTGGCAGCTTGGTTACAAAGCCCTTCCAATCCACTGTGTATTTTATATACATATTATCTTTGGGCAAAATATTCTTTAAACTAAAGAGCCCAAAGTAACCAGGACTATGTGTTTTCATACTGAAATCCCTGAAGAGAGGTGTTAAAGATCCCCAATATAATTGTGCCCCCTCTATAAAAATATTTAATAATCAATTTATTTATATTGATTTATAACAATAAACCATAACCAAACCAATTAACCTTGTAATAAGCTTTATCCAAATATTTTATGGATTTTTGCTGCATTTATTAAATAATATATTTATTATTTATTCTATCACCTCTGGTAGCTAAAGTATAGCAAGGGTCTTGGCATCCAGGAGGCTGACAACTTTCCTCCCCATAGCTTAACTCTGAACGTGGGTTCCCCTAAAATCATTTTGATGAGTATGGACTTTGAAATTTGTCTTTTAAATGGAACTTTCTTGATTTTGGTCGGATTGTGAAAAACTTTTATATTTGCCCAGATAGCTACAGTTGATTATTCCATAGTAAAAGTGGTGGTCATTCTATGGATACCCTTGATTTCTGACCCAGATTTCACATTTTCTTCTGCCTTTCAAAATGAGCTTCAAAAATTTCCCAGTCAAATTGACACTCTGATTGAAAATTGAAAAATCACCAGGCAAGGAAATATCAAATGTTGGTCTTTATCCCCAAGATCCAGTTTTCACCCATGGGAAGTTATGATTTGGATTGTTAAAGTGTAGATCCACCCATTCCACAGGTGTAGTGGTTTTAGAGAACCCTGGGAATTGTAGTCAATCTGAAATCCACAACATCAATGATTATCATGAGGTTTTGAATGCCATCCATTTCTCAAAGTAAATCCTGAGATTTCCATGATATACAATTTGTTTTGGTTCCTTATCTTTTTGAAATACTTGAAAGAAAAAAATTTCCAACTTGATTAAAATCACTCAAAAAATATCACATCTGTTCATATTTTTTTTTTTTTTTTCTTCTTCTTTTAAGCCATTTCCCAAATTTCTCCTAACTTGATCAAAATTATTTCAAAAGTCTCCCATGCATCAATCTCAATCTGTTTTTTGTTTAATCCATTCCCCAAGTTTTGGGGTTAATACACTAGTCCTCTACAAATATAAAAGGATTGAGAAACCTTTGCAAAGCTCACCTGGTGTTGGTCTCTGCTTCACCATTCATTTACTGACATTGTACCATGCACCTCTTGGATCCACCAGCTCGGTCATCCCCCCTTTACACCGGGCCATCCTCATGCTTCGATTTGGCAAGGTCCATACTTGCACCAGGCAGAAGAGTTTCCCCACCCAATTTGGTGCACGCTCCCTATTGTAAATGAGTGTCATATCCCAACATTGAGTAGCGCTGGTGTCGTACACCAATCTGTATTTGTTGGGACAGGTAAAGTAATGGATGGGATGTATTGATGCGACACTCAAAATGTCGCAGTAGGGCTTTGTGGGGGTGGGTGTCGCACGGTGGCAGTGTCGACCAGCTCCCGACTGCCAGTGAGGCCGGGCTCCCCGAGTGGGCCAAACGGGGCCCGCCACTAATTCATGAAGACCCCCGCAAGCGCCGCGGCCCAACTTGGACCATCTCCACCACTTCCTCCTCACATTCTTCTTCTTCTTCTTCCTCCTCACATTCTTCTTCTTCTTCTTCCTCCTCACATTCTTCTTCTTCCTTCTTCCTTCTTCCTTCTTCCCTCACTCGATCATCATCCCATCCCATCCCATCCCATCCCATCCCATCCCATCCCAATCTATTCATCATGGAACCTGAGGACCACCAGCCTCGATCACCGTCAACCCCCAATCATCTCAGCCTGCCACCCAAAGGCATCTTGAAGAATACTACACTCCTGCCTCAAGAAGCCCGTTCACCCCAGTTCGTCCAAAGATCAAATCAAATCATCATCTCATCCGAATCTCCAAGCTGACCCTCAGCCTCCTCTGCGTCATCATGCCAGCCTGACCTGGGATGAACCTAACTTGGCCCTCAACGATCTCAATCGGTACGCTTCTGATCGCCTTCAGTCTATTGTTTTCTCACCCCTGCCTCTACTCCTGGACAATTCAAACTCACCTCCTCTTCAACCCTTCTCTCTTGGCTGCTCGTTCCTTACTCAATCTACGTATGTACGTCCTTCTAAAGCGATTCTAAGATGAAAATCACCGAACCCAAGACCCCATTCGTAACTAGCCTTCCGCATGATCAAAACCTCGTCTCAACTTCCTGAAACTGACTTGCGATGCTTTATCCTTTTATAGGTTCGCTACAATCCAGATACCGATGAAGTCTTGAACCTCGAATGTAGAGTTTGATTCTTTCCAAAATCCCCTCTTCCACATTCGCCCCCTTCATCGTCTCCGCTACGATCTAAAAATCCGACGTGAATCTGATCACGGCTAAGCACTAACAACCATTGGGGGGGGGCGGGGTTTTTTTTTTATATGCCCATACCAATTCTCTAGTCATTCCCGATTTTGATCTCGGTCATGCCTCCTCCTCCTCCTCCTCCTCGTCTTCCCGCCCACAACCTGGCTTGCATGATGAACCCATGGCAACTGATGAACATCATCAACCCACGACTCAAAACTGTTCATCCTTCCGAAGGTCTTCCTCCTCTTCATCCAGGCGTGGTTCCGGATCAACAGAGAGGCGACAAGTTCTCGTCCAACCCCCGGTGGGATCATCGACTAGCGCCGGTGACGACGCATTGAACGATGAAGAGGATGACGCCTATCTAGACCCAGACACCAAAGCTAAACACGACGCCTTCGTTCGTGCTAGAAAAGGTCACTATGGGTGGGTGGTCTCCATTGGCCTCCAACTGTGATTACCACTCTAACCAATTTCCCTTTCTCACCAAAAAACAAAAACAAAAACAAAACAAACACAAAAAACGTTTTCTTTAGTAATGAAGCCGAGGCTATGAAGAAAGCTCGTGAGTTAGCTGAAAGAGAAGAGATCGAGAGCGAAGCGACCGTCGGATCGGATAAATTAAGTGAATCGACTGACTCCGACGTAGGCTCTCTGGCCCCCAACGGGGCTTGAACAAATCCAACGCATCAATCAAATTAAGTTGAACTTGAAAAAAAAAAATACTGGGGGGTGTAAAGAAGCTGGATCGGGATAGCTGCTGTTTGCTGAAGGAATGAGGAACCATCTCGATCATCCCAATTTATCGTGTTACTATTCTTCATCCTGAACGTCTTTGCTCGATCGTCTTCGACATACTCTTCTGAGAACTGGGGCTTGGTCGTTTGTTTTTGTGTTTTTTTTTTGAATAGAATAAATAATGTTTTATCATCCAATGTGGTCGTCGTGGAAATCAAGTGGCTATATACACACGTTCATTCGTATCTTGCCGTAGGTACGTACGTACACCTACCACTCCATCCCGATTTGATCATCGGTCGGACGATGGTGAGGTTAATCCATCCCATGTGATGCGCATGGATCGATCCCAGGAATCCTCATCATCATCATTCACAAAAAAAAAAAAAAACAAGGATTGAAACTTTGACTCACCTCTGATCAGATAAACAACTCGTGCTCTGGCTTTAGTTTATCTAGAAGCATATGTATGTACGTATGAACCAATGGACTGGTTTCGACGAAGGCAAGGCCTATCATGGGCTCACTAGTGACCTACCATGACTTCCAAGACCGACCTCAGTATGTACGCCCTCCAAAGAAAAAAAGAATGTGGGGGGAAGCGGAAGGGGGGGAGCAAGAGTCATAGTTTTGTGGATGGATTGAGACGGCTGGCTTGAGTGGTGGGGGCGAGGTTTGGTGGTTCGGCCCATCGAGTCCCGACCTTGGCGGTCCCAATACACACCCGCCCATCGATCCTCGTCGGCCTGTTCATCCTCCATCGTCCCAGTCCAGTCTGGCCTCGACGACTGATCGATGTCCAAGAAGCTAGCTTGACGTGAGCTTCGGATCGGGTGAGCAAGCATCCATCTCGGTTGGGATCTTCTGACTCGATTATGTACCGAGCTCGGGCGCCTCGTCGGATCTAGATCGGCCTCCGGCCGTGGCCTCACCGGTCCGATCGTCTTCGATCGGCTTGAAAGACCCCCCAGAAGGCAAAACCCCTAGACTCACATTCAAGTCACTCACTTCCTCTTCCTCTTCCTCTTCCTGTTCCTCATCTCATCTCATCTTCTTTCTTTTCTTTTCTTTTTTCTTTTGAGTGTTGTGACTTGGTAGCTGCTGAGGTTTCGAAACCCTTCAAAACGTCTGATGTCATAAGGATTAGTCCCTCTCTTAGTCTTTGATTCCAAAAAAAAAAAAAAAAACAAACAAAAAAAAAAAAAAAAATCACTACCAAACCAAACCAAAAAAAAAAAAAAAAAAAAAAAAAAAAAGAAGAAGAAGAAAACATCATCACCAACCGAAAAACTGAAAAAAAGAAAAAAAAATGGCAATCTGACCAAAATAAAGAGCAACTATTTTTGATGTTTTGGTGATCAGAATATGAATCAAGGAGGAGTTTGTAGGCGGACGGGATGGGGATGGGGATGCAAGAAAGTTGAAAGTGAGCTCTCTTTTGAGTTGAGTTCGAAGATAACCAGAATCTTGAGATGAGGGATTCTAAAGACGAGAGATTGAAGCTAGATTTTGTCAAGAGAAACAAACCACAAACACAAGGGGCCGGGGGGGGGGGGGGAAATTGGATCTAAGCTAATTTTTGCGTGGGAATGGATTAAACGACTGAGGGTTTCTAGAGTAAGGCAAGTTTCAAAGATAGTTGCTTAGAGCATCTGCAATCGTGCTCGTTAACCCCGCTCAATAGGTAAAAATACCGAGTGGGGTCCCCCAGCCGTGGCAAAAATAGACCCTCGCTTACAAGCAAGCTCCATAACTCCAACCCCAAATTGACAAAGTTATAAAAAGTTATGGAGCTCGCTAAGTGGGACCTTTGGTGGGATTTACGCAACCTTTGGTAGGATTTACATGGGGTGGAAAGTATGTACATTTTGATATCCTTGTTTTTTCTTCCTTCCCCTTTGTACATCCACTCCCCATTATCCTACCCTCCATCCCATCTACCATCCCTGTCCCTCCTCCCATATCCCTCCCCATCCCCATCCCTCCTCCCATATCCATCCCCATCCCCCCCTCCCATATCCCTCCCTCGATCGGAAATCATCCCCTTCCCCCCTCCCAAATAACTTGCTCGATTGGCTGTCATCCCCATCCCCTCTCCCATATCCCTCCCTTGATCAAGAACAATCATCCAATGACTTCCCCCCCAGTCACCCTTGACTTTCAAAGATTTTTGTCTCCTCCATCACCGTCTTCTCATGAAAAAGAAGGCTCAAAGAAGAAACAGGCACCAAACTGGACCACTCAAGAAGAGGAACAGCTGGCACAATCATGGACCCACATCAGCAAGGACCCCAAATTTGCAAACAATCAATCAGGGATGCAGTTCTTCAAATGAGTCAAAGAGGACTTCAACCAACACAGCAAAACCACCTATTGCAACTGGGAATGTATACAAACTGGGTTGTTTTTTTTTCAAACTATTCTGTATCCAATTTCTAAATTTTACCTTCTTTTTTTCATTTGAAATAGATGGGCCAACTTGAACACTGCAACACTCAAGTTCTGAGCAATCTACCAAACAATCAAACACTCACCTCCAAGTGGCTCCAGTCCTATTGATTGGATGCAAAACACCAAAGAACTTTATTGCCAGCAAACCAAGGGCCAATCCTTTAAGATTGAATTGGTGTGGGAGATACTGCAAAATCACCCAAAATGAATTGGCAAATTCTCTTCTCATAGCAGCAACCTCCCTGGGACACCCAGTATTGGTGTCCCATCCTCACCATTGCTATCCAACCAGCACCTGATGTGACCTCCCAGAGTGAAGGCCTCAAAACAGAAGCAATTGCCTTTGGAAACCAATTCCAAATCCAGAAGGAAACCTTTGACGCTTGGGGTCCTCATGGCCAGCAATAACATTGGTGACTGACAGAACAAAATAGCAGCAAGACAAAACAACTTGGAAGAGCAATTTTTTGATTTTGAAGCAAAAAAGGCAGACATGAAGGTATTGCTGGGGCAGTTGTTGGTTATTATGCAGGCTGAATCAAGCTTCCCTGATGTTAAGAGCAATGAAATGTTGAGGATTCTGAAAAAGAAGGTGAGAAGAAAACTTGAAGAGGGTCCATTTTGAAAATATTCCTTTTTTTTTCTGCTTTTGATATTGCATCAAAAAAACCTTAAATGCTTGGGGAAAAATTTTTTTTTTTATTTTCTGAAATATTGTAAAGTATATTGATTCAATATCTGACAGATGGAAATAAGACAAAAAAACTTGTTGAAAATTTTTTTTCCAAACAAATAAACCAAGAATAATTCTAAGTTGGATTTGAGAGCCCTCTTCTCATCCAATTGTGAATTTTCAAATCATTCATAAGCTTAAAATGGAGTGTAGAACCATGAAGGTTATAAGATTTTTGACCAAGGCTTTCAAATGAATGAAATAAATTAGGATCATGAAGATTTGGTGTGATAATGATGTTGGAATTATTATGGGAGATGTTAGAAAAGTTATTTAGAAAAGGATCACATGGTGACCTCTCCTCTACAATCATGTTATGGAGAGATGTACAGCATTTCATAACTTGGATGATGTCTTGCCTAAACCATAATCTACTGGGATGAGTTAGAATAGCAAACCTACTCTGAAAAACTCCAAATGCACGTTCTATGTCCTTCCTTGCACCTTCTTGGAGGGAGTTGAAATGTTTGGTGGCATCATCTTGAGTTGATTTATATGACTTGACAAAAACTGGCCAATTGGGGTATATTCCATTTGATAAATAGTAACCATAAGAGTATTGGTTGTTGTTCACCTCAAAAGTTACATTGGAAGCTGAACCTATAAATGAAAATAAAATATAATGAAATTATAATTAAAATATAATGAAATTATAATGAAATTATAATTAAATTATAATTAAAATATAATTAAATTATAATTGAAATATAATTAAATTATAATTAAAATATAATGAAATTATAATTAAAATATAATTAAAATATAATTAAAATATAATTAAATTATAATTAAATTATAATTAAAGTATAATTAAAATATAATTAAATTATAATTAAAATATAATTAAATTTAATTCAGCAAATACCCCCAAAGAAAAAATATGTAGTAATTCTAAAAAATAAAAATCAAAAAACCTAAAACATACCATCCAGAAAGTGATCAAAGATCTGGCTATTTTGAACTAAATTGATATCATTATGAGTTCCAGGAGATCAAAAAAAGCAATGCCAGATGCGCAAATTGAGAGATGCTACTGCTTCCAAAACCATAGTGGGAACACCTTCTTTTCCTTGATATTGACCAGCCCAAGCTTGAGGACAATTTTTCCATGCCCAATGCATTCCATCAATACTTCCATGACAGCCAGGAAAACCACAATCCTCATATTCTTTCATAATTACCTTGAGTTCATCATCTGTTGGAGAACAGAGGTATTCTTTTTAATATATATCTACAACATCATTCACAAATACATTCAGGGTTTCAACAGCTTTACTCTCTCCAATTTGCACATATTCATCTGTTGCATCAGCTGGGAGACCATGTGCTAGTTGGCAAATTGTACTGGTGAGTTTTTGATGAGCGGAAAGGCCAACTGGGCCACAGCAATCCTACATGAAAAAGAAAATTTGAAAAAAAAGACAAAAAGTATTTTAAATCAGTATTTTTTTCAATTCAAAAGAAACCCAAAAAAATAGATAAGAACAGAAGAAACCCCCCCCCAAAAAAAAAGAGAAAAATCATACTATTCTTTGAATCCAGTAGTTTCTATGGGCTCCCAAGTAATTCATCAAGCGCTCAAACATTGACTTGATCATTGTAAATCTCCTTTCAAACATTGATTTGGTGAATCTTGCATTTTTGTCAAAATAATATTTCATTAGGTTTAGATGGCCTTCCACCCTTTGATGCTCAATTCTAGCTCATTGGTGTTTTCTTATTGCTTGCAGTTTGGCTTTGTGGAGCTTGATCCCAATGTTGATCACCCATTTTTGATTACTGAATGATGGTTGGATGTGGATGGGGAAGTACTTGCAGAGGGTTGGAATAATCATGGTTTTGGATATTGGAGTTGAAGGTGGAAGTTTGCTGCAGATTTTTGGATGTCAGAGTTAATGATGAGTTGATGATGTGGAGCTGGGATTGTGCACAACTGGAAGACCTGGCTCTTTAGGTAGGTGGCAAGAAACTTTTCCAAGCGCAATTGGAGGGTGCGCTCTGTAAAGGGCCTTGCTTACAATTTTTTTTTGGCTAACAAGGGCTTATTTATCAAAAAGTTACCCACAACAATTGCAGATTCTCTATCTAGTTTGTTGAGCCTGTCAATTGATTCAGTTGTTGGCTGGTCCCCTTCTCCCTCAAACCTGATCACCCTGCCTTCCTTCTTCAATCATCTGCTCTTACCATCTCAAATAACTTCTATCTGAGATGATGTTGAAGATTTGGTGCTTGTATGATCCTTAGATAGAGGGAGATGATCATCATGTATAAATAAGAATAATAAAAATTCTGGAAAAAGGGGGTAGATTATAAGGATCCTGAAGCCAAAAGAATTCATGAAAAACTTTTGATTGAGTTGAATTGGATGAAGATGATGAGTACTTTGAATTCACTCTACATACTATACATACCTCTTAATGTCTTTTTCCCAGCCAAGGTAACCCTAAAAACCTGGTGTAAGAAAGAAAAAAGAAGAGAAAAAAAGAATAATTTTATTGGAATTTCATTAAAGGGGGAGGCCCCTCCCAAGTACTGATGATCAGTATGTTTTGATGGGTTTCATAAAGTTTCTCAGGGATAATGAGAGTCCAAATCCTTGATGGACTCAGAGATCTTGCTGAGTTGGGGGCCTTCAAGATGCTTGAGGATTTCAGAGGCTCAGAGCTTTGAGCTACCTGAAATTATGAACAACTCATGCATTCTGAAGGCATTAAATATTTGCACATTAATATTTGACCAATTCTGTTAAAAATTATATATATATATATAGGGTAATGTTAAATTCACGCCTCATTGAGCCGTGCACACGGTTTGAAAAGGGCTGTGTGACACACAAAACGGTCCAATCAGAGCCGTGTACAACCCCCCATGGCTCAAGGAGTTGTGCAGCCCACCGCTGTGTGGACTTCCACACGGCACCAGACCGCAGTGAGCAAAAAAAAAAAAAAAATGAATGAAAGGGTACTAACACAACCCATAAACTAAATTAACCTTCCAAAAACCAGAAATCAACCAAAAAATCAAAGAATGTTCACTTTTTGGTTTAAAAGAAACAAATAAATAAATCAAAATAAAAAAACTGGTACTATCCAATGGACTAGCCCTAAAGTAAAAAGACCCAAAAAAACACAAGTAACTGGACTAGCCCTAAAGTAAAAACACCAAAAAAAAGACAAGTAACTTGACAAGCCCTAAAGTAAAAACACCAAAAAAAATACAACTAACTTGACAAGCCCTAAAGTAAGTTCAACTTGACTAGCCCTAAAGTAAACGGGCCCAAAAATTAAAGAAGTCTTTTGACCAGCCCTAAAGTAAAATTGCCCAAAAAAATACAAGTCTTTTGACCAGCCCTAAATTAAAAACACCAAAAAAAAAAGTTCAACTTGTGTTAAGCTGATCCCATCCCAAGCTTAACATAAGTTAGGCTTGTGATGGAACCAGCCCAACACAAGTTGAACTGAATTACCATTAAACTCTCACTCAAAACACTCAATATGATGATGTTAACTCAAAACACTCAACATAATGATGTTGAAAATGTGATAACCCTTTATATTAATAGAACTTGTTAGCTGCATTAGAATTACAATTTATATGAAACCCAATGATGGAATGAAGTCAAATTATGTAATCTCTATAATCTAGAATACATTTTAAGTTGATCTTTTAGATGATAAACCCAACCAGAGGCTTTTTTAGAAATCAAGGAATGTGGTTTTGCTACAATGGGAGGGATTGGAATCATTTCTCCCTCAAGTACTAATAGAAAACAAAGGAAATGAACATTGGATCTGATTGATCAGTAACACAATTTTTCATTGGAGTATAAGTATCACATGACTCCAATGAAATGAAATATATAGGTTTGGAATATGTGTCTGCTATTATTTGACCCATGTCTAATTTAGCCAGCCATTTTGAGGAGGAAATCTTTTCATTGATGTCTTGAACATCAAGTCTTTTTTTAAACTTTTCAACCTCATTTGCACCACCAAGAATCTTCATGTAGAATGCTTTATTTTTATGTAATTTTTCAATCACTTCCTTCCTAAATTTAAACCAACCATGTTCTTCATAACCAAGAGATTTAGCAATGACTCTAAATCTCCAATTCCCATCTACAATTGGATCCCAAACCTCACTCAAGAACTTATGGAATTTCTTGGATATTTGATTGAGGTATTTCACGCTTGCTTCCTATCATGAAAAAGAACTTAGTATTCATTTCTTTAATTAGATCAATTAAATGAATACTCACCAAAGATGAGCTTCTGGTTGAGCTTTGCTGCACGTTCTATTCCTCTGAAGAGGATTCTGCGTCCAAATCAAGTGATCCTGATTCAATTTCAGTCTCTTCCTCTGAACTATGAAATTAAGATTCACATTATGCCAAATTTGACTAACAATTCATCATTATTTAGTAACTAAGTTCATTAAACCAAAAAAATGAACATATCCCAAAAGAAAAGACTTACAATCTTTTGTATTTTCTTGTTTAAAGCCCTTCTGGTCCTTTTTTCCCCCTTGAGTTGTTTTTCAAAAAGCTCAAACAAACATGGTTCTTGCTGCATATCTGTCAATTTTGGCCTGCCCCTACTTGATTGTAAGACTTTAGGTTCAAGTCTTGGCTTCAATCAATATTTTTTAATCTTCTGAATGATATACTTCAATAGTCCGCTTTGCTCATGATCTTCAGATTCCAAGATCATTGCATTCAATTTTTTAAGTAACTGAGGAATGCTTAGCATTTCATTGACATTTCACTTGAAAAATTCCAAAGGATCAACCATTAGTGAATTAGGAATAATTAATCAAAAAGCATTAATGAAATACTGATTTGAACAATCCAACTTAAGCCAACTTACAGAACTAGAACTGCAAGGGTCATAGTCCAACCTCCACTGAGGATCAACATCTTTGGGTACCATGGATCCTCTGAATGCTAGACAGTCACCTATTTGGTGGGAACAGGGCAAACCAATAGTCTTGGAGTATGACTTGGTGCACACTTTGCCATCATGATCACGTTTAAACTTCTCCAATTATTCCCTGATAAGATGCATTGCCTCTGAAGACAATTTGTAACACAATGGTAACAGTTGGGGAGGAAGAACTGTCCCTAACTTAATTTGAGAGTTGTAAAGTGATGCATGAACTGATTAAATTTGATTTGAAACTGTTCTGTCAAGGCTTTTCCAAACATCCAACAGGTTTCCCAAAGAGTTTTCAAGGAATCCTTTGAGAGTTGCATGGGCCCCTTCAACCCAAGATGTTGTTTTTTTTCCAAAATCTGGGTTTATACAATTCCACTCTGTTACCAACTTCTTATTGATAGGGAAAATGTTATTTTCCATATACTTGAGTAAATCCTCATAGTCTTTCAAGAAACACGATAAAAGTCAAAAGGTCAGAAACCAAAACTAGGAATAATAAGAAGAAGTGATTTGGACCTACTCTGAGTTCGGCATCATTGACCTCTGCCTCCTCCTTGGTCTTTGAGGCCCCATAATTTGCCCCCAGAGTCATAAAGCTTTTCAATCATTCAACATAATTAACAAAGCACACTTTACAGTTTGCTTGTATGTTTTTAGACAAGTGCCAAGTGCAAAATTGTCTTGATGACTCAGGGAAACTAGATTCAATAGCACAAATAAGAGCTTTTTCAAGGTCCATCATTAAGACTTTTGGAAGTCTCTCAGGATAATAAGCAAACTCCTTTAATGCATTTACAGACCAACTGTAGAACTCGAAAATTTATGTTTTTTATAAAAACAAGAGCTTTTGTGAAAGTTTTGCAATTGTCTGTCATTCCTACAACATGCAATAGTGGGGTTTTGTACTTATTTGTCTTATAAGTACAATCCAACATAGAAATATGATTGAATTTTTTTGAAAGCTTTACTGCCTCTGGATGTGCTAAGTACAGGGCCTCCAAGTGACCCTCTCCACTGAACTTTGAGCGGTGAATCCAACTTTTTTCTTCAAGCTATTCATACAGTACCTCCATAACAATTTTTCCCTTTAGTTCTTCAAGCCTTACCTTCCACTTAGTGTTATAGATTGTTTGGTCAGCAACATAATCCCCACCATCAATCTTGCTCAATTTTATCTGAAGTTGTAATGTATTGAGCCCATCATTCATGCCTTCTATTAGATTTTCTAAGGCCACCCCCAAGATTCTCCTCAGTTGAGGATGCACAGAGGGATCTTCAGATGGTTATGGTTATGTTGGGTTTCTTTGTAGGAGAGGCGCCACAAGGGGTCTGCCTTTGTGAAACTTGCATGGATTAAAAACTTGCACCCAACCTTACTTAAGTGAGTTTTTCTAGACCGTTTGGTGAGAAGATTTCCTGAATAGGAACCATTTCTATCACAGGCTAAATCCACATATTGGTCATGCTTTGAGTTGAAAACTGTTAAAGCTTAAAAATGCTTCATTTCTCATGTTTGAGAATAGTTTTGTGCCTCTTAACTAGTAGGAAAATCTCTCAAGGGAGGTGCGTCAAGTGGATCTGACATAGTCACATAGTTATATTGATGGCATGCACTCCATCAGTTTCAATAAAATTAAATATGGCAAAGAACGCTAACATAAAATGTTGCTCACAACCAGAGGTAAAATCCCACTGTGAAACATTTTGCACACCAATTTTCACCCTTGATGAGGATGCAATTGTTGAGGTTAAACCTGCTAACACAATTTATCACCACAGTACGGAGGCTGTGCAGTTGAACCTAGAGCAGTAATACAAAACAACCCTGGCAGCCACAAGCGTCTGTAGCCTAGTTGGTAAAGGCAGCACTCTAGTATGTGTCTCAGTCTATCTGAGCTCATTGGTTCAACTCCCACCATACAAACCCAAGTGCAATCTAGGGGGTGCCCAAAATTCTGGCACAACTTCCAGGGGGTTTTGCACCCCCAAACACGGCTCCTACACAACCCCCCGGGGGTTTCCAGTGTTTTAAATGGCCCTTTTTAGTCGTCTTTTGCCCCCCAGAGCTCATTTGGGCCGTGTAGGGCCCTACACAACAACCAAAAGTTTGGAGCCGTGAATTTAGCATCACCCATATATATATATGTTGAAACTTCTATACTTTTTTTTATTTAAGAATCTTTTTGTGTTTTGATTCTCTTTGTTTTGGAAACTTGATTTGAAAGAATTTGAACCATATCATGAAGTAAATCATCCTTTTTTTTTGTATGTATGTATACATGATTTTTCAAATCATTTACATGTATAAAATTTGATTAGAATTTCTAGAGATCTTTGAGGACAAGGGTTTGAGGACAAGGGTGGTAGGTATTTTTTTTGTGTGTGTCAGTACAAAGGAGATCCATTAATGGTCCAGATTACAAAACAGCCTGAAATTTAACTTCTTCCATCCTAACTAACCCAAAAATTATCACAGTTATCTCAAATTAAACAAAGATATGAGAAAAAGAAGATAGATAATGATGATTCTCATCTGGTCATATCAAACTTAAATTCTTGAAAATATGACATTTACAAGGAAAAAATGACTTCTTTTCCAGGAAATCAGTTGTCCATTCTGAATTAATGGCACCCCTTCCCACTGAAACATTACCCTTTGCACTCTATTTTGTCCCCTGGTCCTGCAGTATTATTCCCCTCAACCCAAAGCTTTTTTGTCTGTTTTCCAAAAACATCGGCACCCACTTCCCAAATTGCATTTCCCCTTTCCTGCAAAGGGACAAGTCCTGATTTTCTTCAAAAAAAAAAACATAAGAAAAAAAGAAAAAAAAAGAAAAAAAAAAGAAAAAAAAGAAAAAAAGAAAAAGAAATGATGGGAGTGAAACAAAATTATGATAAATAATTAATGCCCTAGATTTATTTGATTGGTTTCAATGAATCAATCTACAAAATTCTTTCAAGAATTTTGGTGGATTGGCTATAGGAGCATAGATGAGGGGGAGGGTGTGACCTGCCAATGACCCCACACCCTATCTGTTGCTTTTTTAGGAAAGGGACATAAGATTCAGGGGGGGGGGAAGAAATCATGATTTCTGGACTGCTGTTCCCCTTTCCTAGTAAGCCTTCCCCCTGAAAACATCTTGGGCCAAGGGGACAGAATTTCCAGGAAATTTAATATCAGATTTCTTATTTCAATAAAACTATCACCAGGGGAAAAACAGAGGCACAAGCTAGCATGTTCCTCCCTGTTATGTTGGTGTTACTGAAAGAAATAACTCTGGTGTAACTGGAGGTTAAGCAAACCATATCTCCAAATGAAAAACATGTGACTCTTTCCCAACTAAATAAAATTCAGTTCTAATTCTGATACAATGCACATGCATCCCAGGTTTAAAAAATAACATTAGCTTCAAATTTAAAGGCAGTTAAATTGAACCTATTTACAAGGCAGATGATAAAAAATGAAGCATAATTATGAAAACTAATTATTTTTGTTGTGTTGGAAACAGTGCCTTTAGTTTATTCTATTGTTCCAAAAGGATTTGACTGGTTTTTGAATTTATCATGTTCTTTGGATTTAATGACCAAGTAATCAGTTTTAGCATTGACAAGACCAGACATTAACCAGTGAAAATCTTGTTCAATTCTTGCAGGTACTCAATACACTTGGAGTTTCATCCCTAGCCTATTTGATCTTTTCTCTTTTTTTTTGTTATCATCTCTTTTTGTTTTCCATTTTTCTCTAAAACAATGTATAAAATCATTCATTAATATGTATAAATTCAGGTTTGTGTGTGTCAGGGCTTCATAAAACAATAAAATATTTATAGCAGGGAACCAGCTTGAATCAAACCAACCAAAAAGATTGTTGGATCAATATTTCACCCCAAAACCAAAAATTGAATCTATGTGGAGTTGTTGTTGGACAAGAAAAATCTTAGTTATGATTAATGCTGATCAAAAATGGGGGGGGGATCTTTAGAACTTCATTCTTTGAATCACTTGACCCAACCAGATCAAGGACACATTTCAACATCAAAGAATTGAACACCAATGAAAGGTTAAGTTTTCAAAACAAATTGAATTTCCATTTTTTTTCTGAATTCAATCTACCCATAAAACCATTAAGAGATATTTCTAGAAAAGTGATAGGTGCAAAATAAAACAACCAAATTCTACTAATAAAATCTTCTAGACCATACACCAGTTGGAAAAGATTTGATTCATGTTTTGGAAGAGTAGCAGCCGGGAATTTTGAATAGTTGAATGGTGAAAAAGGTCATTTGATAAATTTAGCAATGATTTATTATAAAAATGCCATTTTCAAGACATTTCAAAATTTATTCAGTACAAAGAAGATTCTGTGGATTCAATGAGGAAACTCAAAACCAGATTACACTTCATAATGAAAATATATCTAACCAAGAAAGCTGCAGGTAGATCAGGAGGGCCTGTAAATAATCATTGCTTTCAAATTTTCTTAATTGATTGATTTTCTACAATGGTACCACCAAACAGGAATATCAGCCAGGGGAAAAAAATTGGAAAGACATTATAGATTTTTTTGTCTTACTGAATCACCAATTATTTCTATCCACTTCTGTTGTGGGGTTAATGAAGCTAATGATCCAGCTCTGCATAATAATCCAATGAGATTAGCCAATAAAAAAACTGTTTTTTTTTTTTTTTTTTTTTTTTTTTTTTTTTTTTTTTTTAATTTGAAATTGGGGTGCTTTTTTAAGAATTCCAGATAAAATTATGGTTTTATTCTGTAGTTAAATCATGCCCTTCATCAATCAATTTTTCAGAAACTCAATATTGACTGTCCTGGACATGATGGAAACTTAGAAAAAAGAGTGATGGTTCAATTCAATATCAACCAAAAAAATGGGTAAAAAGCCCTGAAAAATTTTTAAAAGTTGAATAATATCCTTTTATTATGAATAAAGTAGCTAATTAAACTCTGGATATCATTCTTTTTTTTTGAAATGATGAGCTTATGAGAATCTCTTTCAAATATGAATGCCTTAATTAAATATTCCAGAAATACTGGTGTTTTAATCAAATTCTTGATGTATATACAGGTATATCCTGGTGAGTATATTATTTCAAATAACCAGTTTGAACACAGGATATAAATGTTTTTTTTCAAAATGAACAAGGACCCAGCTGGGATGGTGTTGTGTTCCAAATTCCAAGGTCCCAATTTTCAGAAGCCAAATTCTCCCAAGATTTATTGATTTATTTCATTTTGAATGTTTTTGGAAAACTACTTGAAATTTTATAATGAATTTCCAAGAATGAAAAAATTAAAAAGAAAATGGAATAATCTATATAAAACTTCTTTTTTGATCATACAATTCAAAAATGGATTAGAAATCTTAAATAAAAATTGGGTTAAATTGAAACTCCTTTCAAGCATGAATGATATTTGATTGCACATTGGTTGTGGAATATTTCAACAGAAGTTGTGGTGTGGGTATTTTGGGGTTATTTGAATAGATTTCCCAAATTAGGTCAGAGTTAAAACCCAGTTGTAACCAAGTTGAAACATTTTTAAAGGGTAGAATAACTTTATCTCAGGAAAGATTAATCAATGGTTCCTAAATTAATTCCTTACTTCAATTAATTGAATTAGTAAGTCAAATTGTATCAACAATTATTTCCCTAAAAGCTTGTACCGTGACATAAAAACATGAAATTCAATTCTAAAAAAATCATTCAAAAATTATCAATACAATTGCAGTAATCCTCCAGGAATGTAAAATATCCTTTCCAAAGCTTCATAAATCTTTTCTTAAATCAAGATCCATACAATTCAGCTAATAACTAGATTTTCCAAATATCTCAATCATATTTCAGCCCACAGGCTCAAGCACCTCAACCATATTCATGGGGGCCCCAGAGTCATCTTTTAAATCACCTTGTTCATATATATTGCCTCAAGTACTAAGTCTTGTAGATAAATATAATTAAAACTGTAATTTTCAGAGGTCTCTTAACACTCTTTCAGGCAATGAAGTTATTTATTATTAATGATGTATAATTCCTGATTTTAGACACTTGTTTATTTATCAATATGATACTTATTTTTATATCTGAGACTTGAATAAATTTTTAAAATGATTTCAAGGAAATATTCCAAGCAAAATTCAAAAAGAAATTTGAACTTTTTTTTTTGTTGAAGTGGTTTTTGATGGATCAAGAAGATGAAAATTTTTGGAATTTGAGAAATTTGAGTATTAATTTCTCTAATGATTCAAAAAAAGATATTCATGAAAATATCTCTTGAAAGACTTCAAATGTATCTCCAGAAGATCATCATTCTGAAGGTGAACCAGATTTGAATGATCCAACTAATACCCCACAAGAAAAGAAATCAAAATGGATATGCAAATACCTGCTGAAAAATACTCTTTTTTATTTTTCTTGCCAGAAATCAAAGCAATCATAAAAAAATTTTGAAAAGGAGAAATATTATTATTCTTGGAGGATCTTAACCAAAAAAAAAAATATATATAAATATAAATACAAGACTTTGTATGTGAAGCAAATTTTGATATTTTTTCCTGTGTAAACAAACATGGCCCTTCATCATATCAGACTCACTCAATAATTATTGATTTTCAATTTCATTCTTATGGTGTGACCCATCTTTAATTCAATTCAATGAGAATGGAGTTTTTAATAAACCTGACCAAAATCACAATCCCTGCTTGAAGCCTAGTTTCCAATGAATTAATTTTGGAATTTCTCTTGAGCTAAGATTAAATTTCAGATGAATTAAAAAAATAGGGATACCAACAGAAGGATTCTATAATTCATTTTTATCTATTTATTTTTTTTTCTAAAAAAAAAAAAACAAGGCCCAAGAGATTAAAAAGGATTGAGAGAATTTAAGGAATGATAAAAAAATATTTAAGACAAAGAAGATTTCTTGAAGAAACTTACTTGAATTTTTTCTTAAAATAATGAGAAAAACTAACCCCAAGTACTTGATCAATTTAAAAGTTTTCTTTGAGGGGATGGGGAATCAGAAGGCTTTTTTTTATAAGACTTCACCTTGTCAATTGGTCAGAAGGTTCACAAAAATTGCCAGGCTAAATTCAAACCAAAGAAATTTCTTAATCCACACCATCTTTCAACAAATTCATTGTTTTAACATCTTTTTTGCTAAACTCATGCCAAAAGGCATGATTGACACCATTCTACTATTATTATTTTTTTTACTAAATTCATGCCTTTTGGTAGCTGGGCCCCCAAGGTCCTGTTTTCAGCCACAAAATCATTAGAAGTTTCCGGATCTCTGCACAGCTCATTTGTCTTGTTTGTAAAGTGGTTAAGCACTGGGCTTAGTCTGGAATTATCCAAAACCAAGTTCACTGTTTCAAGTCACCATAGAGACCAGAAGCAGTAATCATGATGTGTTTCATAATTCTATGATAAATTCTGATGATACTTCATAATATTGAATTAATCATAGAATAAAAACCTTGATAATTCAAATTTTCAATAAGGAGATCCAACATAACTTCAAATAAATTTATGAGGAGCTAGATGATTCCATATTTATAGAATATAGATGCACAGAATAGCTGATTTCCTTGGGATAATTATGATATAATGCACATCCCATAGTATATTTAAATTGTATGAAAATTGATATTATTCTTATTTGATATTAATTAAAACCTTATTAAGTTCAGAATTTCTTGAAACTTTTTCCATACAGATAATATTTAACTCAAATTTATGGAATAGACCTTGTAGGATGATTGAAAAGAGGTAAAAATACTTTATGTGTACAATTACTACCAATATACATGGTTATGATTGATAAACAACTGCAAAGATATGTGTATAAGGTGTTTTTTATTGATTTATACATGTTCTGAGGCACCTTCAACTTTCATTTGAGAGATATTCAAGTCATAAAATTCATCAAATAAAATTCTGGGGTTTTAATCAAAACCTGACTTTGGAAATCCCCCCAATGAGTATTAGTCACTTATTTATCATTATGAATAATTCAATGGGGTTTGATCCATTGAGGAAAAAATCAGGGATATCCTTGTATTCTCCTTATTTTCTTGTTTTATTCTCCTTTTCATATTCTGTAACTAACAAATTTAGTTACCCTTATCTCTATCTTACTGTTTTCATTATCCTATTTTTCCTGTCTTAGGCCCCTTCTTGGGTATCTCTAGTTGTCTTGAACCTGCTACCTTACGCCCCTTTGGGGTTCTCTAGTTGTGCTTAAATAATTTTGCTCTCCTGGGATCATCAATTAAAATAATCTGATGACCAGACATCTAAACTGGAGTGCCCCTTCCCCCTCATAACATCAGTTCCACTTGACTTTACAAGTATAATCCCTTCTCCCTTGGATCTTTGTAGCCTTATCATTTACCATCAATTGGCTCCTTTTAAAAGGCCCACTCCATGTCAATCTCCACCAGCTTTGGTATCACTGACTCAAACAAAGCCAAGGGAATCAACTCATTGGTTGATAAGTTGGACTCCATTTTTCCTTTTTATATTCAAATGGATGAATTATTTGGAAAGAAGGCCAACATCACCCCCCTAGCCGCTTTTAATGCCCAAAAATCCAATTCAGTTGACGCTGAGGACTTGGCTGGGGATGCTCAGCCTAACAATGGTTATCCCAAGGAAATCTATGAGTGGCCCCCATCCAATGCCAAGGATGATATTCAAACACAATCAGCTCCAATCACATATACTTCTGTGTTGATTGGGGAGTCAAACCCAACCTTGGACCCCTCCCCTCCTTCTTTCCATTTCTCTCTTCCTGGGGTGGAAGAAATGGAGAACTTGGCCAATGAGGAGGATTTCATTCCTGTATCACCATTGCCATCAACATCTGCTCAAGTAAGGAACCAAGTTCTTTTCTCTTCTGTCCAGTTAATCCTGACTGATTTAGATTTGAAAGAAAAAGGCTCATTTATTCCTGAATTGCAAAAACCTCAAGCCAATGGGGCCTCCAACATCCCCTTCATATGAGAGCAATGATTTTCCTACACAAAACCCCTCTGCAAAGGGAAAGCAAAAGGCCTCCAATTCAATCAACATCAAACCCAATGGAAATCAAAAGAGGAGAAGCACTTCAAATTTTTTGGGCTTTGAGGAGATCATGGAGCAGCAAGATTCAAGTAAGTCCATTGGATTCTACTTGCTGTCAAAATCTAGCTCATTCCTATTCCCCTCTGAAAAAAAATGAAATTGCAAATTGAATTGGAAAAACTTCAGTTTGAAAAGGAGAAGTGGGATTTTCAACTGGCTATTGATTTTCAAAAGAAGAAAGCCAAGATTTTGGCTCATCAGCAAAAAAGGGATGCTAAGTGGAAGTGGAAAAAGGCTGAGCTAGAATTTCAAAAAGAGGAAAAGGAGAAGGATTGACAGCAAGCAAAACTGCAAATGGAGAGGGAACAACTGGCAACAGAAAAAAAGGATGTGGTCAGTAGCCATGGAATGCATTGGTAGCAGTAGAAAAGTAGATGAATTGAAGAAGATAACTCAAATGCTGGGCTTGTAAATATATTTTCTTTGATGAAAAACTTAAAAAGAAAAAAAATCATTTGCAATTACAACAATGCTTAAGACTATTTTTAACCCCACCAATAAAAAAATATTTTTTATTTTTATTTATATTTTTTTTCCTGGAGCATATTTTCCCACTCCCCAAGTCCCTGCAAGTGTTTCTAGTTGTTTTTTTTATTTGCATTGACATTGCCATTCTTGTATGAGTGGCAGTCCACACAGCAGGAAAAGTACGGTGCTTGTACTTATTTGCTTCCCAAACCATTTTCACTACATCTTTTTGCTTGAAATCAAATCCGAACCCCAGCTCAGGAAAAAATAAATGGCCCTCTGATACTCCATATTCATCCATAGTTTCAATAAGTTGTCCACTAGATTTCCTGGTTGGAACTGAAAGTAAAAAGGAATACTCAGAGATGTCAACTTTCTCAATGTGAGGTTAGTTATAAAAAGAGTTGGATGTGAAGTTGACATGCGGAGAGCAGTCAAAGGGAGTAGGTAAAGAACCAAATTCAAGTGATGAGAAGGAGGTGATGCCATTGTCCTTCTTTATTTCACAGTTTGATTCAAAGGGAAGTCTGTCCAAATTGCAAAACTTTTGTCCTAAAATTTGAGACTTCTTCTGCCTTAAGATTGAGAAAAGCATATACTTGAGGGGAAGATTGAATAGATGATTTCTTCAAATAGCATCAAAATAACTCAAAGGGGTCCATTGATTTTTGCCATCCAATTTCCCACATTTTTCCACCCCAAGATCTTGAGGGACCAAATGTGTTGACAAATTTTTTTGACTGGTGAAGGAAATTTTTCACAAAGTTGATGTCCTTCTTTTCTTGATCAGAAAGTTTATCCAATGGTACAAATTCAATTATTTCAAAAAGACTGTTGTGATCAGACTTATTGAGAAAAATTACTTTTCCACGGTGGAAGAAATGGAATTGCATGATTGTCTGCTTGGCAAGTTCAAACTCAGCCAGTGAGTGTTTTTGATTTTTTTTTTTTTTTCAGTAGTAATTGCAGGATATGGATCCAAGGGTTGTAGTTTCTGTTCAGAACATACAAACTTTTCATTGATGCCCCCCTCTGCAAGCTCCAAAGAGATTTCCAATGCCCTCATTTGATCCCTCTTTAGCTTCAAAGCCCTCTGCCTGCCACCTTCCTTTATGTTTTTCACCTCATCTCCTTCCATCTTGTTCCCTCCCAGGTGAATTCTCCGCTTGGGGTGAGGATCAAAAAGGGATTCAATTTGGATTATAACATTTTAATTGCTGTGGGAGAAAGGATGGCATTGAAGGAAAAGGGGTCAAAGAAGGGTTACAAAAAAAAATTTCAGTCACGTGATCACCAAAAAACAACCAAAAAAAGATAAAAAAAAAATACTGGGCATGGGTGTGAACTAAATGGGCCGGGCTTATAAAAAAAAAATTTACATCATCAAAAAAAAAAAAATAAAATAAAATTATTGGGGGCAAACCAATTGGGTTGGGCCTTGGGTTGGGCTGAGTTGGCAAGGGGGGGCAGGTGCCTGGTGGCTCAGCGAGGGAGGGGGGTGACTTGGGGGGGATCAAGGGGGGGGGGGGGTGGACCAAGTTGGCAGTGAGGCCGACAAGCAAGGGGGGATGGGGGCCAAGGAGGGCTTGTCAGCGGTGGGGCCAACAAGCAAGGGGGGAGGCAAGGAGGCCCGCAAGGAGGCCAGTGAGAGGGAATGGGGGGCAAGGAGGCAAGGAGGCTGGCAATCAAGGGGGGAGAAAAGGAGGCAAGGAGGCTGCCAAGGGGTGATGGGGGGTAAGGAGGAAAGGGAGGGGGGAGGAGAGGAGGCTGGCAATGGTGGGGGGAGGCAAGGAGGCAAGGAGGCCAGCAAGGAGGCGAGGGAGGGGGGAGGAGAGGAGGCTGGCAAGGGTGGGGGGAGGCAAGGAGGCTGGCAATCAAGGGGGGAGGCAAGGAGGCCGGCAAGGGTGGAGGGAGGCAAGGAGGCCTGTGTGGTGACCAAATATGGACATCTTGGACCAGATGCAGAAAATTCACAAATTTTTTTTACAATTCTTTGATTTAGGTGTTATTCAAAAAAAAAAAAAATGGATTTTTTTTTTACTTCTCCAACTTCCTCAACCTGTCAAAAATCCCTCTGTCCCATTGGTCTAGGAAATGCCTTCTCTGCCTCACCATCTAGGCATTGCGTTCAATCCCCTCTCTCTTTGTTTCCCCCCTTTCCTTTTGGCCAAACGCGCGGGCCAAGACCTGCTTGGCCCAAGATCTACTCTCCCCATCTCCATCTTATCCTCATCATCATCCACCTTCCGTTCTAGATCCCCACCTCAAACAAGGTGACACTCAACCCTCTGGACCCTCTTCCAACCCTTCAAAAAGAGCTTGACCTTCCTCAACATCTAACACTCAAACTAATCACCCCCAAAAACTGACTTTTCCCCCTCAGCCCTGGTCCAGTGTTGCCATCACCCTCCTTGCTCTACGCTAGCTCCACCATTCATCATCCTTATCACTCTCACACCCTCTCCAGCCCCAATAGACATTCCATCTCTCACTTGTGTCCTCCCGCCCTTGATGACACCCTATCCTCCCACCATCATCAATCCGTTTATTGTCATCAATCGGTCGAGCGTCATCCAATCATCCAACTCAAGACCAAACTCACTCTCTCCTCCTCCTTTGCCGAACGCTCCGAGCGACTCAAATCGCTCAGCAACCAATCCATCAATAATTCCCACCCCCCCTCTATCTTTGGGTGAGGGCGGGAAAATGTTGTCTACCGCCCACAGACACCGGCGGGCAGCCTGATCTGTTTCCCCTTTCCCACCCCATTTGCCTTTGGGCAAGGGGTGGGTGTGGTTTTGGTATTTGTTGCGTGCGTCCATCCATGGAAGGGCGCAGGATAGGTGAAGGGATGAATGATCCCACCCCGGTCAGGCAGGCCGGACTTCCACTGGCCTGCGTGATCAAATTTTTCTGATCACCTTTATCTGAAAATCAAAAAAAAAAACTTCTTTTTCCGCTCCATTTGTAGTATCTCTTGTACATAGTCTAACAGGGCCTCCTGCCCATATAAGGAGGGGCTCTCCCCTGCCTTCTGGATACATCCCACCATAGAGGAGCACCAGATCATCCTAGATCCCATCATCAGATCAGATCAGAT
This sequence comes from Puccinia polysora, assembly GCA_025617555.3. Taxonomy (NCBI): domain Eukaryota; kingdom Fungi; phylum Basidiomycota; class Pucciniomycetes; order Pucciniales; family Pucciniaceae; genus Puccinia; species Puccinia polysora. The sequence goes on along the minus strand of CM062614.1, from coordinate 31,466,014 downwards.
CACACCATCATCATCACATCCTACTCTACCAGGGTATCATCATCATTTTCACCTTGCAATACATCATCCATGGGGTCTTCATTCCCCTTTATCTGAGACAAAAATTTGGGTATATCTATGATTGCCCCTTGATCCTTGAGCCTCCATACTCAAAACCCTTGATCCTTGATCCTTATCACTAACCAACAGCTTTGCTGGTTGAAGAAGAATTTTTCTAATCTAATTCTTGAGTGTGTTACTCCACTCCTGATCCCTTTATCCAACCATACTGGTCCTGATCATTATTTGATTATCTTTCTGGAACCAGTCATGTTTGACTGAAGAGGTTTTATTAAGCTTAAAACCTGGAGTGTTAAACCTCCCTTCATCAATTTTGAAGTTGAATTCCGCCATGCTACTCTTGAGTACCTTGAGAAGTGTTGGGTTATTCTTGTTTGAATCAGTTATTGTTTTGCTTCTAGAGCTTATTCAAACAATTAGCTTTGTCTTGTGCAGCCACCCACAGTTATCTGGTACCCTTCAAGCGCTTGATTGCGGAGAGTTGGGCAGGTTCATTGAGAACCTGGAGGTTGGTTGGGATTGAGTTGATCTTTCCTAATCATCTGCTGACAACCAGAGTTATTAGCTTGTGGGCCTTGTTACTTACAACTGCCTTGTTCTATTGAACTCTGAACAAACCTTGACTTATTTGTTCAAGTCTTTACCTGCACCATTATGCCTCAGATAGTGTTGTTTCCATTGCTACCGACAACTCTTATCCTCTTCCCTTGCTTTGATTTCTCAACCATAAGGTTCTGGACCTCAATTCCGGTTACATTTAAATTTTATTGTAACTCCTAGGAGGGCAGCCTAAACAGCACCTTTCCCCTCCACAGAACTGCCACGGCTTAGCACCGTTTGGAGTCTTACATTTTGTCCCCCGGGCCGGGATCAAACCAGCAACCTTGGGATTTACAGTCCCAACTTGAAGAATCAACTCCGCAATCCTATCCGATTTCTCTTTCTTTTTCTGTTTGTTCTTTTTTTTTAGATCTGATCCGTGGAGGCAGCTTGGTCTAGAAGTAAGTCCTCCCAATTTGTGCACCGCTTGGGCAAGATACTTGTCGTTTTTGGCAAAACCCTACTCTTGCCACACTCGTGAGCCACTTTGGAAATCTGCTCTTTGGATCCCCTAGGAACTCTGTTATTCGATATGGCATCTTCCGCTACTCCAACCACCCCTGTCCAACCTAAGATGGTAAAGATCAAAACTCAGAACAAGAACTTAGGCTTCAACGGTACAAATGTTGAGCGATTCTTGGACTCCTACAAAATGGCTGCTGAAGTGGATGGAGCTAGTGAATTTGATATGGCTTATCAGTTGCAATTCTGTATCTCCTCTGATGAAGTTATGGAGGTAATCGAGTCTTTTGAGGGATTTGAATCCCATAACTGGACGCTTCTCAGGGAGGCTATGTTGGCATACTGGGGAAAAATAGATGTGGCTAGGTTTACTCTGCAGGATTTGGATGCTCTGGTTTCTCAGTGGATCTCCAATGGTGGTATTTCTTCAGCCTCTGACTATCAGATTTTTAGGAAGTCTTGGGATCCCATTCAAAACTATCTTATCCAAAACAATCACATTGACACAGTGGACAAAATTTGAGCAAAGTTCTTCCAATCTTTTTCGTTGGCTGTGCAGGAAAGGATTAAAGAAGAACTTGTCAAATCTGGATCCATGATTACCACCAGGGATAATTGATTCAAGCTCCCTGTTTTTCTCACCCTTAGGAGTACTGTGGATAAAGTCATGAAAGGTCAAACTGCTCTTACCTTTGAAAAACCTAGAACTACTGAACCGGTCCATGCTCCTTCTTTTAAAGAGTCAAACAATATTATGATTAAAATGGAGGCAGATCGTAGGCCTAAAACAGATCCTAATTCCAATCGAGAACCTACTACTATAGATGAAATCACCAAGTTACTTAGGTCCTTTGAGAACAAAATAGATCAAAAGATTTCTTCGCTAGCTACTCCTAAAACTCCTTCTTCTGTCCCCAAATCAACTCTGGTCTGTTACTACTGTCATAGGGAAGGCCATGGAACCGGAAGATGCCAAGAACTTCAGAAGGACCTAAAGGAAAAGTTGGTAGAGCAGAGGGGGAACAATTACTTCCTCCCTAATGGTGCCCTAATCCCTTTTGACTCGTCTCGTCCTATCCAACATGTGGTGGCCTCTTACCAGCCATCACCTCCTGTGAAAGCATCTCTTGCTTCCTTTGAATTTCGATCATCCTGTGGTACCCTCCAACCTTGGTATCCTCCAGCTATTTCTTCCTCTAGTCTTGCAGGGACTACTTATCAATCTGATCCAGCCAGGAAACAACATGAGGAACCTAAACCTCATAAGGCTCCTTCCTTGCCAACTTCAATCCTTCAAAAACCCGTTAAACGTTGATCATCACTTGAGCCTCCTTCCTCTGATGTAGAAGACATGGAGGTGGAAAAGGAACCACTCATGGAAAGGTTCCCAGATCACCCTTATCCTTCTCCCTCACCTCAACCTTCTAATCCTATCTTAGATTCTGCGTCACCTGAACTTCCTCCCTCCACCCAGCCCAAAGTTTGATTTGAAAGGGGCATCTCCAAGGATCAACCCAATGCTGTGGAGGGAGTATTAAAGAAAATTTCTGATCTCAAAATTCCTGATCTATCTGTGGCTGAACTCCTATCAATCTCTCCATCTGTTGCTGAAGGAATGAAGAAATGGGTATCTCGTTGACCTGTGGAAATTGGCCCTGAAGAACTCAAAGTTTCCTCTGGCACTTTAATGGAGGACTCTGGTGGAACCAGTCCTTCTTTAGACTCCAACCTTTATTCCTGTCCCCTTGGCTTCCTTCCTTGTTATCTTGGTGACTCACCTAAAACTGTTTCTCCTCTTGTGGATTCTGGATCTCAGCTTAAATTAATCTCGGATGCTATGGCCTGCAAGCTCAAACTTAGTCCTAGGGTCAGCTTCAACTCTGCAGTGTATGGGATAGGAAATCAAGCTTGTGAACTGGTTGGTATTGCTGAAGATGTACCGGTCAGGATTGGTCAAAATATTGTTGGAACCTGCCACTTTTGGATCACTTGTTTGGACAGTCCTATGATCTTGGGACGACCCTTCTTAATGGACTTTGGTGCAACCCTGATGTTTTCTGATCAAGTTGGGGAGAGAATTCTTCTCCCTGATGCTGATGGAAGGAAAATTGAAGTTCCTCTTTGCTCTTTGGATTCTGGTTGTTGGGAAAGAGATTTTCCTGGTCATTCTCCCAAATCATCTTTTAAGGGAAAGCAGAAGGATAACTCTAGTTCCTCTCATTTTTTAGGGGAATAGTTGATCCTACTAATGGTTGTGGTTCTTTTTAGCCTCAGACTTCAACTCAAGGGTCAACTCCCATCCCTCAGGCTTATTTTTCATTCCTTTCATCATTCTCTTCTGAGCTCAGGAACATTAAAAAACAAAAACATATCAAAATAGAAAAATCCAAAAATATTTCTTCTCCATCTCCTTCTCTCTCTGGATCTGTTGGGTCTTCTTTTCCTTCTACTTTTAAGTCTGATCAATCTTCTCTTAGTTCCGGTTCAAATCTCTGCAATGAGTCTAAACTAGATACTAATTTCAATTCCGTTTTTGGTGATTTTGGTATGAAGGAATATGGGCTTCAGTGGAGGCAATTTGGGGTACAAGTAAGTCCTCCCAATTGTGCACTGCCAGGGCAATCTTTTACCGTCATTTTCAAAACCCTACCTTGTGCCACACATGTGAGCAACGTATTATCTCCTGGTTCTCCTTTTATGGAAAAGGCACCCTTCAAGGATATTGCAGAACATTGGACTTGGAAGATGTTGGAACTTGGACTCAGATTTCGTAATCAAGTCTCTCTGGTCAACTCTTGGAGGAAACAAGAGCTTCTCTCCTTTGCCACTAAGTATAAACCAGTTGCTAAGAAGATCCAACCAGTCAACCAGCCTATGCCTCTCAACCTCAATCCTCCCCTTATGCGTCCTCCTCTATCTCGCAATCCTTACTGTGGTCTTCCTCAATCTCTTACTGGTCCCTTTGTGCCTAATGGAAGGGTCACTGAAGAACGTCTGAAGGTGGTCAACTTTGGTCCAGATGGATGGCTTCTTCCTGATGAGTTAAATTTAATCAAAAATGTCTTACCTCTAAGGGAAAAATCTATTGCTTTCTGTGAAGAAGAGAGAGGTCTCTTGCGGGAATCCTATGGCCTCCCTTATATCATCCCTGTAATTGAACATGATCCTTGGCAAAAGAAAAAGATCCCTATCCCTGCTGCTAAAGTTGACGAATTCATCAAGTTGGTCCGGGAACGAGTTTGAACTGGCCTGTATGAACAGTCAACTTCTAGTTACTCCAGCCCCGTCTTCTGTGTCCTCAAGAGTAATGGTAAACTTAGAATAGTTCATGATCTTCAACCTCTTAATAAAGTTACTATTAAAGACTCTGGTATCCCTCCTGCTACTGAAGAATTTTTTGAATCCTTTGCGGGAAGAGCTTGCTATGGTCTAGGGGATATTATGGGTGGCTATGACGAACAATCCTTACATCCTATTTCTTGTCCTCTCACTACCTTTGATACTCCTCTTGGTCGATTTCAACTCACTCAATTGCCTCAAGGAGCCACCAACTCAGTTGCAGTCTATCAGGCTCAGATGATGTGGATCCTCCAGGATGAAATCCCTGATCATGCTGGTATCTTTATTGACGATGGAGGAATTAAAGGTCCAGTATCTGACTATGATAATGAGCTCTTACCTTGGCATTCAGGAATTTGTTGTTTTATCTGGGAATACGCTACTACCTTGGAGAGGATTCTGTTTTGAATCAAGGAATCTGGCCTTACTGTCTCTGGATCCAAACTGGCGGCTTGTGTCCCTGCTCTGGAAATTGTTGGTCATGTGGTCTGCAAGGAAGGAAGAAGGATGGCACCAGCCAAAGTCAACAAGATCATCTCTTGGCCTACCCCAATCAATCCAACTGAAGTTAGGGGCTTTCTAGGTGTTGTCACTTATGTTAGAATCTTTATCCCATCTTTATCCAAAATCTGTGCACCCTTGCGTCGTCTAACCAGAAAAGATGCTGAATGGATTTGGACCCAAGATTGTGAATGTGCTTTCCAGCTACTCAAAAGGATAGTTGGTAAAGACATAGTTTTGAAAAAGATCTCTTATGGACCTGGAGCTGGCAAGATCAAGCTGGCTGTCAATTCTAGTTATCAATCTGTTGGGGCCGTCCTTACTCAGGAAGATGAAAATGGTTGGGACCGTCCTGCTCTTTATGAATCTTTGTTGTTTTCAGATGTAGAATCTAGATACTCCCAGCCCAAACTGGAACTCTGTGGTGTGGCTCAAATGATGATGAAACTTCAAACCGTTCTCTGGGGCCAACATTTCGAATTGCAAGTTGATGCTTGATCCATCATTGAAATGATCAACGCTCCCAGTCTTCCCAATGCTCCTATGACTCGTTGGGTGGCCTTTATCCAGCTTTTCTCTTTTGATATTGTTCACAGGCTGGGAAAATCTTTAACCATGCCTGACGGTTTATCTCGACGACCTCTTGGGAACAACAAATCTGATGTTGGAACCAATTTCAATGAAGAGGAACCTTTAATCCAAACTATTTTCTCTTTTTATTCTCAAAATTATTCTGGCTTTCAACAAGGCTTCTGGTTTAAATTAGAGCAGTACCTTTCAACTCTTCAAAAACCTCCTGATCTCTCTGCTAAGGAATTTCGATCTCTTAAACAAAAGTCTTCTAATTTTTTTGTTCAAGGCTCTAGACTTATGAAGAGAGGCAATCCTTGTTCTCTTATTGTTGTTACTATTCCCTCTAAAAAAGATTCTATCCTTGAAAGTCTCCATGAAGGCCTTGGTCATCGTGGGGAAACCAAAACTTATTGACGATTATCCAAACAATTCTGGTGGCCATCTTTGAAGAAATCCATCTCCCAATGGTGCAAGAGTTGTGAAGTTTGTCAAAAACGTGATCTCAGGCGCCCAGCTGAAATTCGTTATCCTACTGGGGAGTCCACTGTCTTTGGAAGGATTGCTATGGATGTGGTTCATATTAAGGCAGGTGGTGCTAAGTACCTCATTGTGGCTAGAGATGATTTTTCCGGATGGGTTGAAGCAAAATTTCTTAAGAACCTTAGCTCTGAATCAGTGGCAGCTTTCCTCTATGAGACCTGGACAATGCATTATGGCCTGGCTTGATCTTACTCTACTGATGGTGGCTCTGAATTTGGGGGCAAGCTTTCTGAAATTATCTGATCCCTTCCTGGACAACATAGAGTTACTACTCCTTATTATCCTGAAGGCCAAGGCATGGTGGAACGAGGCCATGCCCCTTTGAAGGCTGCACTTGTTAAACTGGCTGGTGAAAGTGGCAAGAATTGTTGCAAATTCCTTCCTCTTGTTCTCTTCTCTGATCGAATCTCAACCAAAAGGACTACTGGCTACTCACCTTATGAAATCATCTTTGGTCAAAGAGCAGTCCTTCCTTTGGATCTGGAAATGGAATCTTTCTTGGGTATCTCTTGGGAAGAGGTGTCCTCAACCACTGATCTGTTAGTTGCTAGATCCAAGCAACTGGAGTGAAGTGAAGACGTTTGTGAAGAAGCTTATCAAAAGATGATGGAGTCCAGAGCAAAATCCGTCCAGTATTGGGAGGACAAGAACTCTAATCGAATCAGGGAGCCCTTGAACCCTGGTGACTTAGTTTTAGCTTATAATTGATCTTTGGAGACCCAGTGGGGCAAGCTTTTCTCTAATCGTTGGAATGGCCCTTATCGAGTGGTTCATCAAGTTAGAGGTGGATCTTATGTTTTGGAGGAGCTGGATGGTACTCGGTTGGCCAGAAGGTTCTCTGCTGATCAAGTCAAGAAGTTTCATTGTCGTGGGGGCAACTTATCTCAGAAGTAAGTCCTCCCAATTGTGCACCACCAGGGTCATTTGCTGTGTTTTTGTTGTAAAACTCTACTGTATGCCACGTATGTGAGCACCTGGGACGCCCTCCTTGTTCTATTCCTGCCGCTTCTAGGGCTCATTTGGAAGAATCAAGATATTTTCCTCAACTCTTCAATTGCTCTCAAGATCAAGAAATGGCCAATCTTTGCTTCAATTTCTTTGTTCTCTGCTTTTCTTTTTTAATCCCTTCAAATTTTAGATGCAGACTAGGGACAGCCTGTAAGTTGGGGAGAGATGTGGTGACCAATCCGGGATACCACAAAAAAAAAAATTATTTTTTTTGGTTGTACCTCTATGGCTCCCAGAAAGCCCCACCACCTCCCTCGATCGATCATCCTCTCCCTCTACCTCCTCATCTCCATCTCCCTCCATCCCGTCCTCTCCCTTTGTAACGATTCTTACGGTTTTCAGGACCCTTGGTTTATCTACTCCCCTCCTCACAACTGGTCCTTCGACTATCAGAACGGCATCGCCTACACCAACTCATCCGGTGCTTCCATCACTACCTCTTTCTTTGGTTCAGCCATTTATCTAAGTAGTAGCAAGAGAGCCGATTGCTATCTGCTTCAAGTCACAATTGACGATCAGGATTATGATGTTGATCTCAAAGCCGTCAACAAAGGCGCTGATCCCTCTCGACCCTGGGTTGCTTTTGCCTTGATCACCGTGACAATCGGTCAACAAACCAATCCGGCTCCTCCCGTGTCTTTGACCCCATTCCATTCACTCGGTGAACTAGAGGATGATCATACCAAACAAAATTTGATCATCAGATGGGTAGGTGCGGCCATCGGAGCGGTGATCTCATTCCTGGTCCTTGTCTTTCTTGGTTATCGTCTCCAACGGCGACGTCACCTACGACAACTTGATCAATACTTACACGATCATTGAGCCCATCCACCCGCCACTCCCCTCAAAGCTCGCCCTCCGAACGATGATAACATAGCCCTTTCATCCAAGTTGAGCCAAGTCGATAATCCCAATTGTCAGCATGACGCTCCTATCCTCCCTCTTCCACAACCGATCCACCCTAGCCCTCCTCGCTCATCATCTGATCCAACCAACAACCGCGAGCGACCGCTTGCGGCTGTCGGAACCTTCACCCCGCTGTCGCCGCCAATCGGGAGACGACAGCCTTGTTGACACCCGCGACCGCTGTCGCGGGTGTCCATCTGGTTGCCCGCGGTCATTCTTAACGCGGGCAACAATTCTTTTTTTTTCCTCTCATGTTATTTTTTTTTTTATTTTTTTTTTTTATGTTTTCATTTTCCCGCACCTATTTGTAGTATCACTTGTAAATAGTATACAGGGCCTCATGTCTATAAAAGGAGGGGCTCTCCCCTGCCTTTTGGCCCAGCATCCCAAGCAATCCAAGGAGACCATCATCAGAAATCAACTTATCTGTGGGCATCCTTCCCACTTATCTGAGCAAATTATCCGGGTATATCCATGATTGCCCCCTGATCCTTTGAGCCTCCATACTCAAATTCTGTCCCTTGTGACCTTGATCCTTATCACCAACCAATAGCCTTGCTGGTTGAAGAAGAATTCCTGTCTGAATTCTTGAGTGTGTTATACCACTCTGATCCCTTTTTCCGACCATACTGGTCTTGATCTTACCTTGATCATCTTTCTGGAGCCAATCACGTTTGATTGAAGAGGTTTTATTAAGCTTAAAACCTGGAGTGTTATACCTCCCTTCTTCTTTAAGGTTGAATTTTGCCACGCTATTCTTGAGTCCCTTGAGAAGTGTTGGGATATTCTTGCTCAAATTTGTTATTGATTTGATTCTAGAGCTTCATAAACAAATTGCTTTTGTTTTGTTCAGCATCCCACAGTTATCTGGTACCCTTCAAGCGCTTGATTGCGGAGAGTTGGGCAGGTTCATTGAGAACCTGGAGGTTGGTTGGGATTGAGTTGATCTTTCCTAATCAGCTGCTGACGACCAGAGTTATTAGCTTGTGGGCGTTGTTACTTACAACTGCCTTGTTCTATTGAACTCTGAACAAACCTTGACTTATTTGTTCAAGTCTTTACCTGCACCATCTTGCCTCAGATAGTGTTGTTTCCATCGCTACCAACAACTCTTATCCTCTTCCCTTGCTTTGATTTCTCACCCATAAGGTTCTGGACCTCGATTCCGGTTACATTTAAATATTATTGTAACTCCTAGGAGGGCAGCCTAAAACGCACCTTTCCCCTCCACAGAACTGCCACGGCTTAGCACCGTTTGGAGTCTTGCACCGTGGAAGCAACTTGTTGTAGAAGTAAGCCCTCCCAATTGTGCACCACCTGGGCAAGATACTTTTTGTTTTTTGAGAAACCCTACTCTTGCCACATTTGTGAGCCACTTTGGAAATCTGCTCCTTGGATCCTTTAGGGAACTTTGTCAAAATGGAATCCACCAGCGACTCTTCTACTGGTCCTAAGATGGTTAAGATCAAGCCCCAGAACAAGAACTTAGGATTCAATGGGGCAAATGTGGAACACTTCTTGGACTTGTACGATATGGCTGCTTTGGTGGACGGGGCTAGCGAATTCAATATGGCCTATCAGTTATGGTTTTTTATCTCCTCTGATGAAGTTATGGAAATCATCAAGTCATTTGAAGGTTTTGAATGGCATAACTGGACCCTGCTGCGGGGAGCAATGTTGGCTTATTGGGGAAAAATAGATGTAGCAAGATCTACTTAGCAGGATCTAGATAACCTTGTCTCTCAGTGGGTCTCCAATGGTGGTGTGGCTTCCGCTTCCAATTATCAAGTTTTTAGGAAATCTTGGGATTCCATCCAATCCTACCTTGTCTAAAACAATCACATCGAAACAGTGGACAAAATTCAAGTCCAATTTTTCCAATCTTTCTCTCTTGGAGTGCAAGAAAGGATCAAGGAAAAACTGGTCAAGTCTGGATCCATGATCACTACCAGGGATAATCAATTCAAGCTCCCTGGTTTCCTTATCCTTAGGGGAGTGGTGGATAAAGTCATGAAAGGTCAAACAGCCCTCACTTTTGAAAAGTCTAAAACCACTTAACCAGTCCATTCCCCCTCTTTCAAAGAGTCAGACAAGATCATGAATAAAATGGAATCTGATCGCAGGCCCAAGAACCCTCAGCCTAACTGGGAAACCGCTACAATGGACAAGATCACTAAACTGCTCAAAGCCTTTGAAAACAAAATGGATCAAAAGATTTCCTCTCTTGCTGTTCCTAAACCTTCTAGTGCTGTTCCTAAAAATACTATAGTCTGCTATTATTGCCACAGGGAAGGCCATGGAACCGGTCAATGTCTCAAGCTCCAGAAGGACAAAGACAAGAAATTAGTAGAGCAAAAAGGGAATAACTTTTTTCTTCCTAATGGTGCCCTGATCCCCTTTGATTCATCTTGCCCCATTTGTCATGTGGTGGCCTCTTACCAGCCACCCCCTCCTATGAAGGCATCCTTGACTTCTGTGGATTTCCAATCTTCTTGTGGGACTCTTCAGCCCTGGTATCCCCCAGCTATTTTCTTGTCTTCTCTGGTTGGTACTTACCAATCTGATCCGGCTAGGAAGCAACATGAGGAGCCCAAACCTCATAAAGCTCCTTCCTTGCCAACCTCAATCCTCCAAACACCGCCCAAACAACAATCCTCACCCAAGACCTCTTCTGATGTAGAAGACATGGAGGTGGAAAAAAAACCTCTCATGGAAAGGTCTCAAGATCACCCTGATCCTCCTTCCTCATTTATTAAACCTCCTCAATCCCCCAATCCTGTTCCTGCTTCACCCAATCTTCCTCCCTCCACCCAGCCCAAAGTTTGGTTTTAGAGGGGAATTTCTAAAGAACACCCCAATGCTGTGGAAGGGTTATTAAAGAAAATTTCTGATCTCAAAATTCCTGATCTATCTGTGGCTGAACTCCTATCAATCTCTCCATCTGTTGCTGAAGGAATGAAGAAATGGGTTTCTTGTTGACGTGTGGAAATTGGTACTGAGGAACTCAAGGTCTCCTCTGGAACTTTGATAGAGGAATCTGGTGGAACAGATCCCTCTTCTGAGTCTAGTCTTTACTCATGTCCTCTTGGTTTTCTTCCCTTCCATCTTGGTGAATCAGCTAAAACGGTCTTGCTCCTTGTCGACTCTGGCTCTCAGCTCAACTTGATCTTGGATTCTATGGCCTGCAAACTGAAACTCAGCCCTATGGTCAGTTTCACCTCCTCAATTTACGGAATAGGGAATCATTCTTGCAAATTGGTTGGAATTGTTGAAGACATTCCAGTCCGGATTGGCCAAAACATCATTGGCACTTGTCATTTCTGGATTACATGCTTGTATGGACCTATGATCTTGGGTCAAACTTTCCTAATCAATTTTGGAGCAACTCTGATGTTTTCCGATCAAGTTGGGGAGAGAATCCTCCTCCCCAATTCAGATGGTAGAAAAATTGAGGTCCCCCTTTGTTCTTTGGATTCTGGTTGCTGGGAAAGAGATTTCCCTGGTCATTTTCCTAAACAGAAGGATAATTCCAGTTCTTCTCATTTTTTATGGGAGTAGTTGATCCTACTAATGGTTGTAGTTCTTTTCAGCCTCAAACTCCAACTCAAGGGTCAACCCTCATCCCTGAGGCCTATTTCTCTTTCTTTTCAATGATTTCCTCTGATCTCAAAAATATCAAAAATCAAAAACAAAAAAATGGAAAAATCCAAAAATATTTCTTCTTCATCTGTTGTTTCTTCTTTTCCTTGGACTCTTATTCATAATCAACCTTCTTTCAGTTTTGATGCAAATCTCTGCAATGAGTCTCAACTAGATCCCAATCTCAATCCTATTTTTGGTGGCTTTTGTATGGAAGAATATGGGCTTCAGTGGAGGCAAATTGGGGTAGAAGTAAGTCCTCCCAATTGTGCACCACCGGGGTATCCTACTACCATCCTTTTCAAAAACCTACCTTGTGCCACACATGTGAGCAATGAATTATCCCCTGGGACTTCTTTCATGGAAAAAGAACCTTTTAAAAACGTTGCGGAACATCAAACTTGGAAGGCGTTAGAACTTGGTCTCAATCCCTGTAGTCAGATCTCTCTGGTCAACTCTTGGCAAAAACAAGGACCGCTCTCTTTTGCCTCCAAATATAAACCAGTTGCCAGGAAAATCCAACCCGTCAACCAACCAATGCCTCTCAATCTCAATCCTCCTCTTGGGCGCCCTCCTCTATCCCGCAATCCTTACTGTGGTTTACCTCAATCTCTTGCTGGTCCATTCATCCCCTCTGGCCGTGTTACTGAAGAAGGTCTGAGAGTAGTCAACTTTGGACCAGATGGATGGCTTCTACCTGATGAGTTGTATTTGATCAAAAGTTTCTTGGCTTTTAGGGAAAAAGCTATTGCTTTCTGTGAAGAAGAGAGAGGTCTCTTGAAAGAGTCCTATGGTCTGCCTTATATTATTCCTGTAGTAGAACATGATCCCTGGCAAAAGAAAAAGATCCCAATCCCTGCTGCCAAAGTCAACAAGTTCATCAAGTTGTTCCAGGAACAAGTCCAAACCCGTTTATATGAACAGTCAACTTCTAGCTATTCCAGTCCTGTTTTCTGTGTCCTTAAAAGTAACGGTAAACTTAGAATAGTTCATGATCTCCAGCCGCTAAATAAGGTTACTATTAAAGACTCTGGTATTCCCCCTGCTACTGAAGAGTTTGTTGAATCCTTCTCCAGGAGAGCTTGCTATGTTCTAGGTGAAATTATGGGTGGCTATGACAAACGGTCCTTACATCCAATTTCTTGCCCTCTCACCACATTCAATACTCCTCTTGGTTGCTTCCAGCTTACTTGATTGCCCCAAGGCGCTACCAACTCAGTTGTGGTCTATCAGGCTCAGATGGTTTGGATCCTCCAGGATGAAATCCCCAATCATGCTGGTATCTTTATTGACGATAGCCAAATTAAAGGGCCAGTTTCTGACTATAACAATGAGCTCTTACCCTGGCATTCAGGAATCCGTTGATTTATCTGGGAATATGTGACCACTTTGGAAAGGGTCCTGTTCTGAATTGGAGAATCTGGCCTCACTTTCTGCGGATCCAAATTGGCTGCCTGTTTCCCTGCTCTGGAAATTGTTGTTCATGTGGTCTGCAAGGAAGGAAGAAGGATGGCTCCATCCAAGATCAACAAAATCCTCTCTTGGCCTACTCCCATCAACCCAACTGAAGTCAGGGGTTTTCTAGGTGTTGTCACTTATGTTCAAATTTTCATCCCATCTTTATCCAAAATCTGTGCTCCCCTACATTTCCTGAACAGAAAAGATGCTGATTGGATCTGGACCCAAGAGTGTGAACATTCTTTTCAGCGGCTTAAAATGATTGTTGGCAAGGACATAGTCTTGAGGAAGATTGCTTACGGACCGGGAGCTGGCAAGATCAAATTGGCTGTTGATTCCAGTTATCAATCTGTTGGGGCTGTCCTCACCCAGGAAGATGAAAATGGTTGGGACTGTCCTGCTCTCTATGAATCCCTGTTATTTTCAGATGTAGAATTAAGGTACTCCCAACCAAAACTGGAACTCTGTGGCGTGGCTCAAATGTTGAAGAAACTCCAAACTGTCCTCTGGGGTCAACACTTTGAGTTACAAGTCAAAGCACAATCCATCATCAAAATGATCAATGCCCCCAGCCTCCCAAATGCTCCTATGACCCGTTGGGTGGCCTTTATCCAGCTTTTCTTGTTTGATATTGTTCATAGGCCTGGCAAATCCTTCACCATGCCCAATGGTTTATCTCGATGCCCCCTTGGAGACAAAGAATTGGATGTTGGAGTGGACTTTGAAAAGGAGGAGCCTTTAATTTGTCCAGTATTCACCTTTTCCTCTCAAAATTACTCTGGCTTCCAACAAGGTTTCTGGCTAAAATTAGAGCAGTACCTTTAAACTCTCCAAAAGCCTCCTGATCTCTCCGCTAAATATTTTAGATCGCTCAAGAGGAAGTCTTCCAAATTCTTTTTCCAGGGTACTAGGCTTATGAAAAGAGGAAATCCTTGTGCTCTAATTGTTGTCACAATCCCCTCCAAGCAATATTCAATCCTAGAAAGTCTTCATGAAGGCCTTGGGCATTGTGGGGAAACCAATACCTATTGGAGTATATCCAAACAATTCTGGTGGCCATCTTTGAAGAAATCAGTCTCTCAATGGTGCAAGAGTTGCAAAGTATGTCAGAAACGTGATCTTAGGCTCCCTGCTGAAATTTGTTATCCAACTGGAGATTCCACTGTCTTTGGAAGGATTGCTATGGATGTGGTTCACATTAAGGCTGGTGGAGCTAAGTACCTCATTGTGGCTAGAGACAATCTTTCTGGATGGGTTGAAGCAAAATTCCTTAAGAACCTCAGCTCTGAGTCAGTAGCAGCTTTCCTTTACAAGACTTGGACAATGCGTTATGGCATGGCTTGATCTTATTCAACCAATGGTGGCTCTGAGTTTGGTGGCAAACTGGCCAAAATGATCCAATCACTTCCTGTTCAACATAGGTTGACCACTCCTTATTATCCTGAAGGACAAGGCATGGTGGAAAGAGGCCATGCCCCTTTGAAGGCTTCTCTTGTCAAGTTGGCTGGTGAAAGTGGAAAGAATTGTTGCAAATTTCTTCCTCTAGTCCTCTTCTCCAATCAAATCTCAACTAAGCAAACCACTGGCTACTCACCTTACAAAATTATCTTTGGACAAAGGGCTGTCCTTCCTCTTGATCTGGAAATGGAATCTTTCTTAGGTATTTCTTGAGAAAAGTTTTCTTCCACCACTGATCTATTAGTTGCCAGATCCAAGCAACTGGAGCAAAGTTAAGATGTTTGTGACAAAGCTTGTCAGAAAATGATGGAGTCAAGGGAAAAATCAGTCCAGTATTGGGAGGATAAGCATTCCAATCGAGTCAGGGACCCCTTGAATCCTGGTGATCTAGTTTTAGCTTACAACCAATCCTTGGAAACTCAGTGGGGAAAGCTTTTTTCCAATTGCTGGAATGGTCCTTATTTAGTGGTCCGTCAAGTCAGAGGTGGATCATATCTTTTGGAGGAACTGGATGGTACTCAGATTGCCAGAAGGTTCTCTGCTGATCAGGTTAAGAAATTTCATTGTCACAGGGGCAACTTGGATCAGAAGTAAGTCCTCCCAATTGTGCACCGCCAGGGTCATCTGCTGCGTTTTGTTGTGAAACTCTACTGTATGCCACATACGTGAGCACCTGGGACGCCTTCTTCATTTTATTGCAGTCAACTTTAGAAGATCTCCCTTGGATGGATCAAGATATTCTTTTCAATCAATCTCAAGATCAAATGGCCATTTCTTGTGTTTGATCATCTTTCCTTTCTCTTTCTTATGAAAACAAGCCCAGATGCAGACTAGGGACATTCTTTAAGTTGGGGAGAGATGTGGTGACCAAATCTGGACACCCTGGACCAGATGCATAAAATTCAAATTTTTTTTATGATTCTTTTATTCAGGTGTTATTCAAAAAAAAAAAAAAAAATCAGATTTTTTTTTTTTACTTCTCCAACTTCCTCAACCTGTCAAACATCCCTCTGTACCATTGGTCTAGGACAGGCCTTTTTGGCCTCACCATCTAGGCATTGCGTTCAATCCCCTCTCTCTTCCTTTCCCCTCCTTTCCTTTTGGCCAAACACGCGGGCCGAGACCGGCTTGGCCCAAGATCTACTCTCCCCATCTCCATCTTATCCTCATCATCATCCACCTTCCGTCCAAGATCCCCACCTTGAACAAGGTGAAACTCAACCCTCTGGACCCTCTTCCAACCCTTAAAAACAAGCTTGACCTTCCTCAACATCTAACACTCAAACTAATCACCCCCAACAACTGACTTTGCCCCCTTGGCCCTGGTCCAGTGTCGCCATCACCCTCCTTGCTCTACACTAGCTCCACCATTCATCATCCTTATCACTCTCACACCCTCTCCAGCCCCAATAGACATTCCATCTCTCACTCGTGTCCTCCCGCCCTTGATGACACCCTATCCTCCCACCATCATCAATCCGTCAATTGTCATCAATTGGTCAAGCGTCATCCAATCATCCAACTAAAGACCAAACTCAATCTCTCCTCCTCCTCCGCCGACCGCTCCAAGCAACTCCAATTGCTCAGCCACCAATCCGTCAATAATTCCCACCCCCCCCTCCATCTTTGGGTGAGGGCGGGAAAATTTTGTCTACCGCCCGGGGGTGTCCGCGGGCGGCCTGATCTGTTTCCCCTTTCCCACCCCTTTTGCCTTTGGGCAAGGGGTGGGTGTGGTTTTGGAATTTGTCGCGCGCGCGCGTTTATCCATGGACAGGCACAGGATAGGTGAAGGGATGAATGATCCCACCCCGGTCAGGCAGGCCGGACTTCCACCGGCCTGCATGATCAAATTTTTCTGATCACCTTTATCTGAAAATCAAAAAAAAAACTTCTTTTTCCGCTCCATTTGTAGTATCTCTTGTACATAGTCTAACAGGGCCTCCTGCCCATATGAGGAGGGGCTCTCCCCTGCCTTCTGGATACATCCCACCACAGAGGAGCACCAGATAATCCTAGATTCCATCATCAGATCAGATCAGATCACACCATCATCATCACATCCTACTATACCAGGGTATCATCATCATTTTCACCTTGCAATACATCATCCGTGGGGTCTTCATTCCCCTTTATCTGAGACAAAAATTTGAATATATCTATGATTACCCCATGATCTTTGAGCCTCTATACTCAAACCTTTGATCCTTGATCCTTATCACCAACCAATAGCTTTGCTGGTTGAAGAAGAATTTGACTAATTGAATTCTTGAGTGTGTTACACCACTCCTGATCCCTTTATCCAACCATACTGGTCCTGGTCATTCTTTGATTATCTTTCTGGAACCAGTCATGTTTGACTGAAGAGGTTTTATTAAGCTTAAAACCTGGATTGTTAAACCTCCCTTAATCAATTTTGAAGTTGAATTCCGCCACGCTACTCTTGAGTACCTTGAGAAGTGTTGGGTTGTTCTTGTTTGAATCAGTTATTGTTTTGATTCTAGAGCTTCTTCAAACAATTAGCTTTGTCTTGTGCAGAAACCCACAGTTATCTGGTACCCTTCAAGCACTTGATGGCGGAGAGTTGAGCAGGTTCATTGAGAACCTGGAGGTTGTTTGGGATTGAGTTGATCTTTCCTAAGCTTCTGCTGACAACCAGAGCTATTAGCTTGTGGGTGTTGTTACTTACAATTTCCTTGTCTTGTTGAACTCCAAACAAACCTTGACTTCTTCTGTTCAAGTTTTCCCCAGCACCATCTTGCCTCAAATAGTGTTGTTTCCCAGCTACCGACCACTATAATCTTTATCCTCTTACATTTGGTCCCCCGTTACCAGGTTCTGGACTTTGATCTTGGTTACATTTAAATATTTTTGTAACACTCAGGAGGGCATCCTAAACAGCATCTTTCCCCTCTGCAGAACTGCCACGGCCTAGCACCGTTTGGAGTCTTACAACGGCAATTGAGGGGGGAGGCAAGGAGGCTGGCAAGGAGGCAAAGGAGGGGGGAGGCAAGGAGGCTGGCAAGGGGGCCAAGGAGGCCGGCAATTGAGGGGGGAGGCAAGGAGTCTGGCAAGGGGGGATGGGGGGTGAGGAGGCAAGGAGGCCGGAAAGGGTGGGGGGGCCAAGGAGGCCGGCAATTGAGGGGGGAGGCAAGGAGGCTGGCAAGGGGGGATGGGGGGCAAGGAGGCAAGGAGGCCGGCAAGGGGGGATGGGGGGCAAGCAGGCAAGGAGGCTGGCAAGGGTGGGGGGAGGAAAGGAGGCTGGGAAGGGTGAGGGGGGGCCAAGGAGGCTGGCAATCAAGGGGGGAGGCAAGGAGGCAAGGAGGCCGTCAATCAAGGGGGGAGGCAAGAAGGCAAGGAGGCCGGCAAGGGTGGGGGGAGGCAAGGAGGCTGGCAAGGGTGAGGGGGGGCCAAGGAGGCTGGCAATCAAGGGGGGAGGCAAGGAGGCAAGGAGGCTGGCAATCAAGGGGGCAGGCAAGGAGTCAAGGAGGCCGGAAAGGGTGGGGGGAGGCAAGGAGGCTGGTAAGGGTGGGGGGGGCAAGAAGGCCGGCAAGGGTGGGGGGAGGCAAGGAGGCCGGCAAGGGTGGGGTGGCCAAGGAGGCCAGCAAGGGTGGGGGGAGGTAAGGAGGCTGGAAATCAAGGAGGGAGGAAAGGAGGATGGCAAGGAGGCTGAGTTGGCGGCAGGGCCAAAAAGCAAGGGGGGAGGCTAGGAAGGGGGGAGAGGGGATGTGTTGGTGAGTGAGTGGGAGGGAGTGAGAGGGGGTGGGAGGGAGGGGGGAGCTTACCTGGGCAATCAACCAAGGGGGTGGGGGGGCCTGAAAGGGGATGGAGATGGATGAATCAACCTATGAGCATTGGATGATGGAGAGGATGAGGAGGAGGGGGGGAAAGCTTACCAGGGGAGCCAACAAAAGGAGGATGGGAGGTGGTAGGTGAGGTGGAGATGATTGGTGAGGTGGAGGTTGTTTGTGAGGAGGAGGATGGATTGGACTGACCAGTGGTCTGGTGGGGTGAGGTGGGGGGTTTGGAAGTTTTGAGTCTGTTTTGTCTAAGTCAACCCCACCAAATGAGAAAAGAAAAATACCAACTCAGCCTAGGAATTTTGGGTGAAAAACCAGAACCATTTTTCTAAGTCCACCCCAACAAATGAGAAAAAAAAACAAGTGAGTCAGCCAATGAATATTGGGTGAACAACCAGAACCAAAAAAATTTGGTGAAGGGATTTTTTACCTAATTCATCATCAAAAATTACTCATCAAAGCAAGCAAGGTTAAGAGGAAGAATCACTTCTCTCATAGAAGAAGATGAGGGACAAGATGAGACAGGGATGACTTGAGGCGGATCTGGAATATCATCTTCAAATAATTTGTCCCATTCATCTTTTATTTTGGCCAAAAGATTGTGAAGGATGACACAAGTGATAATCCAGTTGATGGGGAACTTCATTTCTTTGGGATTTTGAAGCTGGTTTTGCATTTCCCTTAAGCTGGCTCATCTTCCTTTCAGTACTCCTATGGCATTCTCAATCCAAACTTGTGATAGGGCAAGATGATAGTTGAAATTAGTTTTTCCTTGATTGTTGGACAAAACATTCCGGTATGCTGGAACCACATATTTCCCACTAGCATAAGCTGAATTGGAAAGAAGGTATTCATTGTGGTCAAAGTATTTCTCTGGTTGCTGGGCAATCTGCATCCAATTGGACACGTATGAATCATGACAAGAACCTGGAAGGCCAGCATGGAGGGATATGAACTTCTTGTTGTTATTGCAAACAAGTTTTAGTGCCACAGAGTATCTAAACAAACATACAAAACATATTTGGTCAGTGTGTGATCAACTGTGTTATCAAAGAAATTGGAAAAGATATTAATCAATTTCCTTTTTTTCCAATCAAAATAGTGATTGCCATCTAGCTTGGGTTTTTGACTCAAGGGGATGGTGGTTCCATTGACAAAACCAATGCAAACAAGAAATCCTTTGGTTTCCATTACTTGAGATATCTCCTTGCGTTCTTCTTTTGTTTGCAAATAAAGGACTTAGCAACAGAAAGATAGGATAGCAACCATGACTCTTTTTGGCGTATGAGTCAATGGTTCCATATCTGACTGAGAATAGATTTTCTAATTGATGAATTGCTAATCCATTTCCATTTGATCCCAATCTACAAATAGCAACAGCCAGTTGGATAGCTGGATTGCATTGAGGATTCTGAGAATTTTTCTGGAAGATGTGGTGGTCTTCAATCATCTCCAAAAGTTTTATGAATGAAGGCAATAGAGTTTGAAAAAGTTGCTGGAAGCTTAAGTTGGGGAGGAGATGAAGCTTTTGCCTTTCATACATAGGTTTGTGGAGAGTTTGTCTTCTTGGAACCATTTATTGCTTTTTTAATAAAGAATTCAAAGCCAACCAAGTTGATTAAAAATTGGAGTCTGAATTTGAGTCTGAGTGGCAGTCATATACTAACAAAAGTTCAGTCAGCTTTTTTGCATTTTCAAATTGCTGCTGAGAATTTTGATGGCAAATGTTGAGAGAGATGGTGATTTGATGTGTGGTGATGAGATGATGATGAGATTGGTGTGAAGATGGAGATGTGAAGCAATAGAGATGTGAAGTGATGGAGATGTGAAGCAATGGAGATGAGATGTGTGTGATGTGATGGAGATGGGACCAGTATGGATTTGCTGATGTGGATGGTTGTTGTAGATGTGATGGATGGCGGATGGATGATGATGCATAAATGGCGGGTTTAATGGCGGGTTTGATGTTTGAAATCTGCCATTTTCATAAAACCTTCCATTTTGAAATACAACCGTTAGGGGGTATGTTTATTTCAGAAACCCACCATTAAAAATGGCGGGTTTGGTAAAAAAAAATGGCGGGTTTCTAATCACAGGTTTGCTAACTCTGATACACCCTATTTTAGCTCCCACTATTAAATATTTATGTTTAGCATTTTTTTATTTTTTTTATGTTGTTTACAAAGGTATTTAAAAAACTGCTGAAATATACCATGTTGTGTAAAGAATATGAATTATTATCATTTTTCTTATTTTCCTAATACTGCATAATGTTTGTTTAAGATCCTTGAGCTCAGATTTGAATTCCTTAAAGAAATGATATTTATTGCATTTTTACATATTAAATTTACTCATTGATTTCCATATTTCAATTTTCCATAAAATTCTACCCCAGGGAGACACCACAGGGGGTCTGGAACCCTTCATTTAGCCTCCTGGGCCTTAATTGATATTCACAGGTATCAGGGATTCAACCTCTATTTCTACACGTGGGCTGTGGTTAAACCTTCAAAAATTGACAGAAAAAATAATTAAATCAGTAATTGGCTAATATAACAGTAATTCTGTTAATATAAAATAAACTCAGATAATCCTAGAGTATTATGAGTAATAAAGCCACAACTCAAATCTCTCTAAATAGATAAGAGGTCTGGCATTAACTGAATAAGGCTCAAAGGAGAATTGTTTACAACAGTAAACTCACACCCTTTATAGTTACAATAAATGTTACAACTCCAAAGGAATCTCACTCAAACCTGAACTTGATGAATTGATTATTTGTTTTTCTTGATAATAAAGTTTAGGTCCCCAGTCAACTTTATTTATTGAGATCAATTTTGGTGGGCTTGTTAACTCTGGCTGTATCCTGGATTGGTAATAAATAATGAATAACTGAGGAAATTGCTATAGTGTAAATACCATCCTCTTTGAAGGTAATAGGAGACCTCAGAGTAATAAGGGAATAATTGGGGGAGTTATGTGCTCTCCCTGGTTTTTTCCTCAAGGGCCCAAACCCCATTGAGTAATTCCAAATGAGAAATAAGGGAATATTTACTCATTTGAGTGGATATTCAATGTAAATTTTTGATTTCAATGACTGTAGTTTTTCAGGAACCCTTTGGGTACCAAGTAGAACTGAAGAGTTTAAGATAAGAAGCAAAGTGATTTTGGGAAGGAAGGGAATTTTTATGCTGCTAATTTTGTATTTGGCTTGATAATTCTTGAATCTCTCCCTCATCTGTTTGGATGACAGATCCAGCCTACCTTTTGGTTTATTATTGAGCCCATTTGCCATCAGGAGATAACCATTGGCCTTAGAGGATGGAGGTTGGCCAACATTTATTTCATTGTTGGATCCCAAGAAAGCATTTTAGTTGAACGGAATTTGAGCCAGTTTACCAGGATGATGTGACCAGCCCTCTTGAGCTGACTTGAGCCTTTGGAAGCTGATGGGGGAGGATTCTTGGAATTTGAGTTCCTGGGGGATGTTTGCTTTGGTCCATTGGATTGTTTAGTGGACTTGCGGGAGGAGGATTGCTGAGGGGCCATTTAAAAATAGTAGGAGGTATGAAGGGATGAAGGGCTTTGAGAGTGTTTAAGTGGTGAGAGTGATGATGTGATGAGAGGATGAGAGTGATGAACCAAAGAGAATAAGAAGATATGAGAGTGATGAAGTGACAAGAGGGATAAATAAATGATAGGTAGGATTTGGTGAAAGCAATAAAGTGATGAGATTGATGAAGTGATGAGATTGATGAAGTGATGAGGAAAGTGATCCAATGAGAGTTAGCTGGATGTGATGAAAGCAATAAACAGATGAGAGTGATGAACTGATCAGGATAGTGATACAATGACAGTTAGATGGATGTACTGAAAGGGATAAAAAGATGATAGTGATGAACTGATAAGGATAGTGATCCAATGAGAGTTAGCTGGATGTGATGAAAGCAATTAACAGATGAGAGTGATGAACTGATCAGGATATTGATCCAATGAGAGTTAGCTGGATGTGATGAAAGTGATAAAGTGATGAAAGTGATGAAGTGATTAGGATGGTGATGAAGAGATGAAGAGTGACAAATCAATTTTTTTTCTGATGAGGTTGGAGTTAGAAGAAGGTGGGAAGCCAGGGGTGGATGACATGGACAGGTGGTGGAAGCCTTTAAATACTTTATTTGAAAAAACCCACTTATTTCCAGGTAAATCTGACATGTCTGATGTGAAATAAGTGTGTTTTTTTGATTTTTAATGGCGGGTTTGCTTACCTCTGATACACCCTAATATTTTGAAATAGGAAATAAAAAAGCATCAATTACATGAATGATTATAAAAAATAGGGAAAAAATATTTCTTTGAATAAAATTCAAGATTTGTGATGGAATTTCAATACCTTTGTACCAAACATAAAAAAAAGATAAAAACATGCTACATATAAGTATTTAATAAGGAGAATTCAAATGTTTTTTATATATTTCAAAAAGGTTTTTATCAATAAAAAAGAAAAAGACATCAAATGTAAAAAATTGATGATTGAAAAAAAAACTGTTAATATTTATTTGATGGGCAGTGAAAAATTCACAACTGTGGATTGTGAATGGCATGAAACACCCATTTGCAACCAACTTGAGTTGTGAACAGATGTTCAAAACTCAAAGAGTTGCAAAATAACTTTTCAGGACTTGCGCAACCCAAGTCTTGAACAGGTTTGCCCATTTCTTAATCCACCCATTTATAAATTCTAAAGATATGGAAATATTCATCAACCAGCTTATTTTATGTGTTATTAATCATAATAATTAGGAAAAATCAAATATGGTTGGGAGAAAAAAATTCAAGGTTAAACACATAGAGCTCTTCAAATAATCCCAGCCCTTCTCATCCTTAATGCTTTGCTATGAGAGAGGAAATTGTACCTCTCAGCATTGCTCATTTTGCTTCATGAAATTTTTTTTGGACTTATTCAAAAATGAAAGCACTTCCAAACCCTTTACCATAAATCATTTTTTATTGAAAAAAATTACTATTGCATTTTGGAATTGTTTGTTTATTTGAATTGAAAAAAATGTTTGGTATCCAAATAATCATCAATTCCTGCTCCATTTCACCCTTGATGTATCCATTTCATAATATTCCCCATCAAACCACCATAAAAAACACCTTAAAAACAACCAAATAAAACTTAAAGCCAGTAAATATTGAAAACCATCATCACAATATTCACACCCTTTAGATACTCCATTTTCCCCCCAAGTCAACTGACCCCACTTTTCATTTCCCCCCCCCCCTCCCCTCTCCCTGCCCCCCACCCACCCACCCAACAAAACCCACCTCTTTCTTTTTCCACTAATAAAATGATTATTTCCTCTTTTTTTTACTCAAAACCAAGGAAGTATATTCAATCCAAAGATATTATTCCCCCACCCACACCCTTATCTCCTTGGGCCCCCCTTTTGCATCCATTTAATTTATGATTGATTTTTGGTTAATTCACAAATTAATTTGCAAATGGATTTCAAGTCTTTTTTAAGTTCCCCCATTCCTTTATTTCTTTTTGTTTCCTTTTATTTAAATCTTGTATTTGTTTCAGATTGAATATTATTCTTTTCCTTCCACCCAATTTTTTCATTGTCATTAGCCTTACCCTCACCAAAAGCCTTATTTGGTTTTTTGGTGGTCATTTAAACAATTTTCTACTGATTTTCCTTTTGTAGTTATTTTTTTCCAACTTAATTTTTCAAAATAATGTTCTCTCCCTTTTAAGATATTTATATGAAATTTGGTGCATGTAAATTATCAATTCAAATCAATCAAAGAATTTGGATGTGCTAACTGATTGTTTAATTAACAAAGTTGAAATAAATGAGGAAAAATAGAAGGATATTTCAAGAAGAGGACTTTTTTTTTAATTTTTTACTTACTTTAATTTATTTTCATTTTCAATTTTATTTTATTTTTACTTTTATTTTATTTTTAACTTTATTTCATTTTAACTTTTATTTTATTTTATTTTATTTTTTTTTGGCTCACAACCCTGAAGTTGTGAACAAGTTGTGAATGGCACACTACAACTTGAAATAGGTTGTGTGGCATGGCTCACAACAAATCTGAGTTTTGAAAGGCCATTAACAACTCTGTTGGTTGTGGGAAGCCATACACAACTCAAATGGAGTGTGAACTGTGCCACACAACCCATATTGAGGCATTTACAGGTTATGTAGGGTTGTGAATTTATCACAGCCCTTCTTTGGTTATTCTTACACTTGATAGAGTTTATTTTGTGATTTTTGATTGTATTTTAATTGATCTTATTATAAATGTTTATGTCAAATTATTTTAGGGATTTAATTTTCTCACACCCCCAATTCTTTAAATCATGGAATTTTATGTCTGCATGCCTTTGCACGCCTTTGCAGCTACACCAACAAATACTTTATTTCACAGTTGTTTCAAGAGTTCATTTTTTTTGAACTTTGAAGCCACAGTTTTAGATCTGGGGTTCATAAACCCTTAAAATGAGTTATTGGTAATTTTGGGGGCATTAGAACCCCTCCAAAAGTGTAATCAAAATCAAAAAACTAGCAAAAACCAACTTTTAAATGGGCTTTTGGATCCTTATTTTGGCAATTTAAATTATTTTTTTGTTTATTTAATCTATCAGAATGCTCAAGCATCATTCAAAGAGTTTCTTTTATTTTTTGAGATCTTTTGGATATATGTTTTTGCCTTAAACAATTCCTTCAAAAAACCACAAAAATGAAGAAAATCAAATTTCTCATTGGACATTTGCATCCTTTTATTTTCCTTCTGATTTTATTTTTTTTGGTTATTGAAGCTATTAGAAAGTTGAAGAAACATCCAAAGATAATTCTAATATCATTTTCAGAATTTTTTGATGTGTTATTTTACCTTAGAGAATTACTTCAAAAAACCAAGAAATTCAAACAATTCAATTTTCTCATTGGACTTTTGGATCCTTTTGTTTGCCTTTTGTTTGCCTTTTTGATTATTTTTTTTGGTGAAAAAATTTTACTTAGAAACTCAAAAAAAATATCAAAGATCTTTTTGAATTTTTTTCCAGAAATTTATGAATGTATTTTTTTATCTTAAAAAATTCCTTCAAAAAACCAAAGAATCTAAAAAATTGAATTTTCTCATTGGATTTTTGGATCCTTTTGTTTTCCTTTTAAATTAATTTTTTTTGGTGATTCAAGCTCTCAGAAATTTTTTTAAAAAAAACAAAATAGCTTTTTACCATTTTTCACAGCGTCTTAATAATTTTTACAGCTTCTTGAAACTTTTTAAGCTTCTTAATACTTCTTACAGATCTTTTGGATGTAGGCATACACCTTAAAAAATTCATTCAAAAAATAAAAAAATAGAGAACAAATTTGGACAAAGATATTAAAACTTATTCAACTATGATTGTTTTTATGTTTCTGCTTGATTTTCTTGGAGGGAAAAAAACCTCATTACTAGGCTCTAATTTTTTTTGAATAATGGTTTTCCAAGAATTGAAATCCTTGGTAACAAAGCTTTTCCAAAGTGGTTCTAACCTGGGAGCTGGCCAACAATCAGCCTTGAACTTGAATGAGACTATATTTTTGAAATATTCTGGAAGAATGAAGCAAATAGGAGAAGATTTGTAATTTGGATTGGGAGGGGAATTTAGAGGAAGATAAGTGCAAGGCATTAAAGAAGAAAACAGAACCACTCAACACTTATATGTTTCAGCCCAAAGGAAAACATGGCATAGAAATTTCATCCACATATTAATGGGAGCTGGGCCATACATTTGGTTCAGTTTCCTTATTTCTTCTTATAAATTTTCACCCCAGATTTCACACAGTAATCTTGTTTCCTTGAAGCTTGGGTTTGAATCAAGATCCTTAACCATTTCTTTCCTGAATTCAATCAAGTCTTCTGATTTCCTCCCCAAAAAAATTGCAGGTGCTCTAACGCCACAGCTCTCATCCCCTATGAAATTATTAACATGTGATATAGGTGGAATGGATGTTTTTGGGGAAATAAAATCTTTTTATTGGAACTAAAACCAAAAATAAGATTTCTTTAAAAAATAAAATATGGTCTAAAGATAAAACTCACTTCTTCAATTGATACTTGGTTAAAGATTCCAGAAGAAGAATAAGATAATGGGAAGGAAACCTAGAAGAAAAAATCAGAAAAAAATCAGAAAAAAATAAAAAATGAGAAAATATCAAATGTAATCACTTTCTCACTCATTGTTGTTGCTGTTTGTACTAATACCTTCCTTCCATTAGGATGGTAAGGCACATCACCATATTCATTTGATAACTTTTGTCTCTTGATTATTTTACCAGGATTTTATGCAGGAGAGGCATCACACTTATTCACAACAGGGTGTATCAGATTTAGCAAACCTGCCATTAGAAACCCGCCTTTTCTTTACCAAAACTTTCATTTTTAATGGCGGGTTTCTGAAATACAGATAACCCCTAACTTGTGTATTTCAAAATGGAGGATTTCAAAAATCAAACCTGCCATTAAACCCTCCATTTATGCATCATCATCCATCCACCATCCATCACATCCAAAACACCCATCCACACCTCCACCTCAGTGAATCCATACCAATCCCCTCTCCATTTTATCACACACCTCTCATCTCCATTGCTTCACATCTCCATTGCTTTGCATCTCTATTGCTTCACATCTCCATGTTCACAAAAACCAAATCATAATCTCATCACCCCACATCAAATCACCATCTTTCTCAACATGTCCCAGCAAACTTCCTGGCAGCAAGTTGAAAATGCAAAAAATCTGACTGAACTTTTGTTAGTATTTGACTGCCATTCAGACTCCAATTCAGACTCCAATTTGGAATCAACTTGGTTGGCTTTGGATGCTCTATTAAAAAAGCAATACATGGTTCCAAGAAGACAAACTATCCACAACCCTATGTATGAATTGGAAAAGCTTCATCTCCTCCCTGAATTAAGCTTCCAGAAACTGTTCCAAACTCTATTGCCTTCATTCATAAAACTTTTGGAGATGATTGAAGACCACCACATCTTCCAGAAAAATTCTTGGAATCCTCAATGAAATCCAGATATCCAACTGGCCATTGCTATTTCTAGATTGGGATCAAATGTAAATGGAGCAGCAATTCATCAATTAGAAAATCTATTCTCAGTTGGTTATGGAACCATTGACTCATACACCAAAAGAGTCATGATTGCTATCCTATCTTTCCATTTCTCAGTCCTTTCTTGGCCAAACAAAGAAGAACACAAGGATATAATTCAAGTAATGGAGACTGAAGGCTTTCCTTGTTTCATTGGTTTTGTTGATGGAACCACCATCCCCTTGAGTCAAAAACCCAAGCTAGATGGAAACCACTATTTTGATTGGAAAAAGAGGCAATTGATTCGTTTCTTTTCCAATGACTTTGATAAAAATTTTTATCAAAAACTGACTAATCATGTTGCACCTGTTTATTTAGATACTCCATGGCCCTACAACTTGTTTGTGATAACAACAAGAAGTTCATATCCCTCCACGCTGGCCTTCCAGGTTCTTTTCATGATTCATATGTTTTCAATTGGATGCAGATTGTCCAACAACCAGATAACTACTTTGACCAAGATCAATACCTTCTGTCCAATTCAGCTTATGCTAGTGGGAAATATGTGGTTCCAGCATACCAAAATGTTTTGTCCAACAATCAAGGAAAAACCAATTTCAACTATCATTGTCCTCAATCACAAGTATGGATTGAGCATGCCATAGGAGTCCTGAAAGGAAGATGGGCCAGCTTAAGGGAAATGAAAAACCAGATTCAAAACCCCAAATACATGAATTTCCTCATCAACTGGATTATCAATTTTTTAATACTTCACAATCTTTTGGCCAACATCAAAGATGAATGGGACAAAATATTTGACAATGATATTCCAGATCCGCCTCAAGTCATCCCTGTCTCATCTTTTCACTTTTATTCTTCTATGAGAGAACAGATTCTTCCTCTCACTCTTGCTTTCTTTGATGAGTAATGTTTGATTTTGAATTAGTTAAAAAATCCCTTCACGTTATTTTTTTGGTTTTGGTTGTTCACCCAAGATTCCTAGGCTGAGTCGGGGTTTTTTTTCTCTTTTTGTGGGGTGGAATTAGAAAAAACAGACTCAAAACTTCCAAACCACCCACCTCACACCACCAAACCACTGTTTTGTCCACTCCTTCCTCCTCTTCACCAACCACCTCCACCTCACACCACCTCCACCTTACCCCTCCTTCTCACCCACCTCCTCCCCCTCACCCACCAACTCCACCTTACACACCACATCCACTCCTCCTGTAGTTGGCACCCCTGGTAAGCTCCCCCCCTCCTCCTCATCCTCCTCCTCATCCATCCCCATCAACAGATAATGATCCTTTGATCCATCCACCTCAGGCCCCCCCACCTCCTTACTTCTTCTTTCCTCAGGTAAGTTCCCCCCCCCCCTCCTCATCCTCCTCCTCTTCCCTCCATCCTTGCTGACCTCCTCTCCCTCTTGCTTGCTCCCTCACCTCCTCTCCCTCTTGCTTGCTGTGGTGTTGTATTCATAACCTTGGATTGGGAACTGCTTTGCAGGCTGCGCGCTCAGCAGTTGGGTAGGCCAGGCTCAGCATTTGGTGCAGGTTGGGTCCACTCTAGGGGGGACGGGCTTGCAACCTGCTTGGATGAATCAGACCAATTAATGGAGCCAACCCAACCAAGTTTGCAGGTGGCTAGTTTGGAAAGTAAGAGCAGGGCAATTGCAGGGTTGTAAACGCCGGGGAGGTCTGCGCACGCATAGGTGCACACTGATCTGCAGACATGCGCCAATGGAAAAACACGGGGTGCTCCAAGTAGGGCGCGGCCCTCTGCGGCGCCATGAGAAGGAAAAACCAGACGTACGTAACTGGGGAAGGGTTTGGGAAGTATGGGTTAAGGTTAGGCTAGGGTTACAGATTTTAGGGTTTATTTCTTAATTTTGTTGTTAGGCTTCCAGTTGGGCTTTTACGTAGGTTAGGGTTGAGAGGGAGGGCTTAAAACCTCACTCTCAACTCCAGGTTGTATAATCATCTCATCAGATATTATTACCAAAGGATAAGGGAGGATTGAAGGAAAGGAATAAAAAAAATCATTTTCTTTACTCATCTTTTTCTTATAACTATCTCTTATTCTCAAGACCCATCAGCACTCAACCTCCTTACAGACGCTTGGACCAATAACTTCCAAAATTGAGGACAACTTAGGGGATTATTGCTCTCTTGTTTCTACATCAGTCCCTCACCTCCTCTCCCTCTTGCTTGCTGCCTCACCATACCCCCCCCCCTGCTCCCTTGCTTGCCCAGCCCCTCTGCTCCCTTGCCCCCCCCTTTGATTGCTGCCCCCCCCCCTTCAATTGGACCAGCCCCCCCCTTCATTTGGTTTTCCGGCCCTGCCACCCCCCTTGTTTGCTCTTCCCCCCCCCCCTTAATTGCTCTGGCTCTGCCCCCCGCCACCCCCCCCCTGCTCCCTTGCTTGCCCGGCCCCTCTGCTACCTTGCCCCCCCACCCCGCTCTGGCCCCTCTCCATGCTCAATTGCTGGAGCGGCCCCCCCCACCCCCTTTGATATGGGCCTGCCCCCCCAATTTGTTTGCTCTTGCTGCCCCCGCTGCCGGCTTACAGCTCTTCCCCCCCCCACCCCCTTTGATCTGGGCCTGCCCCCCCACTTTGTTTGCTCTTTCTGCCCCCATGCCGGCTTGCTGCTCTGCCCCCCCTGGTTGCCCCCAGCCCCCTCCCTCTTTGTTGACACTGCCCTCCTTCCCAGCCAAGAAAGCCACCCCACTTCCCTTCCCACCAGGCCCCATCCTCCCTGGCCCCCATAGCCCAGCCCAATTTTCTCACACCCAGGTACTTTTTTTTGCTTTTTTTTGTGATGATGTGATGTTTTTTTTTTTTTTTTTTTTTTTTTTTTTGGTAATATGCCTGGCCCAATTTGTTCACGCCCAGTATTTTTTTTTTTTTTTGTGATCACATGACTGATGTTTTTTTTTTTTTTTGGTAATCCTTTTTTGACGGCTTTTCCTTCAATTCCATTGCTTCTCCCACCGCACTCACAATGTTATACTCTAAATTGAATCCCTTCTTGATCCTCACCCCAAGTGGAGCATTTGCCTGGGAGGGAACAAGATGGAAGGAGATGAGGTGACAAACATAAAGAGAGGTGGCAAGAAGAGGATTTTGAAGCAAAAGAGGGATCAAATGAGGGCATTGGAAATCTCTTTGGAACTTGCAGAGGGGGACATAAAAAAAAGATTTTATTGCCTGGACGGAAACTACAACCTTTGGATGTGTATCCTGCCGTCACTTCTGAAAAAAAAGAACAATCAAAAACCCTCACATGCTTAGTTTGAACATTCCAAGCAGACAATCAAGTGATTCAATTTCTTCAGCCATGGCAAATTAATATTTCTCAATAATTCTGATCACAACAGTCTTGTTGCAATAATTGAATTTGTCCCATTGGAGAAACTTTCTGACCAAGACAAGAAGGACATCAACTTTGTGACAACTTTCCTTCACCAGGCAAGAAAATTTGTCAAGACTGTTGGTCCCTCAAGATCTTGGGGTGGAAAAATGTGGGAAATTGGTTGGCAAAAATCAATGAACCCCTTTGAGTCATTTGGATGCTATTTAAAGATATCATCTATTCAATCTTACCCTCAAGAGTATTCTTTTCTCAATCTTAATGCAGAAAAAGTCTCTCAAGTTTTAGGACAAATTTTTTGCAATTTGAACAGACTTCCCTTTGAATCAAACTGTTAAATAATGAAGGACAACCACATCCCCTCCTTCTCATCACTCAAATTTGGTTCTTGGACTACTCCCTTTGACTGCTCTCTGCATGTCATTTTCACATCCAACTCTTTTTACAACTCACCTCACATTCACAAAGGTGACATCTCTGAGTATTCCTTTTAACTTGAAGTTACAACCAAGAAATATAATGGATGACATATTGAAACTATGGATGAATATCAAGTATCAGATGGCCAATTTGTTCTCCCTTACCTGGGCTTTGAAATTGATTTCAAGCAAAAATTTATAGTCAAAATGGCTTGGGCAGCCTATAAGTTCAAGCACTGTACTTTTACTTCTGTGGAGAGTGCCACTCATATGAGAATGGAATTGTCAATGCAAATCAACAAAGCCACTCAAAACACTTTCAGGTACTAGGGGAGTGGGAAAATATACTCTAGGAAAAAAATATAAATAAAAGGGTGATGTTAAATTCATGGCTCCAATCGTGTGGTAGTTGTGTAGGGCTGGTTCAAACACGCGCAACCCTGGGGGGGTAGTGTAGGAGCTGTGTAACCCCCATACATGGCTCAAATTGGCCGTTTTTGGGGGTGCAAAACACCCTGGAAGCCGTGCCAAAATTTTGGGCACCCCCTGGACCACACTTGGGTTCTTTCAACCCAAATTTGGGATTAAAGCATAGTTTGTGGGACTTTTGTTCCACACCTAGCAATCCCAAAGAGAAATTAAAGCAAAACCCAAGTGAAATTAAAGTGAATAATCATAAATCATATAAAAATCTTCAAAGGCTTGTCAAGTTAGTTGTATTTTTTTTGGTGTTTTTACTTCAGGGCTTGTCAAGTTACTTGTCTTTTTTTTTGGTGATTTTAATTTATGGCTAGTCCAGTTACTTTTGTTTTTTTGGGTCTTTTTACTTTAGGGCTAGTCCATTGGATAGTACCAGTTTTTTTTGGTTTTGATTTATTTATTTGTTTTTTTTTTTTAACCAAAAAATGAACATTTTTTGATTTCTTGGTTAATTTCTGTTTTTTTGGAAGGTTTATTTAGTTTATGGGTTGTGTAAGTACCATTTCTTTCCTTTTCCTTTTTTTTTTTTTTTTTTTTTTTTTTTGCTCACCGCTGTCCGGTGCCATGTGGAAGTTCACAAGGCAGCAGACCGGGTTGGGTGGGCCGCACAACTCTGTGAGCGATGGGGGGCTTTACATGGCTCAAATTGGACCGTGTGCTGTGCCAAATGGCACATTTCAAACCGTGTGCATGGCTCAATGAGCCATGAATTCAACATTAAACTAAATAAAAAGATAAAATATTTTTTTATTGGTGGGGTTAAAAATAGTCTTAAGTATTGTTGTAATTGCAAATGATTTCTTTTTCTTTTTAATTTTTTCATCAAAGCAAATATATTTACAGGCCCAGAATTTGAGTAATCTGCTTTAATTCATCTACTGTTCTACTGCTACCAATGTATGCCGCAGCCATTGACCACTTATCCTTTTTTTCTGTTGCCAGTTGTTCCCTCTCCATTTCCAGTTGTGCTTGCTGTTGATCCTTCTCCTCTCCCTCTTTTTGAAATTCTAGCTCAGCCAATTTCAACTTCCACTCAGAATCCCATTTTTGTTGATAAGCCAGACTCTTGGCTTTCTGCTTTTGAAAATCAATAGCCAGTTGACAATCCCACTTCTCCTTTTCAAACTGAAGTTTTTCAGATTCAATTTGTGATTTCAACGTCTTTCATAGGCAAATAGGAATGAGCTAGATTTTGACAGCAAGGAGAATCCAATGGTCTTACTTTAATCTTGCTTATCCATTATCTCCTCAAAGACAAAAAAATTTGAAGTGTTTCTCCTCTTTTAAATGCTATTGAGGTTGATGTTTATGGAATTGGAGGCCTTTTGCTTTCCCTTTGCAGAGGAGGTTTGTGTGGGAACATCATTTCTCTCATTTGAAGGGGATGTGGGAGGCCCCATTGGCTTGATTTTTTGGCTATTCAGGAATGGACAAGCGTTTTTTTTAATCTAAATCAGTCAGGACTAACCAGAAAGATGAGAAAAGAACTTTGTGTCATACTGACACCTAGCTCAGTCTAACCTCAGCATCTAACCTCAGCAAATCCAATCTAACCCTCAGTCCTGATCTACTTTCCAAGGAACTTCAACCTCAAGGCTCAGGAGACTTATATCAATATTTCTCCAGTAACTATATCCCAGGATCTTTATGCAGTACATATCTAAATATAGTATAGCCTCATACATTATGAAGATAGACTCTATATGCTTGAAAATATTTAATCTCCCAGGTCTGCACATACTCTAACCTTATTAAATCTGTCTAACCCATACTTTGTCATGGTTTATCCTTTGGGAATCCTTATGTACATCTTCTTGCAGAATTTATTACATACTCTCTCTACTTGGTACATAGTGTCATGACCTTCATTTATACTGTACATCCTTCAGCTGTAATCTCCCAACTTAGACAGCCCAGACCTTTAACCTTGTCCAAATGTAGAAGCAGCCTAACCTAATGTAGTCGCATACCTGATCAGCCCTCTCTGTTACCTAGACTGCTCCCATGACATCACAAATGTAGTCTGAGCCCCAATCACTTGTACCTCTGTTGTAGCTCCAACCTCTTGTCTATTTAAACTGACCTTCTCTTCCTTCTTCCTGATTGTTCCCCAAGAAATTAGTTTACTGCTTCTTACTAGGAACCCATTCTAGAAATTGTAATTAGCACTCTACTTTCCATTCAATCCTACTCTTCTCCTTGTAGCCTCTTCCAGTATCCTTGCTCCCAATCCTAATGAGAGTAGAGTCCCCTCTGTGCCAAACCCTGCTTACACGTCAGCAGCCCTTGTGACACTTGGTTCCTTACTTGAGCAGATCTTGATGGCAATGGTGATATGGGAATGACATCCTCCTCATTGGCCAAGTTCACCAGTTCTTCCATCCCAGGAAGAGATTAATCAAAAGAAGTAGGTGAGGGGTCAAAGGTTGGGTTTGAATCATCAATCAAGGCAGAAGTAGATGTGATTGGAGATGATTGTGTTTGAATATCCTCCTTGGCATTGGATGGGGGCCACTCAAAGGCAAAGTTTTCATCAAGATCCTCATTGCTAGGCTGAGCATTCCAGCCAAGTCCTTGGCATCAACTGAATCAGATTTTTGGGCTTCAAAAGCAGCTAGAGGGGTGATTTAGGTCTTCTTTCCAAATATTTCATCAATTTTAATTTAAAAAGGACAAATGGATTCCAACTTATCAACCACCAAGTTGATTCCCTTGGCTTTGTTGTAGTTGGTGATACCAAAGCCAGTGGAGATTGAAATGGAGTGGGCCTTTTTGTACTTGGCTTGATAATTGTTGAATTGCTCCCTCATCTGTTTGGATGAAAGATCCAGCCTAACTTTTTTTTTATTCTTGATTTCATTTTCCATCAGGAGATAACCATTTACCTTAGAGGATGGAGGCTTTCCAATGCGTGTTTCAATGTTGAATCCAAAGCAAGCATGGTAGTTGGGTGGAATTTTGCGTCAGTTTACTAGGATGATGTGGTAAGCTCTCTTGAGCTGACTTGAGCCTTTGGAAGCTGATGGGGGAAGATTGTTGGATGTTGAGTTCCTGGAGGATTTTTTCTTTGGTCCATTTGATTTCTTAGTTGACTTATAGGGGGAGGATTGCTGAGGGGCCATTTAAGAAGAGTAAGAGGTATGAAGGGATGAAGGGCTATGAGAGTGTTTAAGTGTTTAGATTCATTAATTGATTAGGGGATGAGAGTGATGAAGCAAATAGGATAGGAAGAGATGAGAGTGATGAAGTGAAAAGAGGGATAAAGCAATGAGAGTTAGGATGTGATGAAAGCAATAAAGTGATGAGAGTGATGAATTGATGAGGATAGTGATGCAATGAGAGTTGGCTGAATGTGATAACAGTGATAAAGGGATGAGGACAGTGATGCAATCAGAGTTAGCTGTATTTGATGAAAGCAATAAATTGATGAGAGTGATGAAGTCATGAGAATAGTGATGAAGAGATGAAGAGAAATGAATCAATTTTCTTTAAGATGAGGTTGGAGGTAGAATTTTTTGGAGTTCAGAGGTGGAAAACCAGTGTTGTATGAAGTGGACAGGCGGTGGAAGCCTTCATATATGGTCTGTAAAGGGCGTTTGGGTGCTGATCCAAGTTATTCCAAAATTTTCTAAAGTGCGTGTGGCACTTAGCAAAGTCAACTTGGCGCCTGGTAAAGCCTTCTTGGCGCCTTGCCAAGTTTGACTTGGCGCCAGGCCAAATAATTCTGGCCCCTTGCCAAGTTTGTCTTGGCGCCAATCAAAGTTGGTTGCATTGACTTTTTTTTTGTTCATTTTTTTTTAAAAAAAAATAAATAAATAAAAATAACAACATTCATTGTGTAGTTTGATTTTTCCTTTTTTTCATGTATTTATATGCTTATTTTAATACATATTTGGAATGAAAGGATTAAAAAAAATTCAAAAATTAAAGAAGAAAGGAGGAAAAAGCTGAAAAAATTTAAGGATTTGCCAAGAGAGGTCCTGTGATAGGTTGCATCTCAACGCAGTTTCTGTTTTTCAAGAAAATCAGGTTAATTCCAAGAGGATGGGATGTTGTTCACCTGTTTCCAGGTGATATCAACATCCCGGAGGAGGTTACTGATTGCCTGGGTGGTGACAATTGCCTCATACTTGTTCTTGAGGAATTTGGCCATCTCCTTGAGGGTTGAGGTTTATTGACAATCAATGAACATAAGAAAGTTGGCAACCATCTCTTCATTGAACTTTGATGGTCATTGATTGTTGACCTTGATCTGGAGGGTATCTTCCTTGAGGATTTCCTGAACCTGACAATGGGATATGTCAAAAGTTGAAACCTCTTCCTTTTGAAACATTTCCTTGTCCACAATATTTGATCAAATGAGCTTCCGGACCTCAGGCTTGATGATGTGATTGGATTTTCATTCTTGGTGGTTAAGTTGATCATTTTTTATAGTTTTTTTGTCTTCAATTTTTTTTTGCTTTGAGGACTTGCTCAGCTTGATAGTTGCAACAATTCAAGTCTTCAAGTTGTCTTGCAATTCCTCTTTCTTCTGCCTGATTTTCTTCAAGCTTGAGGATTTTGGGATTGGCATTGACATTTGTAGGTTCCTCAAGAATGTTTTTTGCTCAAAATTGACATTTTTCATAGATTCCTTGGCCATCTAACCCCCCCCCCCAAAAAAAAAAAAAATCAATATGAATATGAACATACCAGAATAAGAAAGAGAAAAAAAATTACACTCAAATGTGATCAAAGTGCGGATGTGAACAAAACAATGCATCAAAGAGTGAGAGGAGAGCAGTTGGTTGGTCAAGCGTGACCAGCTTTGATTGGCACCAAAGGGAGCTTGGTTGGGCACCAAGTTTTTACCCCCCTGAGCCCAACCCAATCAAGCCCTCTGGGCGCCTATCAAAGTCCCACTGGGCACACCCCAAGTCATACTTGGACAGGCGCCCAGAAGCGCTTTACAGACCATATTTTACTTGAAAAAACCCACTTATTTCCAGTTAACTCTGACACATCTGATGGGAAATAAGTGGTTTTTATGTTTATTTTGAATGGCGGGTTTGAAATGGTAAATTTGGTTTGAAACCCGCCATTCAAAAATTCTTAACTCTGATACACCCTAATGGTTCCAGACCTCTGATGAAAGCTTGAAGGAAAAAATTAATGAAAAACTATAAATATCCAAAAAATCAACCAAAATAAAAGCAAATGAAAGCTTGCCATCTCAATAGGATCCAAATCTAGCAGCTTGGGTGATGGGAGGATGGAAGAGTTCAAGGGGGTGGTTAATAAGATAATTGGAGCGCTTCCTGATGGTTGCAGGGCTCAGGAAATATTTTTGAGTCATATTTAATCTATGTATGCAAAAGGGCTCAAAGAAGGGTGCTGGAACCCAAAAGGGGTTAATTATCATGCTTTTTTGGTTTGGCTTTTGAGACACAAATAGTGCCTCATAAATTAAAAAAAATTGGTTTTTAGAATGCTTAGAGAATTTCTTCAAAGATGAAGCTTTAAATATCCAGATCATCATTATTTTTTCCCAGAAAAATAAATAAAAAAAATGATAATTAAAGAGAGACCACCCTTTTCTTTTGAATTATGTTCATTATCATATATAATTTGAGGGGTAAAAAATGTGACAAGAAGTCAGAAAAAAATCAATTTGAGTCTTTTTATTCTATTCTAAATTTCTTTCCAAAATAATTGTGGAATTTTTGATGCCAGATGAAAAAGATAAACATTGCAATGGATGTGTTAATTTGAAGTGTTTTTACATGGGATCCAATTTTTGGAGGCCCAGGATACATCAAAAAATTCTGAAAAAAACATCAAAAATCTCTTTAAAAGTTTTTTTAAATTTCTCAGCGCTTCAATCACCAAAAAAAAACAACCAAAAATTCAATGAAAAGGATCCAAAAGTCCAATGAGAAAATTGGATTCTTTGGTTTTTTGAAGGAATTTTTTAAGGTAAAATAATAAATCTAAAGATTCTGTGAAAAAAAAATCAGAATTCTCCTTTACTATTTTTTTGAATTCCAGATAGCTTAAATCACCAAAAAAAATGAAATGGAAAGGAAAATAAAAGGATGCAACTTTCCAATGAGAAATTTGTTTTGTTGGGGGGGTTTTTTGAAGGAATTTTTAAGGTAAAAGGATACAACCAAAAAATCTGAAATAAAAATTTGAAATGTCTCTGAATGTTTCTTTAAATTTCTGGTAGCTGGAATAACCAAAATAAATCAATTAAGATAGAAAAAACAAAGATCCAAAAACCCATTGAAAAATTGGTTTTTGTGGATTTGTTTGATTTTTTGACTACATTTTTGGAGGGGTTCTAATGCCCAAAAAATTACCAATAATTTATATAAAGATTTTATGAACCCCATCTACAGGAATAAGGCATCAGAATTCAAAAGAAATGAATTCTTGAAACAACTTTGAAATAAATTATTTTTCTGGTGTGGTGTTGTTATATAGCCTTGGATTGTGAATCATACCGCGGGTGGCTAGTTTGGGAGGATAGAGTGGGGCAATTGGGGATATTGGAGCAGGCTGGGCGCGTGCAAGCGCAGGCAAACCCACGGGGCAGGAAATCACGCGGTGTTCTGGGCGGATACAGACAACGCAGGGAGTTCCAAGTAGGGCGTGGCAGAGGGCTGCGTCATGAGAAGGACAAACTGGGTGTGTGTAATGGTAGGCGGACTTGAGGGTGGTTGCAGTATGGGAAAGGGTAAGGTTTAGGCTAGGGTTCTGGTTTCTATTTTTTGTTTTGCTTGTACTTAGGATAGGGTTGAGAGGGTGGTTATAAAGTCCACGCTCTCAACCCCATCTTGTATGGTGTGGAAACTTTAGAGGTTATCCCTCACAAAGTGGTCCCTGATTGCGGAGTCAATGGTTCTAGCGTCTGTAAGATTTGAGGATGCTCCTTTTCTTTTTTTCCTTTTGCCCTCCTGCAAGTTGTTTCCTCCCTCTGCCCTGTGCTGAGGGGAGAGGCCTTTTACATCCCCTCCCCTCAGCCCTAACCTAGGTACAAGCACAAGAACAACCTGACAACAATTTGAAGAAGAAACCCTAGACCCAGAACCCTAACCCATACCCTAACCCATACCCTATCCCTCCAGCCCGCCTGCCGTTACACTCATCCGGTTTGTCCTCCCATGGCGCGGCCCTCCACCGCCCGCTACTCAAATTTCACCACGCCTGCCCGTGTCCGCCCGACGCACCATTGTGAATTTCCAAGTCCTGTGGCTGGCTTGCTCTTGCGCATGGCCGTCCACACACATAGCCCTGCAATTTCCCCGTTCTTCCCTCCCCAAACTAACTGCCTGAGAACATGATTGGCCCGGCTCCATTCCTAAGTTGGGTATCCAAACGGGTCGCGGCCCATCCCCCCCTTAGTCAGGCCCAACCCGCAGCCGCGTGCTGGTCCTGCTGTGCCTACTGCTGAGCCTTTCAGCAACTGCTGCTGATCCCGCAGCAGCCACTGCTGAGAACACGCGCTCTCCGACTTCTGAGCGCGCAGGCCACAATGCAGTTCCCGATCCAAGGCTATATAATGACACCACATCCCCCCCCCAACTTGAGTTCTGTCCCCAGAGGTCTTCCCATCACTACCTTGATTGCCTTTTCCCCCTTCCCTCCTACCAACCCCACTCTACGCGCCCTATCTTCCACTCCGCACCACCCTCTCCAATTGCCACCATGGTACCCTGCAAGTTCTGTGTCCAAAACGGGTTGTTGTGCTTGTTAATCCATGGCCACCGCGCCTGTACCCACTGTTGTTGTGGCCACTTTTGCTGCTTGCTCAGCAAGGGTATGCCCCAAGCTCCCCCCAATCCGGTTCTTGCCCCAGGTTACACCGGGCTTGCCCGGACCCGTTTGTAGTCTTGGACAATGATACAATCTTGGAGAACTCGTGGACCCCGCCGGGTTCCCCACCTTGCGGTCCTCCACCAAGTGCAGGTTGCAACTCCGCTTTGCCTTTCTGTTGCGCAAGGAAGATTACTTGTCCTTCACAGCCTACCAAGCTGCCGCCTTCCACTGGGCTGACCCAGCCCAAGTCAATCAGGGATCAAGGGACCCACGCGTCAAGGAATTTCTCTGGCGGCGCGCGGCCCCACCTCCTGCTCCTCCTCTGACTCCCCCTCCTGTTGCAAATCCCAACGCAAGGGCCACCACCAGTCTTGGACAAGCGGCCTACAACCCCCAAGGTCCCTCCTCTTCCATCCCCAATCCTTGTCCCATTGTTGCCCCCAGCTGAGCCAAGGGCCCCGCACAATGCCCCGGAAGCCCCCTCATTGCCTCCTTGTTTGTTTGGATCAAGTCCTGCTCCAACTCCAGCACCCCCTCGTGCAGCTACCCCCAAGATCCCGGACGTTCCCGTCATCCCGGAACTTCTGCTAGAGAGGTTTGATGCAATGGTGAACAACGCGGACAGCCTACTGCAACGGTTCCTAGTGGTTCCCCACGCTCTCACTAACAATGCATGACGCAAACTTTTAGCAACCTTCCAAGAGCTAGCGGCGGCGGCTTGCGCAGACGCGGAGGAGGTGATGAGGACTTGCCTGTTGTAGGCGGATTGCCCCCTATCCTTTTTCCTTTGTTCCATCTTGCCTTGTACCCATCTTTGCGCCTGTTTGCAAAGAACCATAAACTTTTGCCGCGACATCCTTAGTAGCCTTCGGGCTTGTGAGAGCCTTGAGAGAGAGAAATAAAAAGAGAGATCTGGGATCCAATCCGCTTTGCGCGCGACCGTGCAACCATGAGTCCTGCCTGGGCGCTTTGCCCCGTAAGTAACCGGTCATTCCAAAAGGTACCTGGACCGCCCCAGACAAACTTCCACACAGTTCCCCGCACCCATTCTACAAAACAAAAAAACACCGTGCCAGTAGCGCGCGCGCAACCGGAGCAATAGAGAGAAGCAATGGGAAACAAACATTCTGGGGTGCCTAGTTGTCCCAGCTGTGAACCGGCTAAAGCACCCCCTTACCAAATTGGGCTTGTCCCACAACCACTCCAACAATATAACCACCCGCAACCTATTGCAACCAACCATAGAGAGAGAAACAGATAACAAGTAAAACAGCCCAGACTAAAAGCAAAGAAAAAAATACTCTATTATTACTACATATTTTTTTTTTGTGCAGAGCTCCTCGTCCCGCCTCCCGTGTGCGGGGCTTGTCCTTGCGTAAACAGACCCGGCATCACGCCGCGCCCGCATTCCTGCAACAATTCAACCATAGCCAGTACCAATCCAAAGCCAAGTCCAAACCAAGGAATAAGAAAACAAACATTCTGGGGTGTCTAGTTATCCCGTCTGTGAACCGGATAGAACACCCCCTCACCAAATCAAGCTTTAAACTAGCGTCCCCCCCAGCTTGACAGCTGTCCCCAGTAGTCTGCAGCCTCCTACTCCTCCGGGGCTGCGCGCTGCGCGCCGGTTCCTTGTTGTCCAAACGGTCTGCATTGTCAACTAACCCTGGGTCTTCCTCGCCCCAGGACCCTTTGCCATCACCTGCTGTTTCATCAAACAAAGTGGAACTGCGCGCAAAGAAACACTTCACGTGCAAGGCCCCGGCGTCCCGTCCAATTCCTCAAGCTGGTAACTGCCGCACAAGAACTTAGAAGCCACACAATACGGACCGTTCCACCTGTTGGCAAAAAGCCAACCCCACTGGGACTCCAGACTCCAATTATACAGCAGGACCAAGTCCCCCTTCCACAGCGGGTCCCAGAGCCAATGGGAACAGCGCTTGTCCCAATAGCGGACGGACGCTTTCTGGGTCTTCTTCAACCGTTCTGAAGCCTTTGCCAAGGTCCCTTCACGCCTAAGAAGCTGTTTGGCCCGCGCCTTGATTAGATCTGAGGGTGTCTTGACCTTCCACCAGTCCATGCCCAAGAACATGCTCAACTCAATGTCCACTGGAAGCACGGGCTGCTGCCCATAGAGCAGCTCATAAGGCAAGTAACCGGTTGAAAGCTTCACAGAGATCTGATTGGAAAAAAGAACCGCCGGGAGTGCCTCCTGCCACTTCTTGCTGTCCTCACCGCACATCTTCACCAGAGCTTCCTTGATGGGCTGATGTCCCCGTTCAATCATTCCTGCACCCTCTGGGTAATACTCCGTCACGCGCCCAAACTTTGCCCCACAGATCTGCACCAGAATCATCAGGCGGCCCCAAAACTCCATGCCCTAATCAACGGTGAACAAGCAAAGCAATCCATAGCGCACAAACCAGTCTTCCTCCAGGAACTGAGCAACCTTTTCTGCCAATAAATTTGCCAGAGGCTGCACTTCCACCCATCCAAACAGATTGTTGCGCGCAACCAGAAAGTATGCAAACTTGCCCGCCTTGATGTGGACAACATCCAGCAAAACACACCCAAGCAGCGCATCTTTGCCCGTGGGGTGACCGACTTCCTTGGGAAAACTCAAGCTTTGCCGCTGACAGGCCCCGCATGATTTCACCCAATCACGTACCGTGTGTACAATCCCAGGCCACCAAAACCTTGCCTTTAGCCTCCTACGTGTCTTGACCTTGCCGCAGTGACAAAGGTTGTTGTGCAGACCCCTCAGGATCACTTCTTGGTTGGCCCTAAAATTTGCAATTACAAGAGGCACGGAAATGCTTTGCCACCACAACTGGCCATCCTGTAGGTAGAAGTTCAAAACGTGTTGCCTCACCCACCAGACAACCGTGCCTGCTGTGCCCTTGGGAAACCCAAGATCCTGCAAATAAGAGAACAAGACCGCGTAACGCCCTGACTGACGCAACAGAAGACAAACCTCTGCCTCCACCACTCCCACCCAAACAAACAGAGCTTCCACCTCCAGAGTTTCCACCCCTTTGTATGGGTCCCCCCGCGGGTACTGCAATAGCGCCTCCAGCATTGTGAATGCCTTCCCTGGAATGTGCACCACACTAAAGGAAAATAACTGAAGAAACGCCACCTACCTGGTCATGGGTGCGTTCGGCAATGTTGGTGAGTTGATCATTTGCGCCAAAGCCTCCCCATCCACCAAGAGCTCAAAATGCAGGCCCCACAAAAGGTGCTGCAGCCTCTGCACAATCTTGGTGATGTCGCACAACTCCAGCTTTGGCTGAGAATAGCGGCTCTTGGTCGCGGTAAAGGTGACTGACGCATTGAGCACTGGCCTATCTTTCCCATCCTCCTCCTGCGTCAGGACCCCCCTGCACCAAATTTTCTAGAGTCAACCGCCAAGCATATTCCCCCGGCGTTTTAATCAAGATCCCAAAGGACAATGTTGCACCCCACAATCTCCTTGAGCTTTGCAAACGCGACATCACACTCCGTAGTCCAATTCCACTCCGCACCCTTCCGCGTTAGCGCCCGCATAGGGCTTGCTACTTCTGCAAACCGCTTGATGAACATAGGGACATAGCTGCACAACCCCAGAAACTGAAGAATATGTGACACCATCCAGGGAGGCGGCCATTCAAGAACCTTGTTCCGCTTCCTCTCCGCTATCCGCCTACCGTCAAAGGCTACAACATGTCCCAGCACCTTGAGTGTTGGAACACAGACCGCTAACTTCTTTCCAGACACAGTAAGGCAGACCTCTTCAATCAAAAACAGAATCTGTTCCAGAGTCACCACGTATTCCCAAACAAATCAACAGATTGCGGGGGCGTCCATCAGAACCGCACCTTTGTAGTCTGTTCTGGGGCCTTTGATGCCAGCGTCATTGATGAAGATTTGCACACCCTCCAGAAGATTGTTGCGCAGTATCCAAGTCATTTGAGCTTGATACACTGCCACTGAGTTGGTTGCGCCTTGTGGTAGCCGCTTCAGTTGCATCCTCCCTAGCCTGGTTTCAAATGCCATAAGCAGCCGCAAGTCAGGGTGGAGTTCTTGCTGATAGTATCCTCCCATCACATCCACCAGACCGTAACAAGCGCACCTGGCCATTGAGTCCAGGAATTCTTCCGCACTGTGGTGCTCTTTCATGGATGCG
Organism: Puccinia polysora; assembly: GCA_025617555.3. Classification (NCBI taxonomy): domain Eukaryota; kingdom Fungi; phylum Basidiomycota; class Pucciniomycetes; order Pucciniales; family Pucciniaceae; genus Puccinia; species Puccinia polysora. Next base: position 31,422,333 of record CM062614.1, on the reverse strand, counting down.
TGGGAAAGGCTGCGCGCTGCGGGCTTGCGCGGATTGCAAGGCTTGCGCGGATTGGAAGGCTTGCGCAGATCAGACGGATTGCGCAGATTGGAAGGCTCGCGCGGATTGGAAAGCTTGTGCGGATCAGAAGGCTTGCGCAGATTGGAAGGCTTGCGCAGATTGGACGGATTGCGCGGATTGGAAGGCTTGCGCCGATTGGACGGCTCGCGCGGATCGGAAGGCTCGCGCGGATCAAGTGGATTGCGCATCGCAAGACGCGCGGATTGGATCACATGGGTACGCCCCGGATACCTGGAACGGGTTGTTGGGCGGACGAACCAGCGGGCAAAACGGACGGGGCATGGGGCAGGGGGAGGTGGAGCATGGGTTACGGGACGGGGGACGCAGGGATAGGGTTGGGCTAGGGTTCTGTGGCTTAGGGGTTGTATTCCATCATTCTTGCTTACTTGCGGTTGTACTTAGGTTAGGGTTGAGGGGGAGGGCTTAAATACTTCACTCTCAACTCCGGGTTGTAAGGAACATCATCACTTCATCGGACTATCACTTTTTGCATGGCATTGTATTGGATTGGATTGGAAAGGGAGGAATTCATCTTATTTTTGCTCTATCACTCCCTCTCTCTCTCTCTCTCTCTCTTGACTGGCTGCATCCAATCTCCTTACAGACGCTTCAATCAATAACTTACGTAACTTGAGGACAACTTCAGGGGTATCCCCCCTTTGGTTTCCACAACGCGCAGAGGAAGCCCCGCTTTTCAAATAGTGAACGAGTTGAGCCTCTGAAGATCATGAACAATCCTCAGCAACTTTCTGTCCTGCTTGACAACCACAAAAATAGGACTTGAATAACTTGACTTGGACTGCTTGTAAATCCCTGTCCTCATGGGCTCCCATACCAGCTCCAGAAAAGCTTCCCAAAGGGTACAAGGAATCAGAATTGGCTTGATCTTCAACGGTTTGTGAGGGACAGTGGGCATCACATAAGGGTCACCAATCTCACCCTTCAACAACCCACGCTTGTCTGGTCCAAAGGCAAGGGCCTTCTCCCTTAACACCAGCACCAATACCAACAGATCTCTTTCCTCCGTACTCAACCATCCTGCTGGTCCAAAGTTAAGGGTGTCCACCCGCTCATCAGTGATTTGCGCCAACCGCGTTACCCATCCGTTCTTCCTAAGGGGCGTCTCCCGCGGGTCATGAGACCACACAATTGGTCATAAGGGTCTGTTGAGCCCCTGAGGCATTGGCTTGTTCCATGGCCAAAATTTCCGTGCCACCGGTTTGTACTTGCCCACATTGCACCGCGCCATCCAGACCCGGCTGTTGCTGTTGTGAGTCCTAGTAATAACCAAACCAGGACTTTTTCCTTTGCTCACAACTGTGACACAATGATAGGGTTTTCAAAGCGTAGAACCTTCCGGCAATGCACACTGAGGAATGGAACTTACTTCTGGCGCCTGCACCCTACGCGCGCCCTCCTCCACTCGCTCCTTACCCGTTGGCCGCCCGCGCTGAGCCAGAGCTTGCTCCGCGTGGTAACCGCGGCCGACTAGGAAAAATCTTCCGCAGGGTAACCCTTAAGGTTGGCCCCTGCATCAGACTCCTTGTTGCCGCCAGCCGCTGTCCCCTGCACCCATCTCCCTCTCCCCTGATTGCAGACCATTGTCTTGAACCATGCACCAAGTGAATCCTCAACCGTCAGAGCCTCTGTTCCTTCCTCAGCATTGAAAGCCATTTGAGCTCAGAACCCAAACATGAACAGTCAACCCAATATCACGTCACCACATTATACTGAGAGAAACAATAGGGGCTTACAAACCTTTGCGACTTCAACCTCCTCTGCCTCCACTACCCCGTCCATGCAGCATTTGCCGCCATTTAACGCCCGGAGACCTATTGCGCACTTCCTCTGCAGCAAACCAAGCTTTTCCACCAACCTGGACGGAAGCAAGTTGACCATTGACCTGCTGTCCACCATTGCCCACACTTTCTGTCCCGCAATAGACATTGCAACATAAGCAAGCGGGACCAATACCAACTTTGACCGGCATGGCTCGCAATCCATCTCCTCCTCCGCCACGTTCACCCACTGAATTGTTGTTGGTACCTGGTTCTGACCGCATTCTTTCAAGGCCTGGACCATCTCATTGACAACCGCCGGGGACACCACCGCTAACTCTTGTAGGGTCAGGGGTATTAGTGAGTTGTTCCCCATTACCCTTTGGACAATTTCCGCGGCCTTCTTCTTCCCCGCTGGATTAGCCGACAGTCCGTCCGTTGCTGGTATGCCCGTAGTTGGCTTTGGGGCCTTTGGTCGCTTGTTGACGTCCATTGCAATTTGTTTTTTTGTCCCCAATGCTCTGACTTTGGCCTCCACCCTTGGCGCTACCCAGCTTCTGGGTGGGGTGACAATTCCGAGAAAAACCTGGACCGCCTTGGCCTGAGCCTTTGCTCTCTCCCGCACTTGCACCATTGGCAGTGGCTGGTCCTTGGTCAAATCCACCGACTTGCCCAACGCAAATATGTACGTCTTCCCGGATGTGTGAACCAGCCCCTTTTTCATGTCTCAAGTGAGGCCTTCACAAATTGACTTCCAGTGCCCCTTTTCCCCGCAATACGTACAAGTGCGCATGCCAAACAATCTGGAGGGTCCGCTGGGAGGTTGGAACCCTTCTACCATGTGAGGCAGTGTTGGGCGTAGTTGAGCAAAAGCCACTAGAGACGTAGTTGCCGTCAGAGGCGCAGGAACCAGTTTTTGGTTGAGGAAAACCCTTAGGTCCCGCAGAATCTCTGTTATCTCATTGACCAGTGGTCCCAGAGATTGTTGGGAAGGTCCGGCATGAGAGGGTGTTGGCGGCTGTGTGGTCAAGGTTTGATTAGGAGCTGGCGCTGGGATCATGACCAATTTCTTGGAGGAAGTTGGGTACGTTTGTGCCATGTCCGCAATGAGCTTGTCCAAATCAATTTTTTCTCTCCACAGCCTGGCGGATAACCAAGAGATTGCGAAGAATTACAATGCTCCCATCCAGCAACCTCTTAACCAGGCCGTGGTCATACAGGTACCGCTGCACCCTGGAATGGAGCTGGGGTGCAAGACCCCCCAAAAACACCCGCTTCATAGCACCCGTCTGACCCGCAACAACCTTGTTATTTGCCAATTAGCCATAGATACGCTCAAAATTTGACATATATTCCACCAGTCCTTTGTGTGATTGCACCCCCCCACACTCGCCTTCTTCCTTTGCGGCTTGTTCAAAATTGCTTTCTTGGAACCAGGGTTTGCCCTTTCCCCACCTTGCCAACATCTTGCTTTTCAGCTTCCCCCAATCCCACCTCTTGTAACCAACCATTTCCTCTACATCCTGCAGCTTCTCCTCCTTGGTGATGAAGAGCACAATAGTCCAAACCTTGTCCGCGCCCATCGCACCCTCCAAATCCACAATGCCTTCAAACCTGGAAAGGAACCGTTCCACGTCCAAGGTACTGAACCAAAGATGAGGAAAGTTCCTTGGTCTTAGCCACACCCAGCAAGGGACCTTTAACCCCATGTCCAACGACCCCTCCAAGGGAGGAGCAAAACCGCTAGCTCTAGGAGCTTAGGCAGATACCGGCAGGGGGGGTTGAGCAGCGGAAATGGGAGTCAAGCGCAGAGGATAGGAAGGGGGAACTTTGGATCCCGGAGCAGTTGTTGGCAGCATCCTGCGTTTTCTTCAAGAGACTGAGAACGGATTGAAGTTCCCGGCCAGACCCCCAGACATGGAAACTTTAGAGGTTATCCCTCACAAAGTCATCCCTGATTGTGGAGTCAATGGTTCTAGCGTCTGTAAGATTTGAGGATGCTCCTTTTCTTTTCTTCCTTTTCCCCCCCTGCAAGGTGTGTCCTCCCTCCACCCTGTGCTGAGGGGAGAGGCCTTTTACATCCCCTCCCCTCAGCCCTTACCTAGGTACAAGCACAAGAACAACCTGACAACAATTTGAAGAAGAAACCCTAGACCCAGAACCCTAACCCATACCCTATTACTTCAGCCCACCTGCCGTTACACTCATCCAGTTTTTCCTCCCATGGCGCGGCCCTCAGCCGCGCGCTACTAAAATTTCACTGCGCCTGGCCGTGTTGGCCCAAGGCTCGATTGTGAATTTCCCAGTCCTGTGGCCAGCTTGCGCTTGCGCGCGGCCGTCCACACACATAGCCCGGCAATTGCCCTGTTCTTCCCTCCCAAACTAGCCGCCTGAGAACATGATTGGCCCGGCTCCATTCCTAAGTTGGGTATCCAAACGGGTTGCAGCCCGTCCCCCCCTTAGTCAGGCCCAACCCGCAGCCGCGTGCTGGTCCTGCTGTGCCTACCGCTGAGCCTTGCAGCAACTGCTGCTGAGCACGCAGCAGCCACTGCTGAGAAAACGTGCTCCCCAACTGCTGAGCCTGACCCACCAAATGCTGAGTGCGCATGCTGTGATGCAGTTCCTGATCCAAGGCTATATAATGGCACCACAACAAAGATACACATATAAAGATGGATGGGATGGGATTGGATTGGATTGGATGGATGGATGGATAAAGGATGGAAAGGAAAGGAAATTAATCTCTCTATCTATCTATCTCTCTCTCTCTCTCTACTGGAGGATCCTTATCCTCACAGATGCTAGGAACATCAATTCTGGAACTCAAGGAAAACTAGGGGAGTATCCCCCTCTTAGTTTCCTCACTGGTTAGCATAAAAGGCGTGCAATGGCATGCAAACATAAAAAACTGTGATTTAAAGGATTGGGGTTGTGAGAAAATTAATTTCCTAATTTTATAAATATATTTATTTTTGGTACAGTCTAAATTACATCTCACCAAAAATAATAATTTTTTTCCAAGAAATCAATTTTTGGTTTCATTTTTCTTTTTATATTACCTCATGAATCATTTGTGGGAATATATCAAAAGATTTGAATACCCCTCATAAAAAATTTAAATTCAGATCTTTCAAACTTCAGTTTATGTTTTTTTCACTTTGTTTGACTCTCACTGCAAATCTCAATTCTTATTCCAAGAAATCAATTTTTTGCATTTGATGTTTTTATTCTTGTACTTGATGGATTTTTGTTGGAATATTTCAAATTATTTGAATTCTTCTGGTCAAATAGATTTACTCTTTTTTTTTTAATTTTATTCTTTAGGATTGGTACAAAGGTATTTAAATTCAATCAAAAATCTTGAATTTTCTTCAAAGTGGTATATTTTTCATATTTTCTATAATTATTTCTTTAATTCATGTTATTTATGTTTCAATATTTGGAAAAATTTCAATCAACTCTAGAAAATAGGTATATTTAGAATTTTTATATTTAGTTTTATGTTTGGTGCAAAGCTATCTATGCTCCACAAGAAATACTTCATTTTTTCTAAATAAAATGAATTTTTTTCATTTTCCATCATTTTCCTTATTTTTTTTACATTGGATGTAGTTTTCTTTCTCAAATCTGAGCTCATATTTGAATTAATTTCAAAAAATTGATCTTTATTCAACTTTTAAATATTAAATTTACTCAGTTGGTGTTTATATTTAAATTATTGAAAACAACCCCAGAAAGGGCCTGTAAGCCTTAAATTAGCCCCCCAGGGTCTCAATTGTTGGAATTCTTGTCATCTGATAGTTTTTCCTGAATCTTTAGTGCATCTCAGTATGACTCATCACTCTTATTTTTATTATTTTGCTCTTGAGTGTTCATCTCCAGTATTTTCTTTATTCTATACTCATTAGTTAAAGATCAAGTATCATCTCTATGTTGAATCCAAGTGGCTCTCTTCCATATTAGCTCATGAGTGTTCTTGTCCAGTGGCCTTTTTATATTTTGCTAGTTAGTCATAATTCTAGTGGGCTCTCTATCTTGAATCCTTGATGCTCTGCCTATCTCAATTCAGCCTGAAGTGGTCCTCCAAGTTGTGCGGACTCTAAATGGTCTGATATTGAATAATCATTACATCTATTCATTACACTTTTCTACCACTTGTCAGCCATCATGTATTTAGTCTATTTATACTGATGCTTTATCAAGTGGAATTTGAGTATCTGTTCTTCCCTACACTGAACCGGAGTGCCCCCTTGATTCCCAAGATCCGCTCCTCTTGGCGTCACAAGATCTTTCCTCACCTCCTCTTAAGTGTTTCAACAGGAGCATTGAACTCAAACTTTAACATCAATTAATATTTAAAGTCCTTTGGGGGCCCAAAATGCCATCAAAAGGCATGGTATGCCACCCAAATGCACTCCTTTAAACCTTAAAAAGGCATTTCAAACCTTAGTAGTATATATTCATGCCTTTTTGTGTTTGACCATCTTTTTAAGGTTTTGATACCTTCCTGTAGTGGTAAAACACACCAAAAGGAATGGATTTAGTTAAAAAATACATCAATCATGCCAATGATGCCTTTTGGTGTGATTTTAGAAAAAGAATTCTAAAATAAATCTGTAAAGCTCCAAACCTTGGGTTCTTGTCTACCATAATTTTATCATATTCCCCCCTCCTCAGTATAATATACCTCATTCCATAAGAATTACATTAAAAGAATTTTAAGAATCAAATTTGGTCCTCTTATACCCATGACTTTCAAGGGACCTTCTATCTCCAGAAGCTCAGACATCACTTGCAATTTAGCTTGCACTTTTTAGTACCATCTAGAACTAGTTACAAATTACCTTGCAATCAGTATCACACCCTTTCACTTCCATCTCAAGACAGCTATGGATCTTGCACAAGCCTAGCTACCAATTTGAATGATTTTCTGGCTCCCATCAAACATTCTTTTCACAGCTTGTATATTCAGTTTTCCAACTACTTTTCAATTGTAATCACACCTTCTCTCATGCCCAGGACTCATTTTGCTTCCCCCCCAATCAAATTCATTACACTTCCCCTTGCATTTCAATATTTTTTTCATTTGCATGTTTTCATCCTCTGGTTGTACCTCAATGTCCTCATTTGATTTAGCCTTGAATTTCTGTACATTCACTTCATCCTTTCCTTTTCTAGCTAGAGAGGGAATCTATCAGGTTGTATCTATTCATCTGCACTACAATGAAGATTAACTTAAAAGGCAAATAACTTACCAGAAGATTTTTTCCTCTTTTATTCAATTTCTTACATTCTTTCATCATTGCTGATTCTGATTCTTTAAATTGAGCTTTGCCTCAGTTTTCCTCATTGAAATATTTCCCCTTGCACCTTGCACTTGACTTAGAGTTTTAGCTTTCAAATTTCAAGGATAGCCTTACTATTGGATATTTATTTTACTGTTGGTCTTCCTAATTTTTTCCTTTTTTCTAAATCCTTTCCCATTTTTATTACAAGGGGTGGGTATGTGAAACACACCTTTTTTAAAAAATGATGTGGATTTGGTTTTTTTTTTTTTTGTTGAAAATTTATCCTGGGCCAAAAAAAACATAGAAAAATGCTAGTTGAACCTATTTGATTCTTGAAATTGAAATATTTCCAAATATGCAAACAAAAAGATCATCCAGTCTATAAATAATTATAAAAAATATGAAAAACAGATTTCATTGAATGAAATTCAAGATTTTTGATGGAATGTAAATGCCTTTTGACCGAAAATAAAAAAATATAGAAGAATTCTAACAATATCAATTTCATGAGGTTAATTAAAATATGCTCAAATATTGCAACAAGAGATTTAAAAGTGACAAAAAAAACATTAAATATCAATAATTGATTTCTTTGAATAGGAGTGGATATTTTGAGTGGGATATAAATAAATCATACCAAGCTTTAAAAGACCCAATAAAACTTGAGATATACCTATTTTATGAGAAGAATTAAACTATCTTGAGATATTCAAGCAAATAATTCATCAATTAATATAATAATGATGATAAAATCAAAGATCCATTTCTTTGAAAAGAAATGAATATTTATGATAGAATGTATAAATCTTTCTATCATAAATGAAAAAATAAATAACATGAAAATCAGAACTATTTCATGAGATGAATCAAAGAATCATTAAATTTTTCCAAAGAAACTCCATCAAGTGCAAAAATAGTGAAAGAAATATCAACATTTATATTTCTTTTATCATTCTTGGACTTGATGCAGCTTTATTTGTAATTTTTAACAATATTTTAATCCCTCTAATTCAACAACTCTGTTTCAAATTTTTCTATTTTTATTTGTTTATGGTAAAAATATATTTACATTTTTTGAGGAGTATCAATTTTTATTCAAAGAAATCAATTTTTGATCTCATCATCATTATCATGTCACTCAATGAGGTATTGTTTAATGAATTTTAAAAATATTTTAATTCTCCTCATCAAATATTTATTTTTATGATTTTCTTTGGCCTTTTCAAGTTTGGTATAAGTTATTTACATGCCACTCAAAATATCCATTCCTATTCAAAGAAGTCAATTTTCTTAATTCATTTTAATTTAATTTATTTTAATTTATTTATTTTTTTTGTTTTAATTTTTAAAGGTTTTGTTGGAATATTTAAGCATATTGCAATAGCCCTCATGAAATATGTACATCTAACATTTTCCTATCTTTTTTTCAATTTTTGGTACAAAGGTATCTACATTCCATCAGAAATCTTTATTTTTCTCCAATAGAATCTTTTTTTCACATTTTTTTAAAACTATTTATGAACTGGATAATATTTTTTTCTGTTTATTTCAAAATATTTGAATTCAAAGCATAAAATTGTTACATGAACCATTTCCTCATGTTATTTTTTTTTAGGTTTGGTACAAAGCTATCTAAATTCCACTGGAAATATTTCATCTTGTGTAAACAACATGAATTTGTTTCATTTTTCTTATTTCTGTTACATTGGATGAAGTTTTTTTTTTAAAAAAGAAAAAATCTGAGGTCAGATTTGGATTCCTTGCAAAAAAATGATATTTATAGCATCTTTACATATTAAATTCAATCAATTGGTGTCCATATTTGAACTCCCCAAAAGATTGTACCCCAGAAAGACCCCACAGGGGATCTAGGGGCCCTAAGTTAGTCCCCAAGGGCCTCAATTGATATTTACAGGCCTTTGGGGGCCCAACATGCCATCAAAAGGTCTGTTCTCCCACCTCAGGCACTCCTTTAAACCCCAAAGAGGCTGAAAGCCATCCTGAGGTGGGAGAGCATGTCAGGTGGGGTGAATGTGGTCATTTGTTTTACTATAATCACACCAATGGCACCTTTTGGCATGATTTTAGCAATTCCTTTGGCTCAAGTCACACCATTTTGTGAAAAACAGTGTGGATTTAGAAATCTTCTGGGTGTGAATTCAGCCTGAGCCTAAAAAAAAAAATGAAACAAAAAAAAAAATGAAGAAAACTCACAACAGGGGAGAGGCAAATGTTAGTTAAGAATCTGAGTCTGAATTAATATTAAGTTGATATGTGGGCCGCCAGGTTCACGCTTGGCTTGATAGGTCAAGTGGGTGTCTGTCAATAATCTATGGGTGTGAGTGGGTGGTACTGAAGATGGTGACAAGTTGTGGGCATATTGGTCCACACTGAACTTGAAGCGAGTCAACTTGCCTATAGAGTTCATGATCACTAGTCAGACAAATCACTCACTCCCATCACTTCCCGTCCTGATTGTGATTGCTTGGTTAAGTTGTCGCGAGTCAGAAAGTTTGGGAAGCTGCTGATGTACGACGTCACGAGATGTCGATGTATGTACATACGCATTTATTTAAATGTGTGTGAGTGGTGTAGGTCTCGATGATATTGAGACGTACAGTACATACCATCTGGATTGAGACGGGGTAAAAAAAAGGGAAGGAAACGGGTAAATTTTCAAGTAGCTTTCTGGCCGGTGATTAGGGCGCCGATAGAGAGATGGTGCGATTTTATTCTTGATGATTATCAACAAGTCCACGACCTAGTTTTCAAGTCAGTTCGACCGCTCACTCCTTCCTACATGAAGTCGCGCGAGTTTTAGGCCTTACATGTGAAGTGATGAAGAAGCTTGCCGGGTTCCTTATATTTATCCAGATTGGTTGTATGTGCAATCTTCACTGGGATTGGTCTCATCACTGGGGATTTTTTTTGTAAGGATAAATTACATATTATGGAACATCAAAAAACACAAAACAAAAAACCTGCTATTAATGGTTTTAGATCATCATCAATAGCTCCAAAATATCCCTCCCCCCCCCCCCCCCCCCGCCCCTGACTTTAGCGCTCCTTTAATGATACTTCCAACCTGTCATGGATACACATGTATTTTACATGGTCCGAAACTTGATCCTTCAAAGCGACAAGATCTGAGTGGAAGGATTTGATTCGATGAGCTGCTCGAGTCCTTACTCACTTAAGTGTGCCAGCCGACGGCCGCCGGCCCTTGGATACGATAGCTCTCCGTTTATTACCGTCGAAGTGTGAATGTAAATCGATACATTCACGTCTACCTGCTGTTGATATCCAACGTCGCAGATGAGTACAGGATAGGATAGGATAGGATGAGGGGAAGGGGCAACTGCGAATTCGATTTGACGTGGTGGGGGCTGATGATCAGCTGACCACGAGGACTCAGGTTCGTGTAGAATACATTAAAGATACTGATTTCGATTCCAGGGAGTCGTCGGATCCTGATGAGGATGAGCAGGTGTCAAATCGATCTTCGAATCGATCATGATTCATTGGACTTTGTACATAAATAACTAAATACACTTTATGATGGATACGTAGTATTTACTCGTAGAGTTATTTACACGATCCTTACGCTTAAGGACGATCGAGCGATGAATGCTCGAGGTGTTGAAGATTGCTTTTCATGACTCGCCACGATCGATTCGAGGTGGACGCCAGTGACGAAGGTGTTGTTGAGAAGAGGGCTGGCTTTCGAAACTCCTTTGAGGTAAGTACTTACTCGGGGTGAGATCGGTTATGTATCATCGTTCAACCCGTTGAGTCGATCCTATAAACTCAGTTGACCTGTCTTTTTTCTCCTTGCGTTGGGGGGCGTTCCGGAAGCGAAGTAGGAAAGCCATTGGGGGGAAGTGGGGGGAGCGGGGGGAACGATATATGTATCGTTCAGTATCCACCACGATCCGAAGATGGCTCATCGATCGTACAAAGTATATATGTATCTGAATAGGAGCGCCTACCAGCGAGCTCCTTATCTCTCCTCTACTTCATCTCGTTGAATCGTACGAAATCTTTGAATCATTCTGTGTATTACTCAAGCTTATAGTTCTGTACGACACACGGGTCTCTCTGGGCCATGAGCTCTGCTGATCAGGCCTCTGTTTCGGATGTGGATGCTCGACTACTTGAGACTGCTGTCCGTGAAGTGGATGGGTCCATGACTCGAAGGGGATCGAGGGTGAGGAGGATAGAAAGATGGTGTGAATAAATAACATTTCATCGTCTCCTACCGGTTCGAAAGGACGCATCTGAGGTAGTCATGAACGTCAATCGAAATGAAGGGTATTGGATAATCATATCAGTGACCATAAGTTTGCTGGACCACGTTCCTAGACCGCGTGAGTCTAGAGGTGGTGGTGGTGCCGATGGATTCCATCAAGCTCCAAGCTCCCATCAATTTCTTGAGACTCTCGGGACGGTCGGATAGAACGATTGATACAACCGATTGGGGGTGGATCTAGACAGTGACAGCTGCTAATACTTCTTCACTTATAGTACATCCATACATCCGTACAAACACGTGTGTGGTCTCTAGAGTCTAGATAGCTCGGCTGCTGATCATCTAAATGTGTAAACTAAACAAGTATCTGATTTACATTTACTCATCCGCTCCCCTCGACCGATGAGCTGGGGGTGATCGGGTCATGCGAAGAGTAGTGTTTCTGAGACGTGTCTGAAGGGCTGAAGGCTGCCACGGTGCAGATGAGTTTAGGTCATTGCAAGCTCTTACATGTCTCGATGACTACTCGTCCTAGGATGGTAAATGAGTAAGTGTGCATGTTGTATAACTTGGAGGGTGACTTATAACTAGAAGTGGTGTAAGGATGAGTAACGAATATTTATCAATTTACTTGATCAGTGTCTGTCTCTCTCTCTCTCTCTCTCTCTCTCTCTCTCAAGTTGCCTAGTCGGTAAGTGAACTGAGGTCGTGATCGCGCGCGAAGGTGATGATCGAGCTTTGTTCTAGGCTCGATCATGATCGGTGATAGTGATAAGTATGGGTATAGTCATGACCATGTATACACCACTTATGTATGTATAGTCAGCAAGACCGAGTACTCCAGGGTGACGTCAGAGTGATCGATCACCCGTCCATCCATACTTACAGATTATAATGTGTTGACTTTGTCACTCATCCACATCGCTGACATGACCTCACGCTCATATGGTCAGTCGATAGGTAGGGAGAGACCTTACTTTATGTACTTAGCCGATGGGTATCAGCGGATGTATGCATATCGATGGATCGAGTTCATAACCGTCCATAAGCTGCGAACTGAAACCATAGCTCGAAACCCCATCGTAATCGATCATGATAGGCACTCGTCAAAAGTGTAGGCAGAGACGCGGTCATCATGTTCAAGTCATTGCCCACTGCCCACCAGCAGAACCGGCGGGGAGCGGGGACCGGGCAGCGGGGAGGCTTGGCAATCCACGGTATACATCGTCCTAGTGCATAGCTATGTACTTACACTTATCCATCCATCCACATCACATACTATGTGGTCGTAGGTAAGTATTGATTTATGTGCATATCGATAATATACGCTACCTTCAACTTGGAGTTTAATTCTTCTTCTTCTTCTTCTTCTTCTTCTTCTTCTCCAAAACCCTCTCACTCCTCCTCCTCCTCCACCACCACCACCACCTCCTCCTCCTCCTCATCATCCACCAGGTCTAACTTGATCCCATCCCAACCTAAACTTGTAACCTTGTCCTGTCCTTTTGGTTCTTCTTTGCTTTAAATCATCATCATAACCTTCCGATCACCAATCAATATCATCCCCCTCTACTCATCCCAGCCTATCCTTCCTCGGTCAGTAATCCTCCTCACTCTGCCCCCCCCCCCTTTCGACCCCTATCATCTATCGACAGGGCCGTGAGCGATCGGCGTCCCTCAGCTTGTAAATATCTTTAAAGTATCCTCCCAGAGCATTCCACCATCCCAGTTGTTCTTATCTTACCAGCTTTTCCTTCAAACTCCAGTCTCTCTGCTTGTTTGCTCTCTGCACTTTCTTTTCTTTTTTTTATCACCCGGTTCAGCTTGATTTCTTAAATCTCATCCTTGAGTAGTCGACTTAATTCGATCGCGCTAGGCTGGGGTCTGCATCAGGGATCATCGTCAAGTCAAAGCTTTCTTTTTTCATCTTGCCGTCTTCTGTCGACTCTGATGACCCTTTCGTTAGAAGGAGCCTTGGCTTGTCCGCCGTCATCTTGTATTCTTTTTTTCTACATCAACCCATAATCTCACTCCCCTCAGCTCAACCTCATCACTTGTTTTGTTTAGAGTTTCTCTTCACTGGATTGCCTGCTGGCGAGTGATAGAGAGGGCCATCGATCTTCAACCTATTCTTACCCGATCCATGTGTGACTCGATCTCTCCTGAACCTGCGTGGACTACTCATCTCCAATATTTATTATCTCGGCCATCCTCCCTTCTCTCACCCCTTGGATTCCATTTTCCATCTCCTGATCGAGAACTAGGTTGCCGATCGAGTGAAGCCATCGATCCTAATACATAGATTGATATGTATACTGACTGTGATTTGTCTTTTATTCCTGCCCTTCCTGCTCGTCCGGCGCGCGATCCGGCTCATCCATCCACGGCTTCCGCTTCCTCCGACACGATCCGATCCGATCCCACGGCCGTCGGACACTATCGCTGCTCACCATCCGTCGTCCGGACGTCCGCGCCGCCGTCGCCGACCCGTCCTCCATCCACCAACGCAATCGACTTTAAAAATTAAACCAAACTTGAACGATCAACGTCATCAGATACAAGTAAATAGTTAAGGAGAAATACCATTCAAACATCGATCCATCGTGGTCAAAGTAGGCTTATCTCTTGTGACGTTGGTCCTCTTAACTACCTCGATTCAAAATCCTCACCCTTTGATCTTGAGAATCTAAATTCCCCATCCCATCCCATCAGAAACTTACCTTCAGATCCAGTCTTATATCTACACCATGGTTTCTCACTTGACGGCTGAAGACCCCAACGCGAAGAATAAGGATGCATTCTCTCTACAAACCCCGGCGTGAGTACCGATCTTTTCCATCTTCTTGAGCTTCTTTCTCCCAAATCGGTTCAATGCTCTCGATGATCGATGTGTTTGGATCTGGTCCTGAGATCCATGCTGTACTCCGTTCCTCTTATTAGTTCATCCCTCCCTGGCACTCCAGGTGGTACGATGGGACACCATACCCCTAACGTCCAAAGTATCCGTCGTCAAACCGCCGGCCACCGGGGCCCCTTACAAAAAATCTTGGTCGCCAATCGAGGCGTAAGTGATATGAATCTTACCCTGGTGTTGGATTCAAATCATTTGGCTTGCGTTCAACTGAATCAGTACAAATCACCACTCACTTTGGCTATTCGATACTAAAATCTGTGACATGCACAGGAAATTGCCATTAGAGTCTTCCGAACGGCTCATGAGCTTGCCATGCACACAGTGGCCATCTATTCCCATGAAGACCGGATGAGTGCCCACCGTCACAAAGTTGAGTCGATCACTACGGCTTGGATTTTGTTTTCTTTCTCTTTTTTTTTTTTTCGTCCTCCCCCGATTTGGCAAAACTGATGCATTTCTTCACCCAGGCTGACGAGGCCTACATGGTCGGTAAAGGCTGTACTCCCGTGGGTGCCTACCTAGCCCAAGATGACATCATTCGCCTTGCTCTTGAACATGGTGTAGACATGATTCACCCAGGGTGAGGATCCCAGCTAATCCATCGAACGTTCAACGTCTTCATACCCGATCGGCTGATTCCCAACCTTTTCCGGTAACCTCTAGTTACGGATTCCTTTCCGAAAATGCAGTTTTCGCCAAAAAAGTAGAAGACGCCGGTTTGGCTTTCATCGGGCCCCAACCAGAGGTGATCGACGGGTTGGGTGATAAGGTTAAAGCAAGAACCTTGGGTGAGTGAGCTTCTCGAAGCGGTGACGACCGACGTTATTAATTATGGACGGAAATAAACTGGTCGCCTTCCTGTTCGTTTCCCGGTTTCTTTTAGCTATCCAATGTGGTGTTCCAGTTGTCCCAGGTACCGATGGTGCTATCGCAAGTTATGACCTCGCTGATGCTTTCATCAAAGAGCACGGATTTCCGGTCATCATCAAAGCCGCCATGGGTGGTGGTGGTCGTGGTATGAGAGTCGTGAGGGCGGCTGAAGACTTCAAAGAATCTTTTGAGCGTGCCGTCTCAGAGGCAAAATCGGCCTTTGGTGACGGTACTGTGTTCATCGAACGTTTCCTTGACAAACCACGTCATATCGAAGTTCAGCTTCTGGGTGACAACCTTGGAAATGTGATCCATCTCTTCGAGCGGGACTGTTCAGTCCAGCGTCGTCATCAAAAAGTTGTGGAACTTGCTCCCGCTTCGAATTTACCCGAGGAAGTCCGTAATCGTATTCTTGAAGATGCCAAAAAACTTGCATTGGCTGTCAAATACCGGAACGCAGGGACCGCTGAATTCCTTGTTGATCAACAAGGCCGACATCATTTCATCGAAATCAATCCTCGAATCCAAGTCGAACATACCATCACCGAAGAAATCACTGGGATTGACATCGTCGCCGCACAGATCCAAATTGCTGCCGGTGCTACCTTGGCCGAACTTGGTCTTACTCAAGAAGCTGTTTCTAAACGTGGCCATGCAATCCAATGCCGAGTGACCACTGAGGATCCCTCGGTGGGATTTCAGCCCGATACCGGTAAAATTGAAGTTTATCGCTCCGCCGGAGGTAACGGTGTTCGTCTTGACGCCTCATCCGGTTTTGCCGGGGCTCAGATCACACCACATTACGATAGTTTGCTCACGAAGGTAACTGTTCGTGGGGCCACATTCGAAATTGCTAGACGGAAGATGCTGAGAGCCTTGGTAGAGTTTCGAATTAGAGGTGTGAAGACCAATATTCCGTTTTTATTCAGAGTACTCTCTCATGAAACGTTTGTGGCTTCGCAAACTTGGACGACGGTAAGCAAATCTTTGATTGGTTCACCCGTCCCAGCCTCAACTAACTTCGATCGTCTCTCGATAGTTCATCGACGATACCCCAGCCTTGTTTCACTTGATCAGTAGTCAAAATCGTGCTCAAAAGTTACTGGGTTATCTCGGAGACCTGGTCGTCAATGGTAGTAGCATCAAGGGCCAACAAGGCGAACCTGGTCTCAAAGACGAAATCGTCATCCCCACCCTTGCCCATCCAGAGGATTTATCGAAGACACTAGACGTTTCTGTACCTTGCCAACAAGGCTGGCGATCCATTCTCAAGACTCAAGGGCCAGCAGGCTTTGCGAAGGCCGTTCGCCAGTACAAAGGTTGTTTGATTATGGACACCACCTGGCGTGATGCCCATCAATCTCTCCTTGCTACTAGACTTCGAACAATCGATATCCTTAACATTGCCCGGGAGACTTCCCATGCGCTGGCAAACGCTTTCTCCCTCGAGTGTTGGGGAGGTGCTACATTTGATGTTGCCATGCGATTTTTGTACGAAGACCCCTGGGAGCGGCTTCGTAAGATCCGCAAGTTGGTACCAAACATTCCTTTACAGGCATTGATCCGGGGCGCCAACGCCGTCGGATATACCTCTTACCCGGACAATGCTATTTACGAATTTTCGAAGAAAGCAGTCGAAAATGGATTGGACATTTTCCGAGTCTTTGATTCGTTGAATTACCTGGAAAACATGAAAATTGGAATCGATGCTGCCAAACGCGCCGGGGGTGTGGTCGAAGGCACGATCTGCTATACCGGTGATGTTGCCAATCCTGCAAAAACCAAATACACCTTGGAATATTACTTGAAGTTTGCATCGGAATTAGTCGCCGAGGGAATTCACGTTTTAGGAATCAAAGATATGGCTGGATTATTAACCCCCAGAGCTGCTAAAATGTAACTTATCGGTCTCATTTTGATCGGAATCCAACCTGCTTACTGATTCTTTTTCCCCAACTAGTTTGATCGGCGCTCTCCGTAAGGAATACCCAGATCTCCCGATTCACGTTCACTCTCACGATACCGCTGGTATATCGCTCGCCACCATGCTTCAATGCGCCGAGTCTGGAGCCGATGTGGTAGATTGTGCCATCGACAGCATGTCTGGTATGACTTCACAATGTGCAATGGGAGCTCTTTGCGCTGCCTTGGAACAAAATGGACTGGGAACGGGTATTCGGTTTGAAGACATCCAAGCATTGAATGTAGGTGAATTTGTTTGAAAACTTTAGTCTAGGTATGGTATCGTACCCAGTGCTCACATCAATAACCGCTTCGAACAGCTTTATTGGTCTCAATGTCGTCTTCTATATAGCTGTTTCGACGCAAACGTCAAGTCTAGCGATTCCGGGGTTTATGAGTGAGTTCGTTTTTTCTGAAAATGTGAATAATCTCGACTTGCGGTTTGAATCAATATGTCTTGTTTGATATTAGCCATGAAATGCCCGGGGGGCAGTACACCAATTTGATGTTCCAGAGTCAACAATTAGGCTTAGGTACTCAATGGGCAGCTGTTAAGAAGGCTTACGTAAGTTGGGTAACTTGATTAATCTCGATCACTCTTCAGTTGACATCTGTTGGATTCGTTCAGATCGAAGCCAACCAACTTTGCGGCGACATCGTCAAGGTGACGCCCTCGTCCAAGGTTGTTGGAGACTTTGCGCAATTCATGGTCACTAACAAGTTGTCACGAGCGGATGTTGAAGAGCGAGCTTCCAAACTGGATTTCCCCAATTCAGTGGTAGAGTTCTTTCAAGGTTACCTCGGCCAACCCGTTGGCGGGTTTCCCGAGCCCTTACGAAGCCACATAATTCGTGATCGACCAAGAATTGAAGGCCGGCCAGGAATGTCATTACCTCCTTATAACTTTGAGAAAACCCGCAAAGAGCTACAAGACAAGTTCGGCAAGAGTATCACATCCACGGTTGAGTCCTTGATTACTGTTTCGGGCGCATCTAAAATTCCAGACTGCTTACTAACATATCAAACTTATCCCAAAGGATGTTTTGTCGTACTGTATGTATCCCAAAGTGTTTGAAGACTTTAGGGACTTTTTGTCCAAGTATGGTGATCTTTCTATCGTACCTAGTAAGTTCTATTGCGCCTCACAAGATTTGCTGGGGTACGAATCTGACCAGATGCTGGCATCAAGCTCGATACTTTTTGGCCAAGCCGGAGGTTGGGGAAGAAATGCACATAGCGATCGAGCAGGGTAAAACCTTGATCGTCAAACTTTTGGCATCGGGTCCAGTCAAGTAAGCTTGTGTCTTGACTGCCACCGTTACCTAGACAATTTGCTCACTGGATCCCTCTATCTTTAAAATTTCAGCCCGGAGACTGGAGTCCGGGAAGTCTTTTTTGAGCTCAATGGGGAAACCAGAGCGGTTCAGGTTGAAGATCGCAGTGCTGCAGTTGAAGTGAGTAGGCGTTATATAAACCACCAGGCAGGGCAGCTCGAATTGATGAGTTGGTTGGCATTCTCAGACTGCTCATCGTGAGAAGGCAACCTCAGACCCGGGATCAGTAGGATCGCCGATGGCAGGTGTCGTTGTTGAGATCCGAGTTCAAGAAGGACACGATGTAAAGGCTGGGGATCCCATTTGCATCATGTCCGCCATGAAGATGGAACAAAATGTCACGGCACCTGTCGGTGGAAAGGTCTCCAGGGTGGTGGTTCAACCGGGTGATAGCTTGGGATCAGGCGATTTGATCGTGGAGGTGAGTTCACAGGCTCGGTCTTTATTCCTTCATTGTAGCCTGCTGTGGCAAACTCTGACCTCAGATTTCTAACCTATAATTTTCTCAGATCAAGCACAAGTAAATGTGTTCCTTTCGAGGTAACTCCGGGCCAGTCAGTTGAGAGACAAAACTCACATGGTGAAGATTCAGGTTGCGAACGAGCTAAGCCTGTGAATAATCTCGGGCCTTCTGAGGCTACTTGATTAGTTTCTGTGACCGCTCAAGAAAAAAAAACAGCTGTCAAGCCTTGTATTTAACTATCTACAAAAGAGGCGCATGGAAAAACGTGTAATGAGTTGACTTCTGCAAAAAAGAAAAAACACCACTGTGATAAAACAAATCTCTGCTTTTTTTGTGCTCACCCCTGTTTCAACTGTGTTTCCATTGTACTTACTATACAATTGGGTTTCTGCTGCTGATTTTGTTGTCGGCTATTGAGAAAAGAAGGCAGAGTTGAGTGAGGGGGAGGATCAGCTATGACCAGTCCCACTTTCTTAGCTTAGACTAGGTCATCTTAATTCCAAACCTACAAAAGAACAGCCCCGCGTTGTGTGTTTTGTTTTTTTCCTTGTTTGGAACCAAAAAATAAAGCTCCAATCAAAGTAAAAGCCCTATGTCCACCATCCCCTTCTGGTCACCAAAATAGATAGGATGATTGTCTTTTTTTTTAAAAAAAAAAAAAAAACAAGGGAGGGGGGGGAGGGCTCAGGAAGGCTTTGCTTTGTTTTGGTGATGTGGAATGACTGACTTATGGTTTTTCTTTGTTTTTGGATTTTTTTTTTTGAGGACCAAGGGGGTAAGATGTATAAATTGATATTGATGATCCTGAGTTTTGGTAAAGCCATGAGGTTTCAGTGACGAGAGTCCCTGGAAGGGATCTCCAAGAAAAAAAAAAAAAAGCAGAAAAAGAGGCTTTGATGGTCTGAAACAAATAATCACATGCATGTATGGTCTTGTGAGAGTTCCTGGTAGCTTACCAAAAGGATCATACTTCAAGCTAAACTTGAGAGAGTAAGATCTCATGGGTAAGGTAAGATGAAACTTGAGTATAAGATGTGAAGAGGTTAGTTTGATTGAATTCTTAATTGATGAATCCAGTATTTGTGCTGTGGGAAATTCTTTATCATCCAATCCTGAAGCTCCAAAAAGATCTCAATTCAAACAATCCATTATCCAATATTCTGATCACTAAATCTATCAGGATTATAATTGTTAAGGTTGTGAAGCTTTTAAGATTATAAAAAGAGTGGGAGATCATCTGGCTGGGTTGGAGAATGGGGAGAGTGAACCCAATGCAGGAAAAGGATAATAAAATGATCAACCAAGATTGGAGTTTCAAGATCATGTATTGTTGTCCATACCTTACATTTTTAATGTGAGGTTAGAACCAAATGAGGAAAAAAGTGTAGTATTGGATTGAATCAAGCCAGAGGTGGGTAGAGAATTCTAGTCAAGTTTTTTTTTTTTTTTTTCTCATTTTTTTCTATTTCTATTTCTTTTTTTTATTTTGTTGAGGAAAGAAATAGGAAGATGAAATTCAACACAAATCTTAAACAATTTTTTTTTTTTTTTCCAAAAATTGATATTAGGTCACTTAGGTTCATAACAAAAATAGAGAGAAAGAGAATAGAAGAAAAAAAAATAGTAGCAAACAGGATTAAATCAAAAATCAAAATTAAACTTGCAGAATAAGATATCAAAACATTTTCTTCAAGAAAAAATCACTCAGGTTTATATATATATATAAATCTCAACACCACTATTTTACAACAATGAATTGAAAGTTTTTGGTGTTCTGATTTTGGTGATTCAAGACAATGGAAAATAGATCATGCCATACAAAAAAAAATCCTACTATTACATATTCTGGTAAAGGAAATTTTGAGCTCTTGTTTCTGAATTGTCAAGAATTCATTAAGCCACTTGTTCCAACCTGCTGGAATTTGAAAAGAATTCCTGAATTTTCTCCAATTGCTCTCTACAAAATGTAATCATTCAATCAGATTTAAGCTTTGAATGATGATGTAACAAAATAATAAATTAACAAACTCTTTTTTCCCATCATTCAAAATTCACAACCATCTCAAATTTCTTTCTCTCTTTTTTTTTTGAAGGGCCCCCCTGGGGAGCATTAAGAATTATCAATCCTATATGGTGTGATGAAGATTTAAAACCTTTTGCACAAAATTAAAAAAGCTTGATTTTCTAATGAATTCAAACAAATAAAGAACATCAAATATCTATCTGATTGCTTCAAACCTACATCACACAAAATCACTAGTTTGTAATCAAAAAAAAAAAAAATTATTTTCCAATTTTGAAAATCAATTGCAATATTGAACATCCAATTTTCAAAATCTTGAATTTGGAAATCCCACCCCCCCTCACACACACACACAGACCCAGAATGTTGAAACTGGAAATTAACCAAGTAAATGCAAAAAAATCAATCCAATATCACAGTCACACATCTGTTTAGAAAATTTTTATGAAAAAAGGGTCTGTATTTGTTTGTGGTTAGTTTCCTGGATTAAATTAATGAGTTTGAAGGGATTTTTTCTAATTATCAGTATAATTTCATGTTGAAACTAAATAATAAAGTTTGGTTACTTGGCTACATTTTTTGAATGATGGTATTTGGGTGAATAAAATCTTGGTTCATCATCAAAATCTTCCTATCCCCAATAAAAATTCCTTCATGAATCATAGTCTGTAAATAGGTATCACATTTTCTACCAAATTGAAATATATTCCCAGGATTTCACCATTCAAGATCCCCTATACCATATCACCATATAGATATATATAACTAAAAAAATAATCATAGGAAAAATGCATTAAAACATGGTTCAATGAACACATTGCAACAAAATCAACACAACCTGAACCTGATTTATAGGCTGTGATTAATGGAACATATGCTACCTTGTCCATGGATGATCTTAGTTTATAGTGGAACACATCCAGTTTTTCTCTTCCTCCAATACCCATTGCTGCTTTAATTCCTAAAAACAAGGATGCCATGGGAAATAATTTTTTCAATTCAAGGACTCATTAGTTTTTCTGGATCATTCAAACCTTTCCTCTGGAGGTATTGATTATACAAAACCATGGAAAAATTTCAAAATTAACGTAGAATGTGTTGTTAGAAATATTATTAATTTAAATATTTTCCACAAATAAGTCCCAGTGTGTTGATGAAATGTGTAGATCTTCTTATTTTAAAGAAAAAAAAATACTCTGGGGAAATAAAACTTAATCTGAAAATTCTTGAGTTTAAAAAAGTTGAAACACTGAAAATATAAACACCATTGTTTTCCACCTCTCTGTTTTGAATGGATAACATGTAAATTGTTTAGGAAATAAGAAAAACAAAATTAACCCAAAGGAAACAAGAAAATATGTTGTTTCTAGACTTTTTAATTGTAATATATCCATCCAAAAATATTTTAGATCCCCTCAGCACAAACCAACCATCTCAAAAGTTGCCACACTGTAAGTGATGACCAAAAAATAAGATAAAGAGGAGTTCTTATACTTTTTGAGGGAGAAAGAATGCATTCCTGAAGTTATACACTACCTTATTTTATCATAATATCTTCAAAATAACTACAGATGTTTTGATAACATATCAGTAGTAAATCAAAAAACATTTTTAATCCCTGTTCCAATTAAACCAAGTTCATAAAAGCTTTCTGATTGAGATTATCTACCATCAATCAGACCACAAGCAATTTTGAGGGTGGAATGGCACTCCTGGACTTAAAAGAATTTAAGGTTTTATCCAAAAGAATTGATGTAAAACTTTCCCACCTCTTTGAAGGTTCTTCTGAAATTCATGCACATGAGCAGTGGGGGATCTTAATGGATTATTATGTTGAAATTGAAACCATCCATTGGTTTCTCTTCCAAACAGATTTCAAATTTTTTGATTTTCAGGTCATTATTTTTTTCACAACTTCTATGCTTTAAGTCATGGGTTTTATTTATCCCTGCACCATCTTCCACACACGGGAAAATTGTTTATTACAGGAATATTTCAATAGTTATATCTTTTTTTGGAGAATTTGATACTTCAGAATTGTAACTGGGTGTCTAAAAACCACATACAAAATTCTTAAAAATGTTTCAAGCATTAGGAAAAACTTCAGAATTTCATTTGAAAAATAAAGAAAAAAAAAGAAATGTCTCAAACCATTTCATTGGCTTTTCAGCTGATTACCTTTGGAGAGCTTTCAAATATTTTTTTGGGATTTTTTGGATGTATTCTTGGACTCCAAAAATTGAATCCAACATCAAAAAAAAAGGGGGCTGATAAATTCACAACTCCAAGTTTTGTGAGAGTTGTGTAGGGCCACAGACAACCCAATCAACATGTGGGGGCCCATACACGCCTTGAATGGGTTGTTCCAAACACAATTTTGATTTAATTATCTTTTATCTATATATTTATTTATTTTTTATCTATCTATCTATTTATATTTTACCTATCTATCTATCTATTTATTTTTATTTATTTATTCATTTATTTATGTATGTATTTAATCAATCAATCAATCAATCAATTAATTAATTAATTAATTGATTAATCATTTTTTATTTTTTTATTTTTTTATTTTTTTATTTTTTTATTTTTTTATTTTTTTATTTTTTTATTTTTTTATTTTTTTATTTTTTTATTTTTTTATTTTTTTATTTTTTTATTTTTTTATTTTTTTATTTTTTTATTTTTTTATTTTTTTATTTTTTTATTTTTTTATTTTTTTATTTTTTTATTTTTTTATTTTTTTATTTTTTTATTTTTTTATTTTTTTATTTTTTTATTTTTTTATTTTTTTATTTTTTTATTTTTTTATTTTTTTATTTTTTTATTTTTTTATTTTTTTATTTTTTTATTTTTTTATTTTTTTATTTTTTTATTTTTTTATTTTTTTATTTTTTTATTTTTTTATTTTTTTATTTTTTTATTTTTTTATTTTTTTATTTTTTTATTTTTTTATTTTTTTATTTTTTTATTTTTTTATTTTTTTATTTTTTTATTTTTTTATTTTTTTATTTTTTTATTTTTTTATTTTTTTATTTTTTTATTTTTTTATTTTTTTATTTTTTTATTTTTTTATTTTTTTATTTTTTTATTTTTTTATTTTTTTATTTTTTTATTTTTTTATTTTTTTATTTTTTTATTTTTTTATTTTTTTATTTTTTTATTTTTTTATTTTTTTATTTTTTTATTTTTTTATTTTTTTATTTTTTTATTTTTTTATTTTTTTATTTTTTTATTTTTTTATTTTTTTATTTTTTTATTTTTTTATTTTTTTATTTTTTTATTTTTTTATTTTTTTATTTTTTTATTTTTTTATTTTTTTATTTTTTTATTTTTTTATTTTTTTATTTTTTTATTTTTTTATTTTTTTATTTTTTTATTTTTTTATTTTTTTATTTTTTTATTTTTTTATTTTTTTATTTTTTTATTTTTTTATTTTTTTATTTTTTTATTTTTTTATTTTTTTATTTTTTTATTTTTTTATTTTTTTATTTTTTTATTTTTTTATTTTTTTATTTTTTTATTTTTTTATTTTTTTATTTTTTTATTTTTTTATTTTTTTATTTTTTTATTTTTTTATTTTTTTATTTTTTTATTTTTTTATTTTTTTATTTTTTTATTTTTTTATTTTTTTATTTTTTTATTTTTTTATTTTTTTATTTTTTTATTTTTTTATTTTTTTATTTTTTTATTTTTTTAT
>CM062614.1:31215192-31395192 GCA_025617555.3 Puccinia polysora | reverse complement strand
CAAACTAGTGATTCAAATCCTCTTGCTCCTTATTCATCTACTCAAACTATTGATTCCACTCCTCTGGCCCCTCCTCCTGAGCTATCATATAATCAACAGGAGGAACTGGTTGAGGCTATCCAATCATGGGAAAATTCCCATGGATATGCCATATCTACCAGAGTATCAAATAGAATGAATCAGGGGTACACTTACCAATGTGATAAATCTGGGGAATATAAACCCAGCAAACATACCTCCAAATTAAAAAAATCAAGAAAGACCAATTGTCCTTTCAGGTTACCAGGGAATTTTTAAAAAAGATTAGGTTTTTGGGTGGTGAAGGTTATATGTCCAGAGCACAACCATTCCCCTTCCATTGATCCTTCCACCAATAAAATCCACAGAAGAATCCAAGGAGAGCAAAAGGAGGTGATTGAAAATTTATCCAAAGCAGGAGTTCCCCCTTTAAAAATTCTCAACTCTCTTATACAAAAATCATCATCACCTATCCATAAAAATCTTCCTAAAATTCAAAAAAAAGACCCCAAATACAAAAAAATGCCCTTGATGGCAAAACTCCTTTGGAAGCACTCATACTGGAAATCAGGAATTCTTCTTTTTTTCTAAAAAACAAACAATTTGGATGGTCAAATTACTTCATTATTTATTTCACACCCTGATTCCATGAAACTTCTCAAACTTTTCCCTACTCTCATTCTGATTGACTGTACATATAAAAACAAAAAAATTGGAATGCCCCTTCTTCATATTCTTGGGATAAACAATTCTGCTAGAAGCTTCTCATTTGAATTCTGTTTCTTATCTCAAGAGAAAAAATAGAACTATGATTGGGACCTGACTCAACTTAAGGAAATATTTGAAGATAAAGAACCTAGTATGATTGTGACAGACAAGGAACAAGCAATTATTAGCTCAATTGAATCAGTTTTCCCTTCCTCTCATCATCTTCTCTGTGTCTGGAAAATTTTCAAGAATATTCAAACTCATTTCAGTAAGCACTTTAAATCTGAGGATGAATGGAAGCTATTCCAGAAACAATGGCATCATTTGGTCTATTCAAAATCTGAATCAAGATATCAAAAAACGTTACAAAACTTTCTGGTCTGGAATTCTCCCACTTCTGAATACCTTCTTGAAAACTGGATTCCTCTAAAAATAAAATTTTTCTCCTATTTGGAAAACAAATAATTTCACTTTGGAAACACAAGTACATCAAGAATAGAAGTTTATCACTCCTACATTAAAAGATTCATAAATTCTTCTAATGGATCTTTCTATAATGTAGTTCAAAAAATTTACAGTTCCATGACCATCCAAACCTGTGAGAGAGCCCTTGAAGCCTCTCAGCAAGAATTCAACCGTCTCATTGGTTTGCCTCAATGTGTGGATCATTCTTCTGGAACAATCAGCCACTTTTCCCTCAAAATAATTCACTAATCTCATCAAGTTCCTGATTCCTCCACCAATTGCAAAAACTGTGATGACTTTTCTTACATGGTTACACCATGTGTTCACAAAGTCAAATTGGCCATCAGAAAGGGTCCACTCTTCCAAATTGATGATTTTCATCCTCAATGGCATTTCAAAGCTCCCAACTCAGCAAGTTTCTCTCTTTTTTTTTTTTGGGATTCAAGTTCAAATGAATGATGTCCTGATTTATTTTGATTTTCCTTCTCCATTTAACTTTGAACCCTGAATCAACTGAAGATCCAGCCAAAATTGAAGTTCAAACCAAAGACAGTAATGAAAACCTATATTTCACTAAACTGTTTGAAGCATTCAGCAAGTTGCAACCTGGAGAACAGCTATATTATCTGGGTGAAAGCATGAAGCTGTACAGTGGAAGATATCAACTTACCCTGATTGAAGAGCCAAATTCCACTCAAAGATCCAAAGTTAGAGGAGGACCCAAAGGAGAAGCCAATAAGTTCAAGAAGATTTCTCAGTACTCAAGCAAAAGAGATCCATCTGGTTTTAGATATTTAGAAGAGCCCAAGAGGAGAGGAAGGCCAAAGAAAAAATTTGTAGCAAAATTGAAGGTAAGTCACCAATTTTTTGGACAAAAAATATATCAACATTCATAATTAATTTTTTTTCTTATGTGTTCAGATTTTAAGAACATGCAAGGCCATCCAAGGGAAGGGGAAGGGAAAAAATAAGGAGGAATCAGAGGAAGGGGTAATTTTATAACTATACTTATTTTTTCTGCAATGGGTTGTTTTTTTGATGAGTCCTTCTCATTTTTTTAACATGGAGTGAATTTCTGACTGAAAAAGAATATTCAGAAGATGAAGAGGTGCCAGATTTTGATGAAGGGAAAGATTCAGCAGATGAAGAGCTACCAGATATGGATGTAATTAAGATGGTGAGATTTAATTTTCTTTTTTTTTTGGCTAATTTGTTGGATATCATTTTTCATTAATTTTTTCATCCAAACCTTTATCAGAGGTCTGGAACTATTGTGAATGAGCAAGTTTCTTCTCCTGAATACAATCCAGGGAAAAGAATCACGAGACTAAAAGTATCCAATGAAGACAGTGAATCTCCTTACCATCCTCTTTGGCGGAGGGTATTAGCAGCCCCAACAATCAGTGAGAAAGTGAGTACATTTGGTATTTTCTCATTTTTTAATTTTGTCTGATTTCTTTTGGGTTTTTCCTATAGGTTTCTTGCACATTATCTTATGCTTTGTCTGGAATATTTTACCAAATATCAATTGAAGAAGTGAGTATCATCTTTATTCCATATTTTCTGTTATAAAAATTCTGATTTTTGGTTTTAGTTCCAATACAAAGATTCCATTTTTCCAAAACCAGCCATTCCACATATCTCCCATGTTCAAGATGTCATAGGGGATGGGAACTGTGGCTTTAGAGAAGCAGCCATTTGCTTGGGGAGGATCTCAGAAGGCGGAATTGAATTCAGGAAAGAAATGGTGAAAGAGCTTGATTCAAACCCAATCTTCAAGGACACAAGGTTAATGCATGATATCTGGGGTGAAACTTTCCACAAAGCAAGAAGGAAACTGAACAATATTTATGACCCAGCTCCCATTAATACTTGGATGAAAATTTCATGCCATGGTTTCCTTCTGGCTGAAACATATAAGTGTCCAGTGGTTCTGTTTTATTCTTTAATTCCTTGCACTTATCTTCCTCTGAATTCCCCCCCCACTCCAAATTCCAAAACTTCTCTTATTTGCTTCATTCTTTTAGAATAATATAAACATATAGTCTCATTCAAGCTCAAGTCTGATCATTGGCCAGCTCCCAGGTTAGATCCACTTTGGAAAAGATTTGTGACAAAGAATTCAAAATCTTGGAAAACCATTATTCAGAGAAATTTGAATCTTTGTAATGATTTTTTGTTCCCTCCACAAAAATCAATTAGAAAAATAAAACAAATCACAGTTGACTAAATTTTAATATTTGTACCCATATTTGTCCTTTATTTTTAATTTTTTGAATGAAGCTTGTAAGGTGTATGCAAGAATGCAGATGATATTCAAAAAGTATTAATGAAATGTTTTTTGTTTTTTAGCATTCAAGATTTTGAAATCTTGAATCACCCCCCAAAAAAATTTTATAGGCCAACAAAAGGATTCAAAATCCTGTGAGAAAAATGAATTTTTCAAATTTTTTGGTTTTTTGATGGAATTTTTAAAGGTCAAAAATGACATCCAAAAATCCTGAATTTTTTTTAAAAATCTCTTGAATAGTTGTTTTAAAATTCTCAAAACTTGAAACACCACAAAAAATTAAGTTCAAATGGCAAACATAAGGATCCAAAAGTCAAATGGGAAATTTGAATTTTTTGAATTTTTTGCTTTCTTGAAGGAATTTTTTAAAGTAAAATAATAAATCCAAAAAATATGGAAAAAATATTTTATTCCTCTGTTCCTGTTTTTTTTTAATTTTTTTAAATTTTGAATTACCCAAAAAAATGAAATAAAAAGGAAAATAAAAGAATTCAAATGTCCAAAGAGAAATTTGATTTTTTTGATTTTTTGTGTTTTTTGAAGGAATTTTTTAAGGTGAAAGGATACATCCAAAAAATATGAAAAAAATATTGGAAGAATCTTTGAATGTTTTCAAAAATAACCAAAAAAACAATAAAAATAGCCAAAATGATGATCCAAAACCCCATGCAAAAAGATTGTTTTTATGGAATTTTTTCATTTTTTGATTGCATTTTTGAAGGGGTTCTAATGTCTCCAAAATTACCAAAGATTTTGGTTGGGGGTTTAAGAAATCCTGCTACAGGGCTGCGCATTCAGAAATAAAAAAAAAATGAATTCTTGAAAGTTGTGTGAAATAAAGTAGTTTTGTGTGAAATACCCAAGGGGCGCGACGGCGTGCCAACATCAGAATGCGTGAAATAAAGGGTTGGATGCGTGAGAAGAATAATGAACTTTATTCATTAATTAATCAATTAATCAATTCAGTTATCAATAAAGTAATTACTTTATTTATTTTAACCAAAAAATCAATTTTTTTTTGATTTTTTGGTTGATTTCTGTTTTTTTTTTTTTTGAAATTTTTATTCAATTTATTTTACTTTATTATTTTTTTTATTTTGGCCCAAAACAATTTTAGTTGTGTGGCACGCTAAACAACTGCATTTGAGTTGTGCACAGCCCCACACGACTCAAATGTAGCTGTGTAGGGTGCCTCACAACATGGAACCATTGTGTGGGTGCTACATGACTACAGTCAAGTTGTGTTGAGGCCACACGACTCAATTTTAGTCATGTAGCATGCCACACAGCCCATTTGAGTTGTGAATTTATCATCAACCCCCCAAAAAAATGAAAATAACACACCCTTTTCATTTTTTTTTTACATCAGGCATCAAATTTTATCTCAATTTTATTTCTCACAAAAAATTTAGAAAGTCATTAAAATATGAAAAATAAAATCATTCTGACCGCTTATTACAGGTTCTTCCCCACAAAATATCCATCAAAATGAAAAGAATTGTAAATAGAAGGGTTGTTCCACATTCTTCATTCTAATTTTTTTATGTTTTAATAAAAAAAAATATTGTTACAAATATTATTTTACTGCTATTGGTTGATAGTATTCCACTACTATTGGTCAATATTAGGGTGTATCAGAGTCAAACATTTGAGAAATTTGAATTGCTTATTTCAGGAAAATTTAACTTTTTAAATAAATATTTTTTTATAAACATAAACAATTAAAAAATTGGTTCAGCTGAAAAAAATGAATTCACAAAAATAAAAAAAGATATAAGGTTGAAATCAGCTATCTAATTTTTTGAAAAGTTTACCTCTGACACGCCCTATCATTCCACTATCATTGGTTTGATTATTCTTCTGAATTTTCTTGGATGGAGAAAAACCTCATTACCAAGCTCCAAAGTTTTCTGAAACATTTCTTCCATGATTTCCAGTCCTTGGTCAGAAAGCTTTTCCAAAGTGGATCCAAATTGGGGGCTAGCCAAGGATCACACTTCAACTTGATGGAAAATTTATTTCTGAAGTCTTCTAAAGAAAAGGAAGATAGGAGAAGATTAGGAATTTAAAGTTTGTGGGTAATTAAGAGGAAGAAAAGAGAAAGGCATCAAGGAATAAAATAGAGAAACTGGAAAGTTAAACTTTTAAGAAAGAAGGAAAAAATGGCATGGGAATTTCATCAAAAAAATTTATTGAAGCTAGGCCATTAAGGTGGTTGATTCTCCTTTTTGCTCCTTGAAATTTTTCCCCCCAGATTTCATGCATTAATATTGGTTCCTTGAAAATTGGGTTGGAATCCAGCTCTTTGGCAATTCCTTCCCTGATTTAAATCCAGTATTTAGATCTCCTTCCAAAAAAAAAAAGTTTCTTCTAATAAAAAAAAACAGCTGCTGCTATTAATTAATAGTTTACATATTCTATGACATCTTAAAAATGGAATATAAGTGGAATAGCTGTTGCAGGGGAAGTGATTTCTTTTTATGGGAACTAAAATCAAGAATCAGAATTTTTTGTGAAATGAAATTTTTCACAGATAATATTCACTTTTTTCATTGAAAATTGGTAAAAAATTACAGAATAAGAATAAGATAAATTTATCTATATGCATAAATTCAACCCTTAATTTTATTGATCCTTTTCCTTCCCCTCTCCTTTTAATTTTTGGAATTCCAATTTCTTAAAAACTGTATAAATAAATAAAAATTATAAATTATGAAATTTCATGTTTTTCTTCAAGAATTGTTAGTTTCCACTAAGCTCTTTGAGAATGGTTAGTGACCATTAATTTTTTTTTTCAAATTTTTTATTGGTCTTGCTATCCTCTTGAGTTTTTTTAAATATTCAAAAACAGAGGGACTTACTTTACTTGAGGAATCAGATACCTTCTTAAGATTATTGGTTGATCCTTTGGGCCTTCATCTCATTTAAGATCTTTGAGTAAAATTGGGCTCTTGAATCTGAAGAAGTTGATAATTCCCACTTCAAAGCTTCTTAATTTAAAGCCAATGATAATGTTGTTCTTCGGGTGGAAAAATATGGAAATTTTCAAATAATTGAGTGAAATATATATTTTCATGAGTGGTTTTTGATTGAAATGAAAGGTTTTGTGATTTTTTAGTTGAATCAGGGTTAAGATTTGAGTGGAGAATGCAAGATAGAAATCAATCAGAAAAGAATTTATTTGGAATTGAATAAAAAGAAAATTACTGAGAAGGAGGTTTTGAAATGTAATTGAGGATGGAAACCCTCAATTTGGAAGAGGCAAACCTTCATGATAGCTGATTTAAATTTTTTAATAACTGCTATATCCAGATAAGAAGAATAATCAAAGTTAAAGCAAGAAGTGGAGGATTCAGGTACTTGCTGAAATGAATGAATTATTTTAAGGGAATAGTGGCTGATATTTCAAGAAATATGATCCACACAGTGGGGATAAATAATGAGATGCTTGAAATATTGCTGAGAGGCTTCCATAGTGCCTATCAAAGTTAAGAAAAACCGCCATTTTTTGATGGCAGGTTTCAACCCAAATCCATCATTTCAAACCTGCCATTAAAAATAATAAAAACCACTTATTTCAGATCAGATGTGTCAAATTTAACATGAAATAAGTGAGTTTTTTCAGATAAACTATTTAAAGGATTCCACCACCTCAACCACACCCTGCAACACACCATCCATCCCTTGCTTCCCACTTCCATCCAACTCCAACCTCCTCAGAAATCTCATCAGCCTCACTGCTCATCCTTTCTTCCAACTTTCATCCAACTCAAACCTCCTCAAACATCTCATTATCCTCACTGCTCATCACACTATAGTCTGAAACCTCATTCTATCAAAATGGACCCTTGGAAATCCAAAACCAACCGCCTACCCAAACAAACATCCCCAAGAAATTCAACAACAAACACTCCCCCTCCTTCAGCTTCCAAATCATCTGGCCAACTATTGCAAGAAGATCACCTAATCCTGGTCAACTTGCTCAAATTTGCATCAAACTATTCTGCTTGCTTTGGGTCTGACAAAGAAACAAGATTTGGTCAGCCCCCTTCTCCAAAAGTAAATGGTTTTCTTCTGATGGCCAATGAACTCAAGAAAAAAACTAAAGGTAGGCTGGAATTGTCTTCAAAGAAAATATGGAAGCAATTCAAGAAATATCAGGCCAAACACACAAAATACCACTCCATGTCCATCTCAACTGGGTTTGGAATAACTGATTCAAATAAAGCCAAGGGGATAAACTATGTGCTTGAGAAATTGGATTCAATCTGCCCTTTCTACAACCAAATGGATGAAATATTTGGTACAAAAGCAATCATAATCCCTCTGGCTGAGTTTGATGCTCAAACAGCAGATTCAAATGATATGGAGCCATTTCCCAATGATACTCAGCCTAGTGAAACCAATAACAAGGAAACATACAATTGGTCACCACCAAAGCCAGCATCAGCCACCAAGAATGATGTTGCTGAAATTACAGCTCAATCAGCTCCAATTCAGTCCACAAGAATCTCAAACACTTTCCTGGATCAATCACTTCCTAGCTTGGATGAACTCAACAATAAAACCAACTTGGGGGAAGACTGTTACAATTCATGATAAAAAAAACCTCAACTCAAGTAAGTATTTTTTTTCTTTTATTGAACAGTGAATTTTAACTAATTTTTTATGAAAAGCCTCATTCTTTTATTGAAAATAACAGAAAACTTAAGCCAATGGGGCCTCCTACATCACCTTCCAATCTGAGTGAAGAAAGTAAGATTCCATCAGCCTTGGCCAAGGGAAAGTGCAAGGCCTCCAATTCAATGAACATCAACCCAAAAAGTCATCAAAAGAGGAGACACACTTCTAGCTTTGGAGGATTTGAAGAAATCATTTAGAAGCAAGATTCAAGTAAGGAAAATAAATTAGATTGCTAAATCTTTGCAAAAATTCAAAACAAATTGATTTATTGACTTTGAAAAACAGTGAAAAATCTCTTTGAAAGCAAAAAACTTGACTTTGAGAGGGAGAAGTGGGAGTGTAATCTGGAAATTGAAGACAACAAATGGAGATCAGAGCTTATAGCTCAGGAGAAAAAAATAGAGGCAGAGGCAAAATCCCAACAGAAGAAGATTGATGCTGAAAGGAATATGAAAAAAGATGAGTTGGATTTTCAGAAAGAGGAAAAGGTCAAAGATCATGCAAAATCATAAAAAAGAATTGGTTGTCATTGGCAATTGCCTGTGTAAGTAGTGGTCAACCAATGGCAAATATTGAAAAGATTTCTCAGCTGTTTGGCTTGTAAATATGTTTGAATATACTGCTATGCATTAACAAAAAAATCCAAATTAAATTATTTACAAGCATTATTTATCTTTTCTTTCTATCCACCAATTTTTGAGAATGTTTAAGTTCTATCAAGATATTTCTGGACTGCTAGTGCCATTTTTTTGGATATTTGACAAGAGAAGCCTATTTTTGTATACCGTTTGGATGGTGATGATCCTCTACAAGTTTGATGAGTAAAATCTTTGCATTTGAAAACAGCTAATGCAACCCCTGAAAATTTAGCAAAATCAAGAAATACCTGATAATCACTAAATGAAAAATGCCCTCCAATCATATCAAAATTATCATTAGCCAAAATATCAAATTAAATTTCATTGGATATAATATTGGGATTGAAGATAGGAATCCATCCTACCAAAGTCCAGGCATTAACATCAGAATATTGATGGGGGAGCTTTTGAAAACCATAAAGGGTAAAGGTTAAGAAGGAAGAAAAATCAGAAATCCTGTATTCTTCATCATACTCCATATGGTTCATGGAAGAAATTTGATTCATAATGAGTTCCCTCTGACACACTCCTGAAAAATTGCTGGAGAAAATTCTCTGAGTTTTTTCAAAAGCCACTCTCCAGCCACAATGATTTTTTCTTTTTCTGCTTGAGGCTGGAATCCAATTCTTTTCATAGCCTTGCGGAGTTTTGTGGCTGAACCATATTTTCCAAAAGCTTCTTGGTTGCTTGATTCTATACATCCACCAGCCCACATCACTCCAGAAACTAGGGCCTTGTTTGTTTTCCCAGGTTGAAGGTGTGTAGTGAGGTGTGGTAGATGGTAAGCAAACCTTTCCCATCCAAGTATATCCTCAGAAAAAATTCCAGAGAAAGGGGAAAACTCAGCAAGACAGAAAGCAGATTTGTTGATTGGGTGAATGATTGCACATCCCATGTTGACCTTGGTGTACAACTTCAGGGTGGATTCAGTGATTTGAATCTCTGTTGGGTTTGGATCAACTTGCCTACTTGCTGTGATGCAGAAAAACTTAATGGATTGGTTATTACTTTTCCCCAGAACATTCAAATGCCGCCTCTTCTTCATTTGCCTCTTTAATTTCTTTTTCTGCTGCTTAAATCAATAGTAACTGATTCCAAAAGAAAAAATACATAAATAAGGCATAAATAAGGCAGGGTGGATAATGCAAGGATTTGACTGAATCACCCCCCCAATGGCCACGATCTTGATTGTGTAATTAATTTGACAGACACCATAGGGAAGATGAAGCAGGGGGGAAATCCAAGGAAGAAATTGGGGTAATTTCACTCACCTTTTTTTGGTTCCAGGCTTGACCACAGCAATAATAGGTCTTGGGGAGGATGGTGGTGAAGATGGTTGCCATGGGAGTGAAGATGATGGAGCCATTGATTTGGCCAAGGAACAGGCAGGTTAAAGCAGGGAAAGGATCATAAGTAAGTGGCTTTGATTTTCAAGGTTGGGGGGAGGTGGGGTTGCTCACTCAAGGAAAGGGGGGGTTGGTCAATTGGTTGGTCAAAGGGGGGGTGGGGCAGGTGGGGCACTTGATTGCTTGGTCAAAGGGGGGTGGGGGGGCGCTGGGTGTTCCGTTGGGTCAGTTGGCAATGGGATGGTGGGTGGTAATGGCAAAGGGGGGGGGGGGGAAGCTGGGGCCGCAATGGAAAAGGGGGGGGGACTTCTTGGGAAGCGGCGGCAAACAGGGGGGCACTTGGCTTGTGGCTAGGCGAAAGGGAGAGGAGTTGCTTAGGCCGGCAGCAAGGGCAAGGGAAAAGGGAGGGGGGGGTGTTGCTCCAGCCGCAAGGGAAAAGGGAGGTGAGTTCCTTGGGAAGGGGCAAAGAGAGGGGGGTCATTCCAGCGGCAAGGGCAAGGAGGGAAAAGGGGGGGGGTTGTATCCGGCGGCAATGGCAAGAAGGAAAGGGGGGGCCAGTTTGGTCTGGCAGCAAGGGAAAAGGGGGAAAAGGGAGGGGGGTGTTGGTCCCAGAAGCAATGGCAAGAAGGAAAGGGGGGCCGGTTTGGCCCAGCAGCAAGGGAAAAGGGGGGGGCAATTCCCTTGGGCTGCAATGGTGAAGGAGGGGGGGGGAGCTGGCCGTTTGTGCCAGTAATGGAGATGGGGGAGCCATTGTCAAGGATTTGGGGGGGAGGGTCAATCAGGCAAGGAGGGAGGAAGCCAGGGCAGCAGTTAGCTCCAGAACAGCAGGGGGGGGGGGGGGAGGGTGGATTAAGAGGGAGGGGGGAGGGCATACCTGGGTGGCCTGAAAAGATGGATGGGAGATGAGATGCAAGGGGGGAGTAGCAAGGAAAAAAAAGGGAGTTATTAGAGATAAGGAGACTGACCTGGGAGATGGTGATTGTGGGTTGGTGGGTGTGGTGAGGTTTTTGTTGGAGGGGAAAGGGGTGGGGTGTGGTTGAGTTCAATGAGTGGGAGAGGAGGAGGAGGGTGAGTGGTGGAGTCCAATGACTGGGAGAGTAGAAGGGGGAGCATGGTGTAGGGGGTGACTGGGGTCCACTTGTGAGTGACTGAAAAGATCAAGTCAGTCAGTGTGGCATGAAAAAAAGAAAAGGTAAATACCTGTGTGTTTTTTCTCCTTACCAAGTCTGAAATAAGAGAATCATTATTCAAACTGAGCAAGGGTGATAGGTAGAATTTGCTCTCTCATGGCAAAAGAGGATTGATGAGATATGACTGGAATGATTCAAGGAGGATCAAGAACATAATCTTCAAAGATTTCATCCCATCAATCTTTGATGTTGGCCAATAAGTTATGGAGAATAACACAGCAGAAAATCCAGTTGATGATTAACTTCATGTCTTTGGAATTTTGGAGCTGGCTTTGTATTTCTCTTAAGCTGGCCCATCTTGCTCTCAGGAATCCTATGGCATGCTCAATCCAAACATGTGATTGGGAAAGATGATAGTTGAAATTGGTTCTGGCTTGGTCATTGGATGAAACATGCAAGTATGCTGGAACAACATATTTCCCACTGGCATAAGCAGAGTCAGCCAGAAGCTATTGGTCTTCATCAAAGTAGCTCTGAGGTTGCTGAGAAATCTGAATTTGACTGAAGAAATAAGAATCATTACAGGAACCTGGAAGGCCAGCATGAAGGGCAATGCACTTTTCTTTGTTTTTGCAAACAGGTTGAACAGAAATTTAATATCTATATGAACAAAGGAAGCATATTTGTTCAGTTTTGGATAAAAAAATCTGCTATTAAGAGATTGGATTCCCTTTTATTCCAATAAAATTAGTGGCTTCCATCAAGCTTGGGTTTTTGACTCAAAGGGATGGTGGTTCCATCAACAAATCCAATGCAACCTTGAAAAACTTCAGTCCCCATGACCTGTGAGATCTCAATGTGCTCTTCCTTTGTTGGCCAGCATAGAAGTGAGAAAAAAAACCTAGGACAGAAGTGATAACACATTGGGTTGACAAGTTGACTGTTCCATATCAAATAGAGAAAAGATTTTCCAATTGATTAGTGGCAGCACCATTAACATTGGATCCAAACCAACAAAGAGAAACAGAAATTTGGATAGCAGGATTTCTTTGTGGATTCCAAGATCAATTCTGGAAGAAAGGATGGCTCTCAATAATCTCCAAAGGTTTCATGAATGATGCTAAGGAAGTTTGCAAGAATTGATGGAAGCTTAAGTCAGGGAGGAGATGGAGCTTCTGCTTTTCATACATTTAATGGTGAAATTTGTATTTTTGGGGAAGTAAGTGGCAGTGTTTCAATAGAGAATTCAAGGATAATGAGTTGGATTCAAAATCAAAGTTGGAATTGGAGTCTTAATTGGAGTCAAATAGTACTAAAAGTTCAGTAAGCTTGAATCCATTTTAAACCAGCTTCCTGGAGATCAGTTTTGACATTCCAAGAAGTGAAGAGTTTGGTGAGGGTGATGTTTGTGATTTGAAGTGATGAGGAGGTGTATGGGGTGCTTATATAAGGTTTTGGTTTTGATATGGAGGAAGTGGAGGTGTGGATGGGTGTTTTGCATGTTGATGGATGGTGGATAGATGATGATGCACAAATGGAAGATTTGATGTTTGAAATGTGCCATTTCAAAATACACCAGTTAAGGGGTAAATGTATTTCAGAAACCCGCCATTAAAAATGGGGGATTTAATAAAAAAAAAAGGCGGTTTCTAATGGGAAATTTGCTAACTTTGATACACACATAGCTCTTTCATGGTTTTGGGTGGTGATGGAATTGTAAATTTTATGAACTAAATCAGAATAATTTACAGTAGATGAACTGATCAATTGTTTAATGTAATAGTGTGGTTGTTCTATTATTGAGTTACTAGTATTATCAAAGTGATAGTGTTTGTTGTCCAATTAAGATATTTTTTTTTGGCAATAAGTTTCATAGAAGCTAGTCAGATGTAGAGGGATTTCACACCAGAGAAAGGTTTGTAAAGTTTTCAAGATAAATTGATTCAGAATTGATATTGAACAACTAGTGCCATTGATTCTGTAAAAGCTCTCATTCATCTTCAGATTTAGTGTGCTTCCTGAAATGGGTTTTAATATTTTGAAAAAAATGGCAGATGGAGAGAGGATGGGAAAAATTTTTCAGTGGCACTAATTGAAGCTTTTTCTGTGTCTATCAAAATAATCACAGGTTCTTTATGTTCTAATATTTCCTGAAATTGATCAAGGGCCAATTCATAGTTATATTTTTCTTTTGACATAAAAAACAGAGAACAACTGAGAAAGTTCTTGAACAATTGATTAACAAAAAATATGAAGAAGGGAAATTCCAATTTTTTTTTTAAATGTGCAATCCTTCATGAGAAGAGTGGGGAAACATTTGAGAAGTTTGATTGAATCAGGGTATGAAATAAATAAAGAAGTGATGTGGCCATCTATATTTTGAATTCTGTAGAAAAAAGAAGAATTGGGGAATCCTGGTATGAGGTATTCAATGGGAGATTTTCCATCATGATAAATTTGTTGAATTTGAAAGCTTTTAGGAAATTATTTTTTTCATGCCCTGAATTGTTATCTTTGTGTGTTTTGGAAGTCCCCAGAACATCACCCATCCACGTGGTTTTCCTTAAATTAACATGGTTTTGTGGGGTTGAAAAAAAAACTTCCCTGCAGGGGAGAATCTAAAACCTCTCCCAAAAGAAATCTGAGATTTTTTTTTCAATTTAAAGGCCTTAAAAATTAGAATTAAAAATTTTTTAAAAAAAAACTACATCTCAAATATTTTCACTTTTTTTAATAATTATTTTGGAAAGGTTGGTGATAAATTCACAACTCTACTCAAACCATACACAACTAAAAATGGGTTGTGTGGAATGGTTCCTAACCCATTTTAGTTGTGCCTGGCTTCCCAAAACTCACAGAGCTGTGAGCAAAAAATAAAATAAAATTAAAATTACAACAAATAAATAAAAAATTAAACAAAAAAAAAAACATAAAAAACATCAAAAATAAGTTAAAAAGAAATCAAAAAAAAAATTGAAAAAAAAAATTAAATAAAATTAAAAAACAAATTTTGAAATTTCACAACTCCAGGGACATGAAAGCACATTCATGGCCCTATGAATAAATAAAAATAAAAAATCAAAAATTCTAAAAAAAATCAAAAAACTGTGCCCAACAAAAAAAAAAAAGGGTAAATAAAAATAAAAATGGGTAAATAAAAATAAAAAGATACAATATAGATAAAATACAGACTTGAAATAGAATAAAATACAATATAATTTTTGAATAAAGTAAAATATAATGTTTGAATAAAATACAATACAATGTTTGAATACAATACAATACAATGTTTGAATAAAATACAATAGAATACAAATATTTTATTGTATATTAAAAAATAAATTGAATTGAATAAAAAAAATTGAACTAACTTGAATTAAACAAAATCAATTTAATCCATATCATTCCATTTTATCATTTCATCAACTAAATTAATCAACTCCCAAGAAAGAGGAATGGAAGTCCACCTCAATTGGAATGGCCCTAAAGTAACCCCCCCAAAAATTAAGTTCAAATTGTGTTAAGCTGATCCTATCATAAGAAGTGAAACAATTTCTTATGACGGGGCCAGCCCAACACAGTTTGAAATTATTTCATTGGAATAGGTCAAAACTAAATCAAAACCCAAAAAACATAGGGCTAGTCCATTGAGGTGGACTTGTATCCAAGTCCATCTCAATTGACTAGCCCTGAAGTGAGAACACCCAAACAAACAAAATTTCAACTTGTGTTAAGCTGATCACATCATAAGAATTAAAAATAACTCTTATGATGGGACCATCCCAACAAAAGTTGAACCAA
Source organism: Puccinia polysora (assembly GCA_025617555.3). Taxonomy (NCBI): domain Eukaryota; kingdom Fungi; phylum Basidiomycota; class Pucciniomycetes; order Pucciniales; family Pucciniaceae; genus Puccinia; species Puccinia polysora. Next base: position 31,380,113 of record CM062614.1, on the reverse strand, counting down.
CTTACCAATAAAATCTCATTTAAAACACTCAAAATAATGAGGTTAAACAAAATCATCAACAATACTGATTTTAACCCTACCATCAACATAATGATGTTAAAAATGTGATAAAACTTTATATCAATTAAAGTAAAAGATCAGAATCAGAAGTACATGTTACACCAAACCCAAACAATGAAATGAAAAACCAAATGATGAAATGAAAAACCAAATGATGAAATGGTATGATCTATATAAATTGGAATACAAAACCTGTTGATCTTTGAGATGATCAACCAAACCAGAAGATTTATTTGAAGTAAAAGAATAAGGTTTTGATTCAATGGGCAGGATTAGAATAATATCTCCCTCAAGTAATAAATTAACCCAGTGTTTATTGTTAAAAAAGGAAATGAAGATGGTATCTGATTGTTCTTTTAAAAACATTTTCATAGGAGTGTACATAAAACATGATTCAAATAAAATGAAACAAATTGGCTTTGAATAAGTATCTGATATTATTTGTTCCATATACAACTCTGAAAGCCATTTTGAAGAGGTAATCTTTTCATTGATGTCTTCAACATCAAGTCTTTGTTTGATCTTTTATACCTCTTTTCTACCAACATGTATCTTAGCATAGCATGCCTTATGTTTCCTCAATGTTTTTATCATTTCAATTTGGAATTTACACCCTCTGTTTTCATCATACCAATGTGATTGATCAATGAATCTAAATCCACAATTAGCGTCAACAACAAAATCTCAAACCTCACCCAAGAGCTTATGTAAGTTCACAGGTATTTGATTGAGGTATTTAAATTTATGTTTCTACAATCAAAATTCACTTAGCCAACATTCAAAAAAAATCAATCAAATCAATAATCACCAAAGATGAGCTTCTGGTTGACTTCTCCTGCAAATCTTCTTCCTCAGAAGAGGATTCTAATACCAAATGAAGGGAGGCTAATTAAATTTCAGTCTCTTCCTCTGAACTATGAAACTCAGATTTTGAGCCTGAGGACTTGGAATATAAACATAATATCACCATCAGAATGAAAACTTCTCAAAATAAAAGACTTGAAATTTTTGGACTTTTTGGTGCCCTTGTAACCTGCCTTTCTCTCTCAAGTTCCTTTTAAACATTTCCAAATCTTGCAATTTCACACCAGGTGTCTTTCAATTTGGGTTAACTGCAGCTGGACCGTAAGAATTTATGCTTGAGCCTTGGGTTAGAAACAAAAGCTGTTGCATTCTGACCAGGGACTTTAAATGCTCCACTTTAACTTATTCAGTTTTTCACAGAATAATCAAACTGAGCTTATCAAACAATTGAGAAGATCAAAGCACTGGTTAAGTGTAAAACTCTCAAAAAGAAAAAACATCTGTCATTAGTAAATCTGTTCAGGAATCACTAATCAAAAGAAATTAGAAAAATCCAACCTACTGAAATGGAAGGGTTTTAGTATAAGCTTCACTGAGGATGAACATCCTCAGGCAAAATGGATCATTCCAATGCTAGTATTTTAATAGTATTTTGCATAATAAGTGGCAGCAGGGAAAGCCCACTTTCTTGAAATATGACTTGGTGCACACTTCAACATTGTGATCATGCTTTAAAATCTCAAAATTTTCCCCAACAAGTTGAATTTCCTCAAACAACAATTTGTATCCCAAAGGTAACAGTTCTGTTAGAAGAACTGTTCCTAACTTTATTTGAGAGTTGTGAGGTTACAAATTCACTGATTTGATTTGGCCATCAATTATAACATATAAGTGTTTCCACACATTCAAAATGTTACCCAAAGATTTGAAATTAATTTTTTGGATGAAGCATGGGCCCATTCTACCCAAGACATTTCTTTATTTCCAAAGCCAGAGTTGAAACAAGTCCACACCATTAAAAATGTCTATTTGATAGCAAAAATGTTGTTTTCCATATACTCAAGCAAATCCTCATGTTATTTCAATAAACACTGTATACAAGCTTCAAAATAAGCAATCCCAGCATAGATGAACAGAAAAAGCAATAAATTGGCCTACTCTAAGTTAAGAATCATTGATTTATGCCCCACCTTTGTTTTAGAGGCCCCATAATTTTCCCACAGATAAATAAAACCTTTACATCCTTAATAATCATTAATCAAGAAAACTTTGCAATTCTTTTTAATATTTATAGAAAAGTGCCAAGAGCGCAACTGTCCGGTGTGGTGACCAATCCGGGACACCACGGAAAAAAAAAAAAAAAAAAAAAATTTTGGTTGTACCCCTATGGGTACCTTCATTTCCCCCATTCATCCCAATCCTCATCCTCATCCTCATCATCATCCTATCCCTTACAATCCATCGATCCATCAAGATCTAAACCAACCTGATCTCGATCAGTTCTATGCCATCAAAGTCCTTACTAAACTACAAGTTGTCAGATTAAAATAGGTCAAACATGTCAACTCGGAGAAGGATCTATTGGCCATCATCTCATCCCATCATACCCACCAATCATCTCTCATTGATCAACTAAAACAATTCTTCGTCAAGTTGATCTGCACCTTTCAGGATGAGAAGAACCTCTACATCCTCATGGAATTTGTTCAAGGTGGTGAACTCTTCCATCACCTCCAAAGGCTCGGTTGATTCTCTAACGATTTTGCTCGTTTCTACGCCTCGAACGTCGTCCTGGCCTTCAAATACTTACACAGTCATGATATCATCTACCGTGACCTCAAACCTGAGAACATCCTCATCGCCTCTAACGGTTATATCAAACTCACCGATTTCGGGTTTGCCAAACAACTCAAGGATAACAATTGAACGTGGACGTTATGTGGGCCTTAGGGATCCTGATCTACAAGATGTTGGCTGGTTATCCTCCCTTCTTCAACCATCAACCATTCCTGGATCCTACAATGACCACCACTCATCAACCTTCCAACGTTCCCTTTGGGATCTATGAAAAAATCCTGGCCTGTGATCTCAAGTTCCCCCATCTTGTCTCCCCCAGGCGCTCTCATCATCACCATTGAGCTCCACCCTTGATACCGACCAATGAGGAGATCATCATCCATCTTGCCCATCATCTGATCTGACCGACGACCGCAAGCGACCGCGAGCGACCGCTCGCGGCCATCGGAACCTTCACCCCGCTGTCGCCGCCGATCGGGCAATGACAGCCGTTGTCGACACCCGCGACCGCTGTCGCGGGTGTCCATCTGGTTGCCCGCGGTCATTCTTGACGCGGGCGACATTTCTTTTTTTTCCTCTCATGTTATTTTTTTTTTTTTTTTTTTTTTTTTTTTTTTTTTTTATGTTTTCATTTTCCCGCACCTATTTGTAGTATCACTTGTACATAGTATACAGGGCCTCATGCCTATAAAAGGAGGGGCTCTCCCCTGCCTTTTGGCCCAGCATCCTAGGAGGGCCTCATCATCTCATCTCATTTGTTTCCCCCATCATCATAAGCAATTTATCCGTGGGCATCCTTTCCCACTTATCTGAGCAATTTATCCGGGTATATCCATGATTGCCCCTTGATCCTTTGAGCCTCCATACTCAAACTCTGTCCCTTGTGACCTTGATCCTTATCACCAACCAATAGCCTTGCTGGTTGAAGAAGAATTCCTGTCTGAATTCTTGGGTGTGTTATACCACTCTGATCCCTTTTTCCGACCATACTGGTCTTGATCTCTCCTTGATCATCTTTCTGGAGCCAATCACGTTTGATTGAAGAGGTTTTATTAAGCTTAAAACCTGGAGTGTTATACCTCCCTTCTTCTTTAAGGTTGAATTTTGCCACGCTATTCTTGAGTCCCTTGAGAAGTGTTGGGATATTCTTGCTCAAATTCGTTATTGATTTGCTTCTAGAGCTTCATAAACAAATTTCTTTTGTTTTGTTCAGCCTCCCACAGTTATCTGGTACCCTTCAAGCGCTTGATTGCGAAGAGTTGGGCAGGTTCATTGAGAACCTGGAGGTTGGTTGGGATTGAGTTGATCTTTCCTAATCAGCTGCTGACGACCAGAGTTATTAGCTTGTGGGCGTTGTTACTTACAGCTGCCTTGTTCTATTGAACTCTGAACAAACCTTGACTTATTTGTTTAAGTCTTTACCTGCACCATCTTGCCTCAGATAGTGTTGTTTCCATCGCTACCGACAACTCTTATCCTCTTCCCTTACTTTGATTTCTCATCCATAAGGTTCTGGACCTTGATTCTGGTTACATTTAAATATTATTGTAACTCCTAGGAGGGCAGCCTAAACAGCACCTTTCCCCTCCACAGAACTGCCACGGCTTAGCACCGTTTGGAGTCTTACACCGGATGAATCAGGGAAACTATTTTGAATGGAAGAAATCAGCCGTTTTTCATGGTCAATCACAAATACTTTGGGAAGCCTCTCTGGCTCATAAAACAACTGCTTTAGTGCATTAACTACCCAACTGTAAAAATCAAACATTTTATTTGTTAAAAAAACAAAGACTTTGTGAAGGGGTTTGTGTTGGACGTCATTCCTACAACATGCAATAGCAGGATGTTTTACCTATTTTTTTTATAAGTAAAATATAACAAAGCAATATGATGGAAGTTTTTAAAAAATCCTATAGACTCAGGAGGAGCCCAGAAAAAGGCCTCTAAGTGAATCTCTCCACTGAATTTTGACCTGGAAACCCACTGATTATCTTGGAGCTTTTTGAATAGCACATCCATAAAAATTTTACCCTTGAGTTCTCCTGCCTTTAAAATTTGCTTAGCGGTATAGATTTTTCTATTGCCAATGTATTCTCCACCATCAATCTTTCTCAATTTAATTTTGAGTTTAATTTTATTGAGCCCATCTTGCATGCATTCTTTAAGTTGATTTAAGGCCAAACCAGAGATTCTCCTCAGTTGAGGATGCACTGAGGGGTTTGAAGATGGTTTATAATTATGTTTCTCATTTGTAATGGAGAGGGTCCATGTGGGATCTGCTACCATGAAACATGCACAGATCATGAATTTACACCCAAACTTCCTAGTTTGAGTTTTCCTTTTATTTTTGGTGAGAAACAGCCATGAGTATATTCCATTTCTGTTGAATTCTAGGTCTAAATATTTCTCTCTCTTTGAATTGAATTTCATCAAAGTGCAGCCATGCATGGAGGTTGATTTTTGGGAAAAGTATTCTGCCTCTTCCACACTAGGAAAAGCTCTCACTGGAGGAGAGTCAAGGGGTTCTGAAACCTCATAGTTACATATTTACATTGGCCATAGTTAAATTAGTTTCAATCAAATAAAATCAATCAAATTGAACATGAAATTTTGCACACCACCACCAGTCAATTCCAATTGTGAAAAATCTTGTTCCTCAATTGTAAACCTAGATAAAGATGCAATTGGGCCTTCCAATTTTTTATTTACTAAATCCCTAGCTTCTGCCACAGATTTGTTGACAGCACTATCAATTAGGTCCTTTGACACAGCCATGTTGAAGCCAGGGGGCTTGGAATTGCCACTGTTCCCATAATCCCAAAAAAACCAAAGGCACTTCATTATTCAATCCAAATTAAAATTCAACAACTCCCACCACAGAGATCTGCATGTCACTTGCTAGCAAGTGCCATCAAAGAGCTCTTGCCCAATGTATGGCCAAGCTCAGGTCAAAATTTTTTGACACTCCAATGCACAGTCACTGACTGTGCACAATGCACAGCAACTGTGCACAATCCACAGTAACTGTATACAATGCACAGAAACTGTGCACAATGCACAGAAACTGTGCACAATGCACAGAAACTGTGCACAATGCACAGAAACTGTGCACAATACACAGCAACTGTGCACAATGCACAGCAACTGTGCACAATGCACAGCAACTGTGCATAATGCACAGAAACTGTGCACAATGCACAGCAAATGTGCACAATGCACAGAAACTGTGCACAATGCACAGAAACTGTGCACAATGCACAGAAACTGTGCACAATGCACAGAAACTGTGCACAATGCACAGCAACTGTGCACAATGCACAGCAACTGTGCACAATGCACAGCAACTGTGCAAAATGCACAGCAACTGTGCACAATGCACAGCAACTGTGCACAATGCACAGCAACTGTGCACAATGCACAGCAACTGTGCACAATGCACAGCAACTGTGCACAATGCACAGCAACTGTGCACAATGCACAGCAACTGTGCACAATGCACAGCAATTTTGCACAATGCACAGCAACTTTGCACAATGCACAGCGCCTGTGCACAATGCACAGCAACTCTGCACAATGCACCAAAACTGTGCACAATGCACAGAAACAGGGCACAATATTTATCCATGCTCCAATGCACAATGCACAGTGACTGTGCACAATATTTATCCAAGCTGCAATGCACAGTTGCTCTACATTGTTCACAGTTGCTGTACATTGTGCACAGTTGCTGTGCATTGGTACAGTTGCTGTGCATTGTGCACAGTTGTTGTGCATTCTGCACAGTTGCTGTGCATTGTGCACTGTTGCTGTACATTGTGCACAGTTGCTGTGCATTGTGCACAGCTTCTGTGCATTGTGCACAGCTTCTGTGCATTGTGCACAGTTTCTGTGCATTGTGCACAGTTTCTGTGCATTGTGCACAGTTTCTGTGCATTGTGCACAGTTGCTGTGCATTTTGCACAGTTGCTTTTCATTGGGCACAGTTACTGTGCATTGTGCACAGTCACTCTGCATTGTGCACAGTCACTGTGAGCCAAAACATGTTAGAGAATGAAAATGACTTCAACTAGAGATTTGACAGAGCTTCAACCAGAGCTTCCTTGATGGCACCTGCTAGCAAGTGCCACTACTTTTTTTTTGGTGTCCAAAGTGTACTCACTTTTGGGTTAAGAAAAAGAAAATTATTCAATGGGTGAGTATTGTGTGTGGTTCTGTGTAAAATTTATATTTGTGGTCCAATAGTCCCACAATGTATGCAACATCCCCAAAAAATGGGTTGATGGCACTCAAATCTGGTCCAGGGGTGGCTAGGTACCCTTGATTAACCCCTAAAATGGCTCTTTTGGGGCAGCATCAATGTTGACATGTGTGACCCTTGGGGCGTTGCATGTGTTGTGAATCTCTGTTCACAACTCAAATGGGTCTTGAACAGCATTTCACGCCCATCCAAAACCCAGGGTTTTGAATTTATCACTTCCCTTTTGGAGAATACAAAGGGTCAGAAATGTTTCAAATATAAAAGGCAATTCAAATATGATTTCAAACCATTTTTAGTACTTCATTTTACCACCAGAAAATGGGATTAAAATAAAAAAATAAGAAATTATTTTCAATTATCTTCCTGAAGCATTTTCTAAATTTTGAGCTTGCAGTATTTTAGTGGGCATTCAAAAGGGTTCAATGAAATTATGTGAGGGTTTTTTCTACAATTATTTTTTCCAAAAAAATTCATAATTAAAAATAAAAAAGTGGCCTTTGTTGCTCAAAAGACATTGAGTCAATAATCCATTGAAAAAATAATTATGGAAAATTCAGGAAAAAAAGAAAAAAAATCATTTAAACCATAGCCATTGCTATTACTTTAATTCTAGGATGTGCAGACTTTTTAGGAGGAAACAAAAGTTTTAAATCAAGTTGTAAGTTATTATGAATAAAATAATCCCATTGTTGTGATTCCTTGAAAGCATAAGCCTTCCAAAGAGGATCCAATTGGGGATATGGCCACAGTTCAGAATTAAAGTGGAAAGAAACTATGTGCTTAAAATATTCCAAAATAATTAAAAATTTGGGAGATGTTTGAGAATTGGCAGTTGGAGGGGAATTGAGGGGCATATAAGCTGATAGCATCAAATTATGGTAGATCAAGCTTGTTTGGGAACCCACCCTAATAAGCCATTGTTTTTTTTAAAGTGCGCTGGAAACCGCTTAAATTCCTTATGGCACCCCCCAAAGCCTGCTTGGCACATATCCAAGTGCAACTTGGAAAAAAGCCAAGTTTGGGTGGGTTGGGCCAGAATTAAACTTGGCCAAAAACCAAGCCAATTGACCATGCCCACCAAATCAATAATTGGGGGAATTTTTTTCATAAATTTATTTCTTTTCTTTGAATAAATTGTAAATACATACAATATTTTTAATCATAAAAAAAATTGAAGGCTTTTTTTGGAATGAAACAAAAGTAAAAAATAAAAAATAAAAAGGAAAATACGTTGGTAATTGGGGTTAGAAAAAAATGTCCCTGTAATTTCTTAAAATTAAGTGCATGAATGGTAAAGCTGCTGACACTGGATAAAGAAATTGAGGAATTTTTCTACAGTCATTGCCTCCTGAATCCCCTGATTTATTTGAATCACAAGCATGGCACAATTTGAAGGCTCTTTTGATTGGAAGTAGCTCTTGATTGAGTGGAAGGTCTATTCAATTGGATTCAAAAATGGGGAGTACAGCAGGAGGAACTCAATATCAATAAATTTTTAATTAAATATTGTTTCCCACAGTTCATCAAATTTTCATTTGATTTTTAATTAAATGTTTTTTCCCACAGTTCATCAAATTTCTGGCCTTGATGGATGGTGAATTAGGTGGAATTTGGGCAGTGAGACTCTCAAGGAACAGGATGAATTCATCTGCTCCTATTCATCTGGTCTTAGCCCCATCATCATTGAGGAGCTCATGGTATACAAAACCATTGATTGACAAGGCCCCTATGAGGTTCACTTGCTTTGCCTTGGGAAAAAGGATCAAGACAGTAGTTTGACCTAGGATCAAAAGAAAACCATAAATAAAATATAAGTAAATGAATAAATAATAACAGAAAAAAAACAAAAAAAATTTGATAAAAAAAATAAAAAGGTGATCAACCCACCAGAGGGTTATCCAGAGCTCCATCCTGAATGGAGTTCAAAACCTGCCTTGTAAAAAAATACAACCATCTTCTCCAGACCCAAACCAAAAAATTGGGAAAAATTGCCTCTTTGCTCAATGAGCTGGGGTTCATTCAAGGAAGATGGAATATTAAAAACCTGTTTCAATGATATATAAATATCACGGATCAGGTTAATCATAGCATGGGTTGAAACACTTGCATCAAATTTTTCATCAAGGAATTGCTGAATTTCAAGGAGGTTGGTGGTTGATTGCTTCTCAAGTTGAAAAAGTAATTTTGTTTTAAAATCTTCAGTAAGCTTTCCTGGTAGTTTTTTGTTTAGCTTGAACAAATTTGGATCCTCATTCTTGATGCATTGGATTTTATGACATGAGAATTTGAAGTTATTCATTGCGGTTCTCACATTCATGCCATTCCCTACCACATTTTTGCGGATGAGCTTGCAAAATTTGTGCTTGATGATTGCATCCGGTTTATGCTCCTTGTGAGTAAATCAATTTTTGCCATTTTTGAAGTTTTTTTCAAGAATTGTTTTTGCTTTTAGAATGGCCTTCTTTTGGGAGGTTCTTTGATTAAAATCTTGGAGCTCCTTGAGGATTCCTTGGAGGTGTTCTTCATTGGGCTAAATATAAATCAAGTTGTTGGAATTTTAATCTCCATTTAATTTGCCTTCTGGGGTTTCAAAATCTTGTTTGACAATTTCAGCCTGTTCCAAAAAAAAAAATTAAAAAAATGAACCAAAAAGTAAAAAAAAAATAAAACAGGACTGACCATAATTGGTTGAGGTGAAAATGAAAGCAAGGGTAGGGGGGGGGGGTGCCAACAGCTTGGCTCTGTGCAAAGATATGCAGAATGACCTGATGCAGAAATAAATCCCAGGGGGTATACTCCAAACCCCCCTGGGAGCTGAACCAAGTGTGACTTGGGAGTGTTCCCAGACAAGCTTGAAATACCATAGATAAAAGTATCAGTTGCCTTTTGTATGTATCTGCCAGCAGGAAACCATGGCAAGGGAATTTCATCCAGTAACTTTGAGGGGCAGTTCCAGAAAGGTGGTTTATATTTTTTCTTTCTTTGAAAAAGTTTTCATCCCAGACTTGATCCACAAAATTTTCATCCTTTAAGAGAGAGTTTGATTATGTTTCCTTCAACATTTCCTGACGTATTGAACTCCAATCTTGAGATTTATGGCCCAAATTAAGTGCAGATGATCTATGCTGCAATTTAATCAGATTAGAAAAAAACAAATTTAGTAAATTTGATGCAATTGCTCTTGAGCAACTACATTTCAACCACAGTGAGTTATCCCAATTTGGAAAACTTGCTGCAGAAAATAAACAAATGTGCTGCAGCTGGGAGTTGTCCCAATCGGGATAAATCCTGTAGTTGCGCAATAACAAATTCCCACACAAATACAGCTGGAATCTCCCCCTGCACCAATGCCTCCCTCAATTCTTCCCATCATCCTCAACTCTATGACATTGATCTCCCAAAGAAAAAAATCCACCTATATTACAACCAACTAACCACTCAAGACCAATCAAAAAAACAAATGAGGATCAAGACTCCCTCAATCCTCATCCAGACCAGCCTCCACCCATCCAAACAACCCACCAAAAAAATTGTCAATATCCTCTCTTCCTTGAGCTTCTGACCAACTGAGGCCTCCAACTCCCTTTAGCAATTGAACAGAAAACCAGGGATGACAAGAAAGTCAGCTCAATTTGACCAACCTCAGATCAACCACCAATTCCTCAATCCTCAAAACAGACCAAGACCTAGAAAGAGCAAGCTGAGCATCTGACCCAGGGAGGAAAGTCCAAACCAAAAAGACCAGGAAAATCAAAGTAACCTCAAGGCACCCCCAGACCTTCTGGTCCAAATCACTTTTTCTGCCTTGATAAGAATACCCTCTCTCAATACTGATCTTTTTTATCATTTCAATGTGCTCTATTTGTTTTCTCACATGTAACAAGACCAAACTAAGAAATTGCTAGTTTTTAGAATAAGAGTAATAAAAAACAGATGCAGGATTAGCAATCCTGTCACTCAACTATCTAAAACAAAATTTCCCATCACCCATAACATCTTGAACATGTGAAATTTGTGGTATGGCTGTCTTGGGGAAAATGAAATCTTTGTATGAATACTAAGGAAAGAAAGATTTTGGTTCTTCATGTTCTAATATTTTATGAATTTCAGTGAGAGCCCATTGATATTCTTCATTTTTTTTCTTGGGAGAGGAAAAAAAAAGAACAGAGAAAGATCTAGCGCAATCGTTGAACCTGAAAATGTGAAGAAGAGGTATGGAAAATTAGTTGGTTTTATAGGTACCATTCAGAATTAATACTGATGGAAATTTTTTGATTAATTTTATCAAATCTGTTTGAGAAATGAATAAAGAAATAATGTGACCATTTTGATTATTGATTTAATATTTAGAAGAAGAGTTTCTTAGTTCTATTATTAAAGCTTCTATGGGTGATTTTCCTTCCAGTTGTTCTTGGGTAATTTTTCACTTTTTGTTATAGATGGAAATAAGGTTTTTGTGAATGGTAGAAGTAGAGGATTGCATTATGGAATTGAAGATTTTGAGAGCAGAAAACCCAGCTTTGGTTAAAGAATGGACCACATCCTCTTGATCCCCCTGAATCCTTTGATGAACTGAATGGGTGGATGAATCACTTGATGGAGGATGATTGTGATCAGGGAATTGGATTTTTTTTCTCCAAAGACCAGTCATCTTGTACAAGCCTTCAGAGAATTGGATAAAATTGGTAAGGATATATTTTATCCTTTGAATTGGAGGCTTTGGTGGAAATGGCATACCCATGCAACTGACCCAATTCTTGAAAAGCATCCAAAAGTTCCACCTTTGAATGATGTGGTGATTCAGGTGGAGGAGCAAAAGGGGTGGAATCATTTGGGTGATCTGAATAAGTTGCAGAATCAGAAGAAGAAAAATAAGAGGCAGATAGTTGAGAAGAAGGAGAAGAAGCAGTAGAGGAAGATAGTAAAATTGGGTTTATGTTTTGTTGAGACATTTTTTGATTTTGATTTTGATATGATTTTCCCCATGAAGACTTTGAAGTTTTAGAGAGATCATATATAGGAGAAAGATTAAGAATTTGAGAGAAAAGAAGAGCTTAGAGACTTGAGATTGGGGTTAAAAGAGTTTTTTTTGTTAGTTTTTGATTTTGGATTGATTTGTTAATGATTAAAAAAAAATTCAAAGCTGAAGAATGTTTTTGAGGAGGGATTTTTTTACAGTTGATTGAATTTGTGGAGCCAGGGAAGTTTATTTAGTGGGTGCGTTTTTTGAATTGAATTGGCTGAGTTTTGTTGAGTATTGATCTGTGATTGCTTGTTTGGTGTTGAGTTGTGATGATTGGTGATGATTGGCATGGTGTCAAGTACATTTTGGATGTTGAAAGGTGATGTTGTGGTTGAGGAGAGGATTGGACCGCCACAAAAAGTAAGGAGGTTGAAGTAAATCATTAAAAATCATATTGAATATCAGTTTATTCAGATAGAAGAGCCCGAAAATGGGGAACTACCCAAAAAGGGGGTCTAAACATGTTTATATCAAGGTTAGAAATTTGAGGGCTAAAACATGGTTCAAACAATATGAAAAAAACATTTGGGTCATTTTGAGTGCATTTCAAAACTAGAAACTCAGATTTTCCATAAATATAATCCAAATACTATCAGAAATGGCTCCAAAGCACACCCAAAAACAGAAATTTTCTTTTATTGTTGTGGATGAATCAACTTTTTGGAGGTATATGATTGATCCTAGAAATACCCAAATAATTTTTTTTGAGCCCTTTTCAATTCTCCAAAGATACTTTGGACTTGAAAATTGGAAAATGCTTCAGGAAGATAATGAAAAAAATAAGTTGAGAAGAATGTCTCATTTTTTATGTTAATGCAATTTTCATGCAGGAAAATGAAGTATTTCAAAATGATATTTGAATTGCCTGTTTCATCTGGAAGATTTATGACCCTTCAGAATTTCCATAATAACCAGAAAACAATTATTAAAAAAAGTGAAAATATTTGAGATATAATGGTTTTTTTTCTTCAATGTTTTGATTCTAATCTTGAAGGCCTTTAAATTGAAAAAAACTCTCAGACATTTTTGCAAGAGGTTTTAGATGCCCATCCCTGAGGTAGAATTTTTTTTCAACCCCAAAAAACTGCATTAAGTCAAGGAAACCCCTATGGATGGGGGATGTTGTGGGGAAATCAAAACCCCCAAAAATTAAGGATTGGGGGCTTGAAAAAAATAAATGCACATCTTTTATTGTAAATGGTACTTAGGTTGGTTTGAACAGGAGATGAGGAGGATTTTATTAGAGAATTTAAAATTTTTAAGGGGGGAACACTAGCATTGGTTGAATTTTCTACAGTATCCTGTTCCTTCCCTTGAATTATTTTGTGGATTTGATGAGTTGAAGGATAATTTGAAGGTGGATGTTTGTGGTCTGGAAATAGAAATTTAACCTTCCAGTGACCCAGTTTTTTTTGGAAAAATTCCCAGATAATCTGAAAGGGAAATTGGTCTTTTTTTCCAAACTGTTGGTATCCTTGCTTTGTTAATATTCAAAAGATTTATCACATTTATATGTTTATGTGTTTTCCTTGCAATTGGATACTCTAGTATATATGCCATATCCATGGGAATTTCCCCGTTGTTATATAGCATCAAGTTTATCATCCTTTTCATTATATGATTTCTCAGGAGGAGGGGCCAGAGGGGTGTAATCAGGAGTTTTAGTAGATGAGGAAAGGGAAAGAGGAGTTTAATGAATAGTTTGATTGAATGAGGTATTGGAGGAAGGGTTTGGAGACAGAGAACTAAAACCAACAGACTAAATTTCAAGGTCAGATGCGACGCAGAAGGAACATAGGAGAGACTTGAGAGAATGGAACAGAGAGAAGGATACTAACAGCTAGCAAAGATGGAAGGATCAAAAGAGATAAGACACAAGGAGCAGAGTGAGAATATTCAGGATTGAGACGAGTAATAGGAACAAGCTGTTGGAATTGTAGATTTGGGAAAACATTGTCAGGTTATTCCGGGAAATGGAATGAAGGACTACAAGTTGTCTTACCAGGCAGGAATTGAGAGGTGAGATTTGATGAATTTGACAAGCACAACCGTCCCAAGCGTTGGATTCAAGAAGTGAAATTTGATGTGTTTGAAAAGGACAGCAGTGCCAAGTATCAAGATGAGAGTGGAGAGTTTTGAGAGAAGAGAAGAAGAAAGAAGGAAAAATAAGAAATAATAAGAAAGAAAAAGTAGTAGAAATCAGAGATAATAAGAAAGACATGGAAGGTACCAAGAGAGCAGACAATACCCCCAAGGGGATGAGGAGTAGAAAAGAAGAAAACCAGATATGGAGTGGGAAATCTCATGTTGGAGTCTCCTCAACCCACGGAGCGCAGGAGACGGGATGTGGGTGGACTCCAATCTCAACAAGTTTTGAAAATTTGGTGGAAGTTTTATTGAGCTATTGTGAACAGAGATTTCACTTTTAAAAAAATGAAGTGAAGACAGGAGTTGATAATTGAGAAAGAGATTGAGCGGAAATTGAGTGAAAAAAGTGAATTCACAGAATTGATATAGGATGGAAATGATTTTCTTGAAAGTATTTATGGAGGTTTATTGATTAGCTGAAGATTTGAGATAAAAAGTTGAAAATTTTTGAAAACCATTGTTGAGGAGGTAAATTTTGAATTTTCAATGGAAGATTGTAATCCAGGGGTTTGAATTTGGTACTTTTGGGGTTTTGATTTGTTTTTATTGAGATGTGGTGAAGGATAATGAGTGGTGTGTGGTGTGGTGATGGGTGGAGTAGAGTGGAGTAGAGTGGAGTAGAGTGGAGTGGAGTGGAGTAGAGTGGAGTGGAGTGGATAATTTGATGGTTGATGAGAGTATTAAAGCGCTCCAAGATGGGAGGAGTTACCTTGAAAAAAATCAAAGTCATATTGATTTTATGCATGCCAAATTTCTCAAAAAACCAGACCTTTTAAAACTCCCCCTGGTGTGAAAGGGGCTGATGGCATGGGCACTACTGCTCACAGAACTCAGGATTGAGATTTTGAGATGGATTGAAACAAAGAAAAGTTGAGTAATGAAAAGGATAAGGGAAGTAAGGGATGAAAGGAATCCAGGAGTAAGGCTCTTGATGATGACTTGATGAATGAATACTATAAGATTAACACCAGAGGGATAGGTGAGATCAGTCAGGTAGGCTGGATGGCTTTATGTTCTGAGAGGACACCTATTGAAGGGAATAACCAATAAGAAGAAGTATACTAATTCCTTGAAGGTAATTATTCCAGGAATGAAGGAGAGGCCAGTATATGTGAGAGCTGGAGGGAGACCTTGAGGAGGGATGACTGGTGCTGGGCTGGGATTCCCATGGAATTACATGTTGAAAAATTGAACTGGGGGAAGTGGCTTGACGGATTGGGTAATGGGCCTGTCCAGAAAGGTGTGGCATGTACTGAAATGGAAGTGTGGGTTGTCCAGCCAGGAATAGGTACTATAGATTTACAGCATGGGATCTGTATGTAATTATCATAACAATTAGGTTGGAGGAGAGATGGAGGATGCACTAGGCCATAGAGAGAGAAGAAGAGACTGGGAGAGTTTTTTAGGACCTGCAGGTAATGCAGGGAGATAGTCCAGGAGGTGCAGCTGGTAGATCCTGGGGTAGAAGGTTGATTGTACTGGAAATTGCAGATGGCTGAGGAGACTGAGTAAAGGTTTGGTTATGAAATTAATCCCCCACAAGAGGAAGGGGTAGCTCCTGATACCCATAAGAAGAGGTGAGAAGTAGATTGATTTTATCACCATGATTGATTTGCCTTTACCCCTAGCACATCAATCACCATCACCACCTGACAGCTTTCCATCTCTTTAATCATACAATAGATCACAAACTCTTTCATTCACCATGGAGAATACCAATGGCTAACATCCTGTCAACCAAAAATTTCCTCCCTGTTCCAGATGCATTGCAACTGAAAAAATCTGCACCGCCAGCACCACCCCAAATGATGGAAAATTTGAAAACTACAGAAGGTACAAGAGGTCCTATTCTGGGACCACTTAAGCTGGAAAAAGGGTACTGGGACCTTTTTTATGGGTGAAAAAAATTTTGGAGGTGTTTTTGAGGTTAAAGAAGCACCTGAAGACTCAAGTGTGTCCCTGGGAGTATCCAGCAGGGTAGCTCCACCAGATGGTGAGTGGTTTCTTCTGTCTTCTGATTGCTGAGAGGCTTTCTTCTGAAAAATATGTTGTTGTTCAGTTCCTAGTGGAGGCTTTGAGAGAGAAGATGAGGTGTATGGAGAAGAGAAGGTTTTAGTTGAGAAAGAGTGGCCTTGGATGGGATGTTGAAGGAGGAGCCTTCAAACTCAAAGGCATTGAATATTGAATGGGTCTGAGGAAATAGGAGTTCCTTCAAACTGCCATCAAAGCTGTCAAAGGTTGTAAAAGCTGGTCAAATCACTGCAAAACTGGTCAAAGTTCAAAAGGGACAAATTGATTTGGTCAAAGTTTGAAGGTCTTGAGTCAAACCAATAAAATTTTGACATGAAGTATTCAAACCTATTGAACATTTTCAAATAAAAGTTGAAGCATTTGTGGTCCGGTCAAAGCATGGTTGAAGCAGTGGCAAAGGAATCAAAGAGATCTCAAAGTTTGAATTTCAAAAGGGGTTTGAAATGTTGAAGCAGCCCCCATTCTTGTCAAAGTAAAATTAAAAGATGAAGGTAAAGATGCTCCTGGTGAGCCTGATGAAGAGGAGAGGGAGAAGGGGGGGGGGGAAGAGGAGGAGGAGGAGGAATAAGACAAAGAAGAGGAAGAAAAATTGAAATGAAAGGGAAAAGGAAAAGAAAAGGAAGTTGAAGAAGTGGAAGGGGGTTAACCTGGGCCAAGGTCTTCTGGAGAGCTGGTTTGAAGAATGTTGGCAAAGGATGAGGTGAGAAGTGATTTTAGAAGGATGGAAATGAATAGAGAAGACTTTGGATTTTATGGATGCTCTGGAAGAAGGGTGGTTGGGCCAGTGGATGTGATTGAAGATGATCCAGTTGGTGACTTGAAGACTATTGAAGAGCAGCTTGGCAAGTTCTCTAAAGATTTTAGAAATAGTACAGTTGCTGGATGGGGTTTGGATAATGGAGAAGAGGTGGAGAAGAAAGGAAGGAAGAAAGAGATGAAGAAGAAAGTTATAGCAGAGATTGAAGATTATCTTTCTTTTTCTGGGGTGAATTATGAAATGGGAGCTAATTCCAAGAATAAGGAGGAGTATGAAAGTAGGAAAATGAAGCTAGCTAGTATTGGGGTTACTAAGATTGCTAACTTGGTGGCTAAGATTGAGAATTAGTTGTAGATAAAATTATTCCGATTTTATTATTTTGTATTTTATTGATGATAAAAAAGAATATTGAATAGGAAAATACTGTTTTTTTCTTCTTTTGATTGAATTATTTGAAGAGAGAATGATGAAGATGAAAGGTGAGAAAGTAATCTGCAAAGTAATTGAGGAATGGGGAAGTTATGGAGTTTTAGGTTTGGGTGGGTACAGAGAATGGAAGTTGTGGAGTATGGCTGAAAGGTTGGTTAGGTTGAAGACTGACTCCCATGAGTTTCTTTCACAATCTTCTAAAAAACCTTTCTATTTGACTGAATGGAGAAGTTTGCCACACCTAATCTTTGATTCCAGGATCTGAGACACTTCCAATTCTTCTTGGAAATTGATTTCCACTAGTTCTGGAGGTGGTTGGTGGATAGGGGAGTTTAGGTCTGAAGAGTAGGGTTTGAGAAGGAAAAAATGGAAGACAGGTTGGACGGATGACCATTGGTTTGGGAGTTGAATTTTGAAAGAATAAGATTCTATTTTGTCAATAATGAGAAAATGACCCAACCAACCCTCAGAGAGCTTCTTGGGAGGTATTTTAGTATTGATATTCCTTGCAGATAAACAAGATTTATTCCCAGGAGCAATACCTCTTGGAATTTCTTTTCTCTTAAGCTCAGCATAGTTCTTATACTTATCCATAGCCTCTTGTAATTATTTCTAAAGTTGAATCTGGTTATTCTGAATATGATTTAATTAATGAGTGGCAGGTTTATTTTCCAAAAAATGCAAGAATTCAAAACTAGGATACCTTCCATCAAGGGTGAAGAAAGGTAATTGGTGAGTAGAAGAGTGAACACTAATTTTGCAAGAGAATTCAGCCAATGAGAGCCAAGTACCCCAGTTTACCTGGTGGAAAATGATCTACATTAAAATATATTGTTCCAGTACTTGAATGAATTTTTCAGTTTGAACACCTGTTTCAGGGTGGTGAGCTGTGAAGAGATTCCTTTGTATCTGTGGTTTTTCACACAGTGTTTTCCAGAAAGAAGAGATGAAAAAGGAGAATTTTTCACTTATTATGTCAGCAGGCATCCCATGCTTGGATAAAAAATGGCTGGTGAAGATTTTAGCTAATTCAACTGCAGTAAGTGTACCAGTTGTTTTAATGAAGAGGGCCATCTTAGAGAAATTGTTCACAACAAAAAGGATAGAATCAAATCCATTGGAGACAGGAACTTGAGAAATGAAGTCCAAAGAGATAGAAGCCCAGGGGCCACCAGGGATTGGAAGAAGTTTGAGTAGTCCTATTTTCTTTTCATCTTGTGTCTTTTTCCTTTTGCAAAGGTAGCAGGCTGAAACATAGTTCTTGAAATCTGCTGACATTCCATCCCAAGAAAAAGATATTTTGATAAGGTTGAGAGTCTTTTGTTGGCCAGGGTGAGCTGAAAGAGGGGAGTAATTGTGTTGATGAAGTATCTTTGATTTGAGATGGTTAGCCTTTTCAGGTATGACCACTTTACCCTGAAAAGGAGTAAGCCACTAAAGGTATCTAAGGGATAATCAGCTACTTCCTCATTATTATCCAATCTTTTAATGATGCCTTCAAGTAAACTGGTAGCTTTTTTACCAGAAGTCAATTCAATCAGTTGATCATCAAGTATTTTAGAAGAATGAAAAAATAGTTTAGAAGCTTCAACTTAATTTTGTTTCAGAAGCTGTTGAAAATTCCCAGGATTTTTCTAAGAATATGGTGTTCCCCCACTGGATACACATTTTACCAAAGTGAGAGGATATCTGGGATGTTTTAAAATTTTTGGGGCCTTTAAGTGATCAAAAAATTGAATTCAGAGAGAAAATCTGCCCAAAAAGATTCTCTCCTGGTAAGGACCTTGGAAGAAATAAAATAATTTAAAGAAGAATGATTAATGAAAAATTAAAAGGGGTTAGGAGCACTTAAGAGGTAAGCATGACATTGCTGGAGAGCAAAAAAAATTGAAAGGAGTTATTTGTCATTTTTCTGCTGTAAAAGGCAATAGGGTGTTTAATGTTATCAGCAGTTACCTGTTGCAGGACAGCACCTAAGCCATATTCACTGGCATCAGTTTCAACATATGTTCTCAGAAGGTGGTCAAAATGGCAAAGGACTGGAGCTTGGGTGAAGGATTGCTTGATGGTTTCAATTTTTGTCAAAGCTTCAGGAGTGAGGAGGAAAGGAGAGCTGTTTCAAGAAATGGAAGTGAGGTAGGGAACCTCTTTGGATTAGTTCTTGATAAATCTGCAATCAAAGTTAGAAAACCCAAGAAAAGACTGCAAGGCCCTTCTTTTTTGAGGAAATGGCCAGGAACGGATGGTCTTTACTTTTTTGTTTTCAATGAAGATACCATCACCTGAGATAACATATCCAAGGTAATCCACAGAATTTGCATGCAAGTTGCATTTGGAGGCCTTAGAATAGAGCTTGTTCTTCCTGATTCTCCCCAGTAATTTACACAAATGAACAGTGTTTTCCTGTAATTTCTGAAAGGAAATAAGGATATCATCAAGGTAAACCACCACATAGATTTTGAGGAAATCAGAAAGGATATCATTGATAAGGTTTTTGAAAGAAGCTGGGGCATTAGTCAAGCCCAAAGGCATAACCAAATATTCATAGTTTCAGAACTAAGGTCTGAATGCTGTTAAGTTTTCATCTCCATCCTTGATTCAAAAAAATTGTAAGAACCTCTGAGGTCAATTTTGGAGAAGATAGAAGAGCCTGAAAATACAGTTAGTAAGAAATTCATTGGAGGAAGGGAATATTGATTCTTCCTTGTGACAGCATTAAAGTTGCAATAATCAACACATAATACTAAACTCCCACCCATCTTCTCAGCAAAATTAATAGGTGCTCCAGTCCTTGAAGTGCTGGAAAGGATGAAAAATTTCTCTACATTCTCTGATATGTTGGCTTGTATGGTTGAATTTTCATTTTGAGATAGAGAATAGAATGGCCCAACTGGAGTTATAGGTCTTTCCAGTTTGATGTGGTGATTGTAAGCACAGTGAGGAGGAAGTTTCTCTGCTTTAACCTTGGGGAAAACATCTAGAAAAGAAGGGTAATCAGCTGGAAATTTCTGTAACACAGTTTGTGTTTCCTCAGGGTCATCATCTGTATCAAAACTGTCCCAGTCTGCCACAATTTATTTATGGTGAGTAAAAGGAATTTTAGAAGAAATAAATAATTGCATGATATGCAACAATGAATCCCTAGATTCCTCCTCCAGAGAAATAGTAAAGGGATCAGTGAATATCAAAGCAAAGTGGGATATTTTTGAACTGGGAGGGAATCAAATTCTGTGTTGTGGGTGCAAAGGTTCTGAAGTGGGAGGGAATTATTTGGGCTGCAGCGCCAAAGGAAGAGTAGAGGGGAAACCAGTTGAAGTTAGGTTGGCCATTCTGAGTTCAATAGAAGGAAAGGTTTTCAGTTTTCTGGAGTGTTGGGGTGATCAGCCCCATCTTCCAGTTCAATTAAGGATGCCAGTGGTGAATAAATTTGATTACCAGGATTATATCTTCTGAGAAGGGTGCATTAAATAGAAGTAATTCACATTCAAAGCTAGGAAAAGAATGAAGTGAGATAGCCCAGGTTACCTTGTGACTAATTAGTTTACAGGGTGCCTTGTTAGGGCTGAAGTTTAAAGGAGGAATAGGTTTGCCCAAGGGGATGGGCTGCAAGGAAAACATTAGAACCATATTATGAACCATTACAGATTAAGTAGCACCTGAATGATGAAATGTAAGCCTTTAGAAATTTGGCCAGAGTAAACTTTTTTTATCTTTTGTACTCTAAAATAAATAGGGTGATAATCCTGGAGTACAACAGGAAAACCAAATAATTTTTTTTGGGTTTGGAGTAGAGGAAGAGTCGGAGTTGGAACAGGGGTTGGTGACAGGCTTCTTTCGACATTTTTCCATCTTTTTCTTCCATCCACCATACATAGATAGTCCCTCCTTCTCCCTTCTTTCCTTCTCTTCAGCCTTGAGCTTGCAGTCAGTACCTAATTCCAAAGTAGTTTTGGTTGAGGAAGCTTGCTTCTTTGCATATTTTTCTTGCTTCTTGGCCTTACCTTTTACCTTTTCAGACTGAGAGGAATTGGCTTGGGATTCAGAGGAGTTTTTTTTTTAGAGTGGCTTGGATGGGGAG
This sequence comes from Puccinia polysora, assembly GCA_025617555.3. Classification (NCBI taxonomy): domain Eukaryota; kingdom Fungi; phylum Basidiomycota; class Pucciniomycetes; order Pucciniales; family Pucciniaceae; genus Puccinia; species Puccinia polysora. The sequence continues at coordinate 31,358,728 of CM062614.1, read as the reverse complement.
ACTTCTCTTTGAATTTTTCATGGTACCTGGTGTCATAGTCTAACAATACATACATAAGATCTTGAAGGTTGTCTGCAGAACCATCATAGCCAGCTAGCTGGCACAGAAGTTGAGAGGGGAAGCTTTGGAAAAGATGGAAATAGAAGGCTATATAACCCCATCTAGAGAATTTAGTCATGAGGGATTGAAATTCTGTGATGTGGGTGGAAGCATATCCAGAGTCCTTCATTTGCAGATTCAAAAGTTACTTCTTTGCTTTGGCTACTTCCAGAAATTCAATAAAGAAAGTATGAAGTTGTTCTGTGAAGTGGTCCCAGGAGTTGAGTAAGAAGGAGGACTCATGGTTGGAGAGGTGAGCCAGCTAGGTTTGAATCCAACAGTTTGAATTTAAAGATAATTAGAATACAGAAAGCAAAACTTTCCTTTGATCCACACAAAAGGTTCCTTCTTTGTTTTCAAAGATGAGCTCAAAAGCTTGCAAGAAAGATCTGAGATTAGTGGAATTATTTCCTTAAAATTCGTCAGGAAGAGTCATCAATGGAGATTTGAAGGATCAAGAGTGGGAAGTAATGGTCTTTGGGGGTTGAGAGAGTTACGCTACGACTGAAGTAAAGGTTTGGAGGATGGCTAGGAGCATAGGATCTACAGCAGGAGGTTGAGGGGGAAGTTAACTTTGGATTCCAGGAATTTCAGTTGAAGCAGATGGTTGAGAGGCTTCTACCTGAGGACCAGCAGTTGGTTAATTAAGATTATTGAGGATCCTTGAATCAAAAACTTATTCTTTGCTCTCTTTCTCTTCCTTGTCTTGGGGGAGAGGGATCATGCTGGGATTGTATGATGGGGAATCCAATCTGTATACTGGTTGAGGATATTGACCAGTTACACAATTATCAAAAGGTCTGAAAAAAAGAGGAGCAGGAGATAGGGAAGCTGTTGAAGGAGCTGGAGAAATGATACCATAATCCAAGGCGTTGGAAGCTTGTTCTGGGATGTTGGAAAAGGTATTGCCATGTATAAGGTCTTGAGGAGTAGATTGATAATGATCCTGTATGTCTAGAGTAGAACCACATCCTGTGGCTGCCCTGGTTAAAGGTGGGCTGGTGATGATGAAAGGTTGTGCACATTGAGGAGGCATGGTATCCACTTATGCTTTAGGGAAGTGGCCCACAAGAAGTACCCAGAGAGAAGAGAAGAGATTGGTCGTGAAGGAAGTCTTGAAGTTGCACAACTTCTGTCAAAGCACATAAAAGTGGGTCAAAGTGAAAGAGTCAAAATCAAAGCTTAAAATTTGAAGCAGTCATATTCAAAGCTTCAAAGTCACAGCAGTCAAATTAAAAGTGGTAAAATTTGAAGCAATTGAATTCAAAGCAGTAAAAGCTATGCCAAAGTTTAACCAAACCCGTCAAAGTTCTGTTGAAGTCCCTTCAAAATTTTGTCAAAGTGGTGTTCCAAGTAAAGATGATATTATTTAATGGAGATGGATAATTGCACAGGAAGTCTTTTGGAAATGTGAAGGGCCACACCCTGTTTAGAAATGCATCATGCAATGAACCATAAAAACTTTGAGGCAGTGATATCTGTAAAATGGGATGGTATGGATGTTATAGGTCTATATAAATATAGAGAAGGGTAGTGATTCATTGGAAGGAATCATAAAAATTTCACAACTTTCCCTGGATTGCAAGGGGCTAATGGAATGGGAACTACTTCCCACAGATCTCAGGATTGAGATTATGAGATGAATTGCAACAGAAAAGTAGATTAATAAAAAGGATGAGGGAAGTAAGGGATGAGAGGAATCCAGGAGTAAGGCTCTTGATGATGAATTGATAACTGAATCCCAAAGAGTAACACCAGAGGGATAGGTGAGATGAGTAAGGTAGGCTGGATGGCTTACTTGTGCTGAGATGAAATCTATTGGAAGGAAATAGACAATAGGAAGTAGTATACTAATTCCTTGAGGGGAATTAGTTGAGGAATGAAGGAAAGGCCAGTATATGTGAGAGCTGGAGGGAGGCCTTGAGGAGAGATGACTGGTTCTGGGCTGGGATGCCCATGGAATTACATGTTGACCAATTGAACTGGAGGCAGTGGATTGACAAATTGGGTAATGGGCCTTTCCAGAAAGGTGTGGCATGTACTGAACTGGAAGTGTGGGCTGTCCAGCAAGGATAATGTACTATAGATTTACATCATGGGATCTTTATGTAATTATCATAGCAATTAGGCTGAAGGAGAGATTGAGGATGCACCAAACCATAGGGATAGAACAAGAGACTGGGATAGTTTCCTAGGAACTACAGGCAATTCAGGGAGATAATTCAGGAGGTGCAGCTGGTAGATTCAGGGGTAGAAGGTTACTTTACAGAGGATTGCAGATGGCTGAGGGTTGAGAATGTCTGCAGAGACTGAGTCAAGTTTTGTTTATGACAAGACCAAAACCCAAAAGGGGTTTATCTCTGCCCTTTTTTGGTTTGGTTTTTAAGACAAAAATGGTCCTGCAAAAATTACCAACAAAAAATTCTTAGGAAACCTTGAGTGGTATCCTTTAAAATGAAAGCTTCCAAAACTTGAAATTATAATAAATTTGTTGAGGAAATAAATGATAAATAAAGAAATACCACGCCTTTTATTTCCAATTATTTTCATTATGAATTTATTTCAGGGAAAAAAATGTAATAAGCGGTCAGAATACTTTCTATTTTCATATTTGAATGTTTCTTTAAATTTTTGTAAGAGAAAAAATTGGGAGAAAATTTGATGCCTCATTTAAAAGAAAAAATTGAAAAGGATGTGTTTTTTTGAAGTGTTTTTATGTTGGATTCAATTTTTGGAGGCCAAGAACACATCCAAAAAATCTCAGAGAAAAATTCTGAAGCTCTTTGATTGATTGCAGCATATAAAATTTAAGCAAAACCGCCATTTTTTAATGGTGGGTTTCAACACAAATCCACCATGTCAAACCCACCATTAAAAATCAAAAAAAACGACTTATTTCACATCATATGTGTCAAAGTTACCTGAAAATAAATGGGTTTGTTCAAATAAAGTATATAAAGGCCTTAAAAAGCTCAACCACGCGTCATTCCACATCATAAACCCTGGTTTCATCCTCCAACCTTACTGGAACACTTCATCACTCTCATTGCTTCATTGCAATACTCATCACTTCATCACTCTCATTTCTTCATTGCTATCCTCATCAATTCATCACTCTCATTGCTTAATTGCTATCATCATCACTTCATCACTCTCATTGCTTCATTGCTATACTCATCACTTCATCACTCTCATTGCTTCATTGCTATCCTCATCACTTCATCACTCTCATTGCTTCATTTCTATCCTCATAAATTCATCACTCTCATTGGTTCATTGCTATCCTCATCACTTCATCACTCTCATTGATTAATTGCTATCCTCATAAATTCATCACTCTCATTTCTTCATTTCTGTCCTCATCACTTCATTACTCTCATTGTTTCATTGCAATCCTCATCAGTTCATCACTCTTATTGCTTAATCACATCATCCCTCTCTTTGCTTCATCACATCATCACTCTCATTTCTTAATCAATTCATTACTCTCACCTTGCTTTATCACTGTCATCACTTTATTGCTTTCATCACATCCATCCTCTCAGCGCTTCATTGATTCATCAATTCATCCCCCCTTTCATCACATCCTAACTTTCATTGCTTTATTACTTCATCACTTCATCCCACTTACTCTTTTTAAATGGCCCCACAGCAACACTCCCCCCGCAAGTCCACTCATCCAAAGAAAATGTCCCCCAGGAACTCAACATCCAACAATCCTCCCCTATTAGTTTCCATGGGCTCAAGTCAGCTCATGAGAGCTTATCACATCATCCTGGTAAACTGACTCAAAATTCCATCCAACTAAAATTCTTGCTTTGGATCCAAGAATGAAAAACAACTTGGCTGCCTGATGGCCAATGAAATCAAGAATAAAACCAAAGGTAGGCTGGATCTTTCATCCAAAAAGATGTGGAAGTGATCCAAGAACTAACAAAACAAGTACAAAAAAGCCCACTCAATGTCAATCCCCACTGGCTTTGGTATCACTGACTCTGATAAAGCAAAGGGAATCAACTTGGTGGTTGATAAGTTGGACTCCATTTGTCCTTTTTATCTTCAAATGGATTAAATCTTTGGAAAGAAGGCCAATATCACCCCTTTAGCCACTTTTGATGCCCAAAAATCAGATTCAGTTGATGCTGAGGACCTGGCTTTGGATGCTTGGCCTAACAATGATGATCTCAATGAAACCTATGAGTGGCCCCAATCTGATGTAGAGAAGGATATCCCAACAGAACAAGCGCCAATCATGTCTACATCAGCATTTATCAGCAATTAAAACCCTTCCTTGTAACCCTTACATCCTTCTTTAGATTTCTCTCTTTCTGGGGTGGAAGAACTTAAAAACTTGGCCAACTAGGAGCAAGTTATTCCTGTATCACCACCATTTTCATCATCTGCTCAAGTAAGGAACCAAGATCTTTTCTCTTCTGTCTGGTTAATCATGACTGATTTAGATTTTTAAAAAACAGGCTCATCCATTCCTGAATGGCCAACTACTCAACGTAATGGGGCCTTGCAAATCCACTTTAAATGAGAGCAATGAAGTACCCACACAAACCTCCTCTGAAAAGGGAAAGCCAAAGGTGTCCGATTCCATCAACCTCAACCCTAATAGATGCCAAAAGTGGAGAAACACTTCAAATTTTTCTAGATTTGAGGATCTCATGAAGAAGCACGATTCAATTAATTTCATTGATTGATTGTACTTGCTTTCAAAATCAAGCTCATTCCTATTCCCCTCCAAAAAACAGTGAAATCAAAAATGGAATCCAAAAAACTTCAATTGAAAAGGAGAGGTGGGATTTTAAACTGGCTATGGATTGTCAAAAGTGGAAATATGAGAGTTTGGCTCATCAACAAAAGTTGGATAATGAGTGGCAAATCAAACAGGCTGAGCTGGAGTTTCAAAAAGAGGAAAAGGAGAAGGATTGAGAGCAAGACCAACTTGAAAAGGAGAGGGAAAGGCTATCCACAGAAAAAAAGATAGGTTATTGGTAGCCATGGAATGTATTGGTAGCAGTATAACTGTGGATGAAAGAAAGGAAATTACTTGATTGCTTGGTTTGTAAATATATTTACTTTTATAAAAAAAATTTTTAAAAAAATATTTTTGATCAAAAAAACATTTGAGAGTATTTTTAACAACACCAACCAACAAATCTTTTTTATTTTTATTTATATTTTTTTCCTAAGATATATTTTGCCACTGGAGAAGTCCTTGCTAGTGTTTTGAGTTGTTTTATTGATTTGTATGGACAAGGCCATCCTAGTATGGGTGGCAGTATCCACTGCAGCAGAAGTAAAGTTTTTTTACTTTTTTGCTTCCCAAACCATTTTCACAATAAGCTTTGGTTTGAAATCAATCCCAAATCCCAAGGCTGGAAACACAAATTGGCCATTGGATACTTGATATTCATCTTTGTTGTAAATAAGTTTTCCATTCAATTTTTTCTTTGGGACCACAAGTAAAAATGAATAGTCAGAGACATCACCTTGGTCAATATGGGGTAAGTTGTAGAAGGAGTCTGAGGTTAAGGTGATGTGAGGTGAGCAGTCAAAAGAAGTAAGGCCAGATCCAAATTCCAATGAGGAGAAGGAAGGTATGTTGTTGTCCATCATAGCTTCACGGTTTGAATCAAACGCAAGTTTGGCTAATTTTTGAAAGATTTGGCCCAATATATGAGAGACCTTGTCAGACCTAAGGTTCAAAAAAATAATCCTCTTTATGGAAGGATTTGACAGCATCTTTCTTCAAATATTTTCCAAATAGTTCAGAAGGGTCCATCAATTTTTGCCATCCAATTTCCCACATTTTCCCACCCCAAGATCTTGAGGGACCAACAGTTTTGAAATTTTTTTTGGATTGGTGAAGGAATGTCATTAAAGAGTTGATGTCCTTCTTCTCTTTCTCAGAGAGTTCATTCAAAGGGATAACTTTGATAATTGCAACCATAGCCTCATGATCCAATTGATATTGAATTTATACCTTTCCAGAGCTGAAGAAATGGAATGGTTCAATCTTCTGTTTGGCTTTTTCCAACTCTTCAGGGGTGGGCTTTTGACTTTTCTTGACAATGGATGGATAAAGGTTCAAGGGAGTTAGTTTGCATGAAGACCAAACAACCTTTCAATAATTGTTTCCTCAGTCACTTGCAACACAGTTTTTAGAATCCTGCATTTGAGCCCACCTTCTCTGCCAAGCCCTTTTCTTTCCACTTCTCTGTATTTTTTTCAAACTATCTCCTTTTATCTTTTTCCCTCCAAACCATATACTTTGATTGGGGTGAGGATCAAGATAGAAATCCATTATTTGTAACATTTTGAGTTTGGTGGGTGAAGAATGGGCCGTCAAGGAAGGGTGTTTTTTACCTATTTAAATACCCAATGCTACTCATCAAAGTTAGCAGGTGTTCCTGATCTTTTTTGAATGAAAATATGATTTATTTGATTTTATTTAAACTATCTTTTCCCAAACTCATTACTCCTATCTATGGAAACCAGTTGTTCCAATGCATGGTGAAATCTTTAATTCTTAATGCAGATTGATAATTTAAAAAATTTGAACTCTGTACAGTTGATGATCTGCAAACGGGTTCAAAAATCCTTCAAATGTCAAGAGATCCGAATAATTTCTTTTTTCAGGATCAAAATTTTGAATATTCTCTCTCTCATATACCGATTTCTCTCACTCTTCTCTTGATGAAAAAATCCTCAATTCATAATATTCAAAATAAAAAAAAGGAACAGGCTAGATTTATTCCCTGGGATTTATTATGAAAATTTCTTTTAAATATTGTTTTTATCTTGAAAAAATCATGCGTTTTGGAATATTTTCCCACAAAAACAATGAAAAAAAAGAAATATACATAAATTCTCCAAGGCATGATTTTATTATTAACTTTAAAGAATTATTTTTCCCACTCCCATAAGCATTAAAATAATGTAGCTTTTATGTTTCAGGGATTTCATCTTCCCAAGCTTAATCTATAAACTCACCACATTTTTTTTGATTTTTCATTTTATTTAAATATTCCAGAGTTGTGTAGATGGTAGTTCAATGGTCCCAAAGAATATTTTTCAAAAGTTTTGAATGGGCTTCAAATCTTTGAAAAATTTTACAAAAATTAAAAAAAAGGCAGATGTTAAATTTGAAACACTGTGGTCCCAAACAGGCGCAAAAAGCTGTCTTCAACCCATCTGAGTTGCAAATGGCTGTGTGCAACCATTCTGAGTTGCGTTGTTATAATATATATATATATATGTATATATTTTAACATTTTTTTTAATTTTTTTATCTATTATTTCTTTGGGTGATGATAAATTCACAACCCCAGTTGTGTGGGAGTTGTGTAGCGCCCACACTACCTGTGGGAGTTGTGTAGGGCCCCTCAACGCGTGGGGGCCCATACACTAATCCAAAGGGTTGTTCTAAACACGCGCAACCCCTGGGGGGGCATATACCCCCCATAATGGGCATTATTGATTTTTGTACCCCTGTACACAACAATATAATTTATTATTTATAATTTATAATTTATGATTTATAATTTTTTATTTTTTATTTTTTATTTATTATTTATTATTTATTATTTATTATTTATTATTTATTATTTATTATTTATTATTTATTATTTATTATTTATTATTTATTATTTATTATTTATTATTTATTATTTATTATTTATTATTTATTATTTATTATTTATTATTTATTATTTATTATTTATTATTTATTATTTATTATTTATTATTTAATATTTATTATTTATTATTTATTATTTATTATTTATTATTTATTATTTATTATTTATTATTTATTATTTATTATTTATTATTTATTATTTATTATTTATTATTTATTATTTATTATTTATTATTTATTATTTATTATTTATTATTTATTATTTATTATTTATTATTTATTATTTATTATTTATTATTTATTATTTATTATTTATTATTTATTATTTATTATTTATTATTTATTATTTATTATTTATTATTTATTATTTATTATTTATTATTTATTATTTATTATTTATTATTTATTATTTATTATTTATTATTTATTATTTATTATTTATTATTTATTATTTATTATTTATTATTTATTATTTATTATTTATTATTTATTATTTATTATTTATTATTTATTATTTATTATTTATTATTTATTATTTATTATTTATTATTTATTATTTATTATTTATTATTTATTATTTATTATTTATTATTTATTATTTATTATTTATTATTTATTATTTATTATTTATTATTTATTATTTATTATTTATTATTTATTATTTATTATTTATTATTTATTATTTATTATTTATTATTTATTATTTATTATTTATTATTTATTATTTATTATTTATTATTTATTATTTATTATTTATTATTTATTATTTATTATTTATTATTTATTATTTATTATTTATTATTTATTATTTATTATTTATTATTTATTATTTATTATTTATTATTTATTATTTATTATTTATTATTTATTATTTATTATTTATTATTTATTATTTATTATTTATTATTTATTATTTATTATTTATTATTTATTATTTATTATTTATTATTTATTATTTATTATTTATTATTTATTATTTATTATTTATTATTTATTATTTATTATTTATTATTTATTATTTATTATTTATTATTTATTATTTATTATTTATTATTTATTATTTATTATTTATTATTTATTATTTATTATTTATTATTTATTATTTATTATTTATTATTTATTATTTATTATTTATTATTTATTATTTATTATTTATTATTTATTATTTATTATTTATTATTTATTATTTATTATTTATTATTTATTATTTATTATTTATTATTTATTATTTATTATTTATTATTTATTATTTATTATTTATTATTTATTATTTATTATTTATTATTTATTATTTATTATTTATTATTTATTATTTATTATTTATTATTTATTATTTATTATTTATTATTTATTATTTATTATTTATTATTTATTATTTATTATTTATTATTTATTATTTATTATTTATTATTTATTATTTATTATTTATTATTTATTATTTATTATTTATTATTTATTATTTATTATTTATTATTTATTATTTATTATTTATTATTTATTATTTATTATTTATTATTTATTATTTATTATTTATTATTTATTATTTATTATTTATTATTTATTATTTATTATTTATTATTTATTATTTATTATTTATTATTTATTATTTATTATTTATTATTTATTATTTATTATTTATTATTTATTATTTATTATTTATTATTTATTATTTATTATTTATTATTTATTATTTATTATTTATTATTTATTATTTATTATTTATTATTTATTATTTATTATTTATTATTTATTATTTATTATTTATTATTTATTATTTATTATATATAATTTATTATATATAATTTATTATATATAATTTATTATATATAACTTATAATTTATAATTTTTTATTTGTTATTTATTATTTAGTGTAGGCTACACAACTTGATTTTTGTTTTTTAGTGTGCCACACAACTCAAATGGAATGTGTAGCATGCCACAAAGCCCATTTGAGTCAAGTAGCATGCCACACGGCCCATTTGAGTTGTGTAGCATGCCACACGGCCCATTTGAGTTGTGTAGCATGCCACACGCGCCATGTGAGTCGTGTAGGGTGCCACACGTCCCATTTGAGTTTTGTACATGACTGTACACGACTCAAAGAGTTGTGAATTTAATAATATCCTATTTCTTTTCTTGATTTAATTAAAAAATAAAAATAAAATTATTCAATTAAATTAAAGGTAATTAAGTTTTTCACGCCCCAAACCTGGGAAACATGTGGTTTGGAAGTCCCCACAATTTCCTGAAACGTCCCCCACCCGCGCGGTAAACCTGGAAATGACAGGGTTTTTGGTGTTTTTTAAAAAAAAATAGAAAAATATGTGGGGATAAGGGGGCATCTCAAACCGCTGTAGAATAAATCCTAAGAATCTTGGCCATTTTTAAGGCCTTCAAAATTTCCCCCAAAAAACACAAAAAAAAACACTCCACATCTCAAATCTTTTTTTGTTGATCATTTTGGAAAATATGAAGATAAAAAAGGTTTCCAAATATGGCAGGCCATTCAATTATAACTTTTTCAAAATTTTAATACTTCACTTTCCCGCCAGAAAATGGGATTTACATAAAAAATGAGACATTCTTTTCAATTTTTTTCAATTATTTTTTTTGTTATTTTTCCCTGAGATTTTCCAAATTTTCAGTTTTCAGTATTTTAATGAGCATTTTTAACGGACCAAAAAAACCATTTGGGAATTTTTAGGATCAATTATTCACCCAAACAAAAATGATGCATCTACAACAATAATGGGAAGTGTCTGTTTTGGCGTGTGTTTTGAAGCAATTTCTGATACTATTTTGATTCTTTTTATGGAAAAACTGAGTTTACAGTTTTAAAATGCACTTAAAATGAAAAATAAATGTTTTTAATTTAATATTTTTTGGACCTTGCTTTGTCTCTCAAGTGTCTAACCTCAAAATACCATGTTTAAACCCCTTTTTGGGGTAGTTTCGCATTTTTGGGATCTTCATATGAATAATCTGATATTAAATATTGTTTTGAATTATTTCCTGACTCCTCCTAACCTCCTGGGGCGGTCCAATCCTCTCTTCAACCACAAAATCACCTGTAAAAATCCATAATCCACACCACACCACACAATCATCACCACCATCACCAATCATCACAACTCAACACCAATCAGCCAATCACACATCACTGATCAACACAACTCAACCAATAAAATTCCACACTCCACTCCCACCAAATATACCCCCCTGAATCCAAAAATTCCATAAAAAAAATCAAGTCTTCATAAAAAAAACATCCCAAAATCAAAATCCCAAAAAAAAAGTCTGAAAAACACATCAAAACACTTTTAATATCTGCCTCTGATTCTTCTTTTTATGCTTCACTATCTGACTCTGCCCCTTCTTCTTCTACTGCTTCAACTGATTTATATCACCCCCATGATTCCACCCCTTTGGATCCTCCACCTGAATTATCATATCATTCAAAGGGGGACCTTGTGGATTCTGTTCAAGAGTGTGCTAAATCCCACGGAAATGCCATTTCAACAAAAGTCTCCAATACTAAAGAGCAAAGATTTACTTACCAATTTGACAAATCTGGGGAATAAAAACCCAATTTGGATAGCAAAAGACTTTCATCAACTATAAAAAAAACTGTCCCTTCAAATTCTCTGGAAGCTGTAGAAAAAAGTATGGTCGTTGGGAAATAAAAATCCAATGCCCTCATCACAATCATCCAAAATCAACTGATCAACCCACCCACCCAGTTCATAGAAGGATTCAGGGTGATCAAAAGGATATGGTCAATTTTTCAACCAAAGCTGGGGTTACTGCCCTGAAAATTTTGAATTCCTTGATGCAGCCCTCCAATTCTCCTGTTCACACAACCCATAGTACAATCTAGGAAAAAAGATCAAAAATTAAAAAAGAAAAACTTGAAGGAAAATTACCCATAGAAGCTTTAATAATGGAATTAAGAAAATCTTCTTTAAAATATGAAATCAATAATCAAAATGTTCATATTAGTTCTTTATTAATTTCTCACCCAGATTCTGTCAAATTATTCAAACTCTTTCTATCAGTATTAATGATGGACTCTACCTATAAAACCAATAAATTTTCCAAGCCTCTTATTTGGATTTTTGGGTAAACAATTTTCCTAAAATATTCTCTGTTGGTTTCTGTTTCCTTTTGCAAGAAAGAAAGTAAGACTATGAATGGGCTCTCCAACAACTTCATAAATTATTAGAAAATGAAGAACTCAAAGTCATTGTGACTGAAAAAGAGAAATCCCTGATTCATTCCATTGAAAATGTATTTCCAAACTCTCATCATTTACTATGTGTCTGGCATATCTTCAAAAACATTCAAACACATTGGATAAAATACTTTAAATCTGAAGAAGAATGGATTATATTCAGAAAACACTGGAATATGCTGGTAAAATCCAAATCTGAAAATTCTTATCAAGATAAATTTACCAAACTGACTGTAGTCTGGAATCCCCTTACTTCTAACTACCTTATTGACAACTGGCTTTTTCTAAAAATGGAATTCATTCAATATGCTGCTGAATGTCAAAATAAAAAAGATCTTAGGCTCAGATGAAATAAAAGGTAATTGGAAATCAATGAAAGGAGCTTATAACGTCAAGCGTAACGGACCTGAGGACAGGAGGAAAAGGGAACTTTGGTTGATGTAATTGGCTGAACAGATGATGAATTCCACTTGAGAGCACCAGTGTTTAAATAGACTAAATACAAAATAGGCTAACAAGTGGTTGAGTACAAAATGAATAAGGTAAAATTAGCATAAGCAGTTTAAGTGACATGGTATGTGAAATGCAATGATTGGACAGTCTGGAAATCACAATACAAAAAAACACAGCCTAGTTATATTTTACCCATTATTTCAATACTTCAATAACAATAATAAAATAAATCAAATCAATCCAATCATAAACACTTAAAACTCCAGTGAAAGTCACATATATAAAAACTCAAATTCTAACACACCCGCTTGACTTGCACTGGAGGAAGTTACTGTCCTAAAAAGGAATCTAACTATTTTTCTTCAATTAACTTTTGTTCTACTAACTGCTGGAATAATTCTACATACAGGTTAGTGACTGATTAATAAGATGATCCGAATGACTTGTAAACTTCCTGAGGCATATTTTAATACAACTGCTATCTTCAAAGTATAATTTCTACTATTTGCTGGAAAATTCTTCAGTTCAAAACGTGAATCACTTGTCAGATGCATTGGATTTGTTCAAGGCTGGATTTGATTGTGTAGAACTCATAAGCAAAATTGAGTTGCTTGACTTTTGGTGTTGAGTACTGGAATAGGTAATAGATTGATGGATGATTTATGAAATAAAATGTAGGTAGAGTATGAATGCAGCAGGCTAACTATAGTCCAACCCTCCCAGGAAAAATTGATGCAATATTGAGATCAATGGTGATCAGGTCAAGTTTTTAGGCTTTAGACCAATCCTCTCAAGTTGATTTGGTAGCAAGATGTTAATGATCCTGGTGATAAGGAAGAGTTGGCGAAAAGAAGAATGCTGGTGACAAGATGAAGTCTTTGCTGTTGAATTGGATCTGCACAAAAAGTATTGCCTTTGGCTTTTGTCCCATTGATCTTTATCAGTAGTTTCTCAAGTGTTTCAGAACCAGCAGATCACAATCCAAGGAAGAGTACTTGACCAAGCTGATGTCAAATCCAGTTGGCAGACCGTTGGAATTGCTGGGATAGTGGCCACCTTGCAACACTCATCTCTTATCAACCTAACTTCTACCTCCGTTGAACCTGATATTGATGCCAGGCTTTGGGGAGATTGGATTGAATTCAAGATGGTGGCTGCTTGAGGTGTTCTTTGAACTTTCAATTTTTGACTCCAAAATTCTTCTTGAAAGCCTTGATTGGACTCACATTGGAATCATTCATTTGCTCCTGAAGATCCAGGGTGACAAAAACACTGACAAATTGACCGCCTGCGTTTCGGATCAGCTCAATCAATTCTTGAACCTCAGTACCGGGAGATTGCAGTTAGGTAGCCAGCAACGAGTAACCCAGTCTTCCAATTGAACTCAATTGATGGCTTGCAGGTTGGATTGTGGTGACAAGCTACAGTTGTAGATTTGAGTCGAGTGAGCAGGCCAAGTGCTGGTAGGCGAGAGCACGCTTTCAGACTGATGGGATGAGGTTGAATTGGTGGTTGAATGGGCCAAGGGGGGGGGGGGCTGATGGTGTCAGAGGCAGCCAGATCTCATTTTATTGCCTATTGATTAAATCCATTGCGCTCCACGACTGGATTTTTTCTTCCCAATCAATCAAGTTAAAGCTAGAACTACTAAAACTGCCAAGCTAAGGAAAAAGAACCAATCGGAAGGGATAATTTCAAGACCTTAATTAAGCAGCATACTCAAACCAGTTTGTTGATGATAAATTGGGAAAAATTGACTAGGTGACTAAGGTATCAATGATGATTGGTGTCCAAAAATTCTTGAACCACTCAATTGACCAGTCTGCGCACTTGTCAAATCCATTGATTTAATTTGGTCATTTAATTCCGGTAGATCTTGAGCTGAAACTTCTCAATTGAACAAAATAGCTTTTTGAAGCTCATCCCCATCTGTTGGTAGGTCCGCTTGCTGTCTCTGGAGTCTTCAGAAAATAAGGTTTGTTAATCTGATTTTTGAATTGATTGACCACTTCCAAGATAGTCTGATGATCTTGAGGATGTTAATTGAATCCTTTTTGAGATGCTGATGGGATAGGATGAGCTAGATTGTCAATGACAAGGCTCATCCCCATCTCACCCCTTTGCCAAAAGAGTCAAAGACCAATTTCCGGATGAGACTGTTGAAGGCAAACACCTTGAAAGAAAGATAGATGGCTCAGGTTGGGCATAGGCTTTTAACCGTGTAAAAATAAAAAAGAGCTTAGGCTCAGATGAAATAAAAGGTAATGGGAAATGAATGAAAGGAGCTTATAACGTCAAGCATAAAGGACCTGAGGACAGGAGGAAAAGGGCACTCTGGTTGATTTAATTGGCTGAACAGATGATGAATTCTACTTGAGAGCACCAGTGTTCAAATAGACTAAATACACAATAGGCTAACAAGTGGTTGAGTACAAAATGAATAAGGTAAAATTAGCATAAGCATTTTAAGTGGCATGGCATGTGAAATGCAATGATTGGACAGTCTGGAAATCACAATACAAAAAAACACAGACTAGTTATATTTTACCCATTATTTCAATACTTCAATAACAATAATAAAATAAATCAAATCAATCCAATCAAAGAAACTTAAAACTCCAGTGAAAGTCACATATATAAAAATTCAAATTCTAACACAAACAAGCACCTGCATTTTGGAAATACCAGCACATCTAGAATAGAAGGGCTTCACTCTTATGTAAATGAATTTATCACAACTTCTTCTGGTTCCTTCTCTGATCTAGTTCACCAATTATATCATTCAGTTTCACCTCAAATCCTTGAAACTGCCATTGAAACTTCTCAGAAAGACTTCAATAACTTGATTGGTCTTAAATATTGTGTTGAACACCTCTCAGGAAAAAGAAGCCACTATTCTCTCAAGATTGTGCCTTCCTATCAAATTTAAGCAGAAAAATCAATCACCTTTTCTGATTTTGATTTCATTCTATTGTGGGGATTTGTTGTGTACACCAAGTGAAGAAGGCAAATATCAAGAAGAAACAATTTTTTCTTTATGATTTTCATCCCCAGTGGCATTTCAAACCTCCTATTGCAGCATTTTTTCTTTTCTTGGAGAAAAGAAAAATTCTAGAATAGATTTCTGAATTTTTTTCTTTTATTTTTGAATTATTCATAGATTTTGCAGAAGGGGTCATGCCAAACTTCTCAATCATCTCATGAATCAGCCTCCCAATCAACCAACATACACTGGTTTCAGAATGAATTTTTTGAATAATTCCTTAAATTTCACCCAGGAGAACAACATTTTTACCTTGGGGAAATGATTAGTCTGTTAAAAGGGAAGTATCAAATGACTCCCATTCAAGAACCCCTATCAAAGGAAGAAAGGAAAATTTGAAGAAGACCCAAAGGAGCCACCAATTAAAGAAAAAGATTTTCTCAGCTTTCATCTAAGAGGGATCCATCTGGGTTTGAATATTTTGAAGCAATTAAAAGAAGAGGAAGACCAACAAAGCACCAAGTGGTTAATTCAATCAGAAGTTTTTCTTTTTGTGGTTTTTTTATTCCTTTCTGTTGAATTGATTTTAGCAGAATATGGTTGGAAATTGGTTTTATCTGATTTCAGACTCTGAGGAAAAGGAAAGGAAAGGAAGACCATGAAAAGTCCAGGGGAAAAAAAAAAGGAATGAGAGGAAGAGATGATTTTTTCTGTAATTAGGCTAAAATTGCATTGTGAACAGGATGAGTTTATAACAGAAGAGGAATTGAGTGGAGAAGAACCCAAAGATCTTCAAGAATTGGATATAATAAAGACAGTTAGTAATTTTCTTTTTGCTTGGGGGGTATCAGGATTGTTTTTCTAGTTTCCATTGATTTTCATATTTTCATTTGTCACTCCAAGGTCAGGAACAATCATCAATAAGAGGGTTGTTTCACAGAATTTGAGTCCTGGGACTTTGAAGAGGATCAATAGACAAAAATACAAGATGAAGATTAAGATTCTTGTAGGCCTCCAGGGAATTCAATCTTTGCTCCCTCAGCCACAGCCTCTGCAATAGAAAAGGTGAATAAATTTCTTAATTAATGTTGCTTTATGGTTCACTTATTAAAACCTTGTTCTTTGGGATGAAGGTCACAAAATTGGCTTTTTCATCTTCTCAGAATTTTGAAGTTGTGCTTATTGATAAAGTCAGTATGAATGGTTTTTTTCCCGTTTCATCTTAGATAATAATGATCTTTTGTTCCTTAGTATCAATACAAAAATTTCATTTTCCCAAAGACAGACATACCAGAAATTACACATTGTCAAGATTTGATGGGTGATGGGAACTGTGGGTTTAGATCAGTAGCAGTTGATTTGGGCCGTAAATCTGAAGATTGGAGCTAAATAGGTCAGGAAATGATGAAGGCAATGGAATCCAACTGTATCTTCAAGGATGAAAACTTCATGGATTGAGTATGGCATGAAAATTTTGACAAAGAAAGAAAACATCTCAACCACAATTCTGGACCTGCCCCTCATAGTTACTGGATGAAATTCCTTTGCCATGGTCTCCTGCTTGCAGATACATACAAAAGGCCAGTGGTAATTTTAGCTTAGTTGATGCCATCAACTTATTTTCCACTCAATTCACCTCCAACTGCAAATTCTCAAACATCTCCCATATGTTTAATTATTTTGGAAGATTTTCAGAACATAGTTTCTTCCCATTTTAATTCTGAACTGTGGCCAGATCCCCAATTAGATCCCCTTTGGAAGACTTTTGCTAGCAAGAAATCACAAAAATGGGAAGATTTGATTCATAATAACTTGTAACTTGGTTTGAATATTGTTTTTCCTTGTAGTAAAAATAATAAATAAGTAAAAATTAATTTTGATTGAATAATTTTTCTGGTTTTTTCTCACTCAGTTCTTCATATTTTTTTTACTCATTGATTTAGAGCAAAAAACCATTGATTTAGAGCAGGAAACACCACTTTTGTGTTTTCAATTATGAATTCTTTGGTAAAAAGTAAGCTAAAAAAAAACCAGATAATTTTTTTGGGCCCTTCACAATGCCAACTAACATAATTCAAACTGAAAATTTTGAAAATCTCATGGAAAAATAACAAAAAAAAGAATTGAAAAAAATGTCTCATTTTTTATGAAAATCCCATTTTCTGGCGGGAAAGTGAAGTACTAAAATTCTGGAAAAATAATAATTAAATTCCCTGTAATGTTTGGAAAATTTTTGTCTCTTCAGATATTTCAAAATGATCAAAAAAAAAGGATTCAAAATGCAAAACAATTTGAGATGTGGAGCATTTTTTTTTTAGTTTTTTGGGGAAATTTTGAAGGCCTTAAAAATTGCTAAAATTCTTAGGATTTATTCTACAGGGGTTTGAGATGCCCCCCTATCCTCAAGAATTTTTTTTTTGACAACCCCCAAAAACCCCATTTTTTCCAGGTTTACTGCGTGGGTGGGCAAAATCACAGGACTTTGTGGGGACATCCAAACCACGTTTTTTCCAGGTTTGGGAGAGTGCAAAACCTAAAGCCCTAAATTAAAAATATAGAAATATAAATCAATAAATCAATAAAAAATAAAAAAAATTAATTGATTAAATTAAAAATGTAAATATAAAAAAAGAATAAAGAAAAAAATAAAATAAAATTAGATAAATAAATAAAAATAACATATAAATAAAAATAACATATAAAAAATAAATAAATTGATTAAATTTAAAAAATATTTATATAGGGCATCATTTTTCTCAAGCATCCAACCCTTTATTTTCACATATTTTGACGTCAGCGCATGGTTGCGCCCCTTTGGTATTTCATGCAAAAATACTTTAATTCACACAACTTTCAAGAATCCATATTTTTGAATTCTGACTGCCAAGCCACATAGCAGGGGCTCTTCAACCCCTAACAAAAATATTTGGTAATTTTGCATCCATCAAAACCCCTTCAAAAATGCAATCAAAAAATGAAAAAATTCCATAAAAACAAAATTTTGCATGGGGTTTTGGATCATCATTTTGGATATTTTGATTGTTTTTTTGGTGATTGAAGCAGCCAAGATTTTTAAAAAAATTCAAAGAGGCTACCAATATTTTTATTCATATTATTTTGGATGTATTCTTTCACCTTAAAAAATTGCTTCAAAAAACACAAAAAATCAAAAAAAAAAAATCAAATTTCTCTTTGGACATTTGAATCCTTTTATTGTACTTTTTATTTTATTTTTTTGAGTAATTCAACAAATTTGAAAGCTCAAAAACATTAAAAGAGCATTAAAATATTTTTTTCAGATTTTTTGGTTGTATTATTTTACCTTAAAAAATTCCTCCAAAAAAGCAAAAAATTCAGAAAATTCAATTTTCTCATTTGAGTTTTGGATCCTTATGTTTGCCATTTTGACTTATTTTTTTTGGTGTCTCAAGCTTTGAGAATTTTCAGAAAACTATTAAAGAGCTTTTTTTAAAAAAAATTTCAGGATTTTTGGATTTCATTTTTGACCTTTAAAAATTCCATCCAAAAACCAAAAAATTCAAAAAATTCACTTTTCTCACTGGATTTTTGAATTCTTTGGTTGGCCTATACACTTGTTTTTTTTGGGTAATTCAAGCTTTCATAATTTTGAATGTTGAAAAAACAAAAAAAAATTATTAATACTTTTTGAAGATCATCTGCATTCTTGCATACACCTTACAAGCTTCATTCAAAAAAATAAAAATAAGAAAAAAATATGGATACAAATATTAAAATTTAGTCAACCATAATTGGTTGTATTGTTCTAATAAAGTCTTGTGAAGGGAAAAAAACCTCATTAACCAGATCCAAATTTCTCTGTACAATGGTTTTCCAAGGTTTGAAATCCTTTGGCACAAAGCTTTTCCAAAGTGTATCTAACCTGGGAGCTGGCCAATGATCAGAGTTGAACTTGAATGAGACTATATGTTTTCAATCTTCTAAAAGAATAAAGCAAATAGGAGAAATTTTTGAATTTGGAGTGGGAGGGGAATTCAGAGGAAGATAATTGCAAGGAATTAAAGAAGAAAACAGAACCACTGGACACTTATATGTTTCAGCCTGAAGGAAACCATGGCATGGAAATTTCATCCACATATTCATGGGAGCTTGGCCGTAAATTTGGTTCAGTTGCCTTTTTGCTCCTTGGAAAGTTTCACCCCAGATATCACTCAGTAACCTTGTGTCCTTGAAGATTGGGTTTGAATCAAGCTCTTTCACCATTTCTTTCCTGACTTCAATCCTGTCTTCTGAGATGCTCCCCAACCAAATGGATACTACTTTAAAGAAACAGTTCCCATCCCCTATGAAATCTTGAACATTGGAGATATGTGTAATGGCTGCTTTTGGGGTAATGAAATCTTTGTATTGAAACTAAAAGAAAAAATCCGAATTTTCTACAACAGAAAATATGGACTAAGGATAATACTCACATCTTCAATTGATACTTGGTCAAATATTCCAGAAGAAGAATGAGATAATGTGCAGGAAACCTAAAGGAAAACCCCAAGAGAAATCAGACAAAATTAAAAAATGAGAAAATAACAAATGTACTCACTTTCTTAATGATTGTTGAAGCTGCTAATACCTTCCACAAGGAGGATGGTAAGGAGAATCACTATCTTTATTGGATACCTTTAGTCTCTTGATTCTTGTCCCAGGATTGTATTCAGGAGAAGCAACTTGCTTATTCACAATGGTTCCATAACTCTGATAAAGGTTTGAATGAAAAAATCAATGAAAAATTATATCCAACAAATTAGCCAAAAATAAACAAAAATTAAAGCTCACCATATTAGCTCTTTTTCTGCTGAATCTTCCTCTTCATCCAAATATGGCACCTCTTCATCTTTTTATTATTCCTCTTCAGTCAGAAATTCACTCTATGTCAAAAAAATGAGAAGGAATCATCAATAAAAACAATCCATTGCAGAAAAAATAAGTATAGTTATAAAATTAACTCTTCCTCTGATTCCCCCTTCTTTTTTCCTTTCCCCTTCCCTTGGATGGCCTTCCCAGTTGTTCAAACCTCAACACATAAGAAAAAAAAATTAATATTGAATGTTGATATATTTTTTTGCCCAAAAAATTGGTTACTGACCTTCAAATTTGCTATAAATCTCTTCTTTGGCCTTCCTATCCTCTTGGGCTCTTCTAAATATTTAAAACCAGATGGATCTCTTTTGCTTGAGGACTGAGAAATCTTCTTGAACTTATTTTCTGCTTTTTCGGGCCTTCCTCTAACATTCAATCTTTGAGTGGAATTTGGCTCTTCAATCAGGGTAATTTGATATCTTCCACTGTACAGCTTCATGCTTTCAACCAGATAATATAGCTGTTCTCCAGGTGGCAACTTGCTGAATGCTTCAAACAGTTTAGTGAAATATAGGTTTTCATTACTGTCTCTGGTTGGAAATTTAAGTTTTGCTGAATCTTCTGTTGATTCAGGGTTCAAAGCAAGCTGGAGAAATAAAAATCAAAATTAATCAAGACATTATTAATTTGAGCTTGAATCACCCCCCAAAAAAAGAGAAAAAACTTACTGAGATTGGAGCTTTGAACTTCCATTGAGGATGAAAATCATCAAGTTGGAAGATTTCACCCTTTCTGATTGTTAACATTTTGAGCAAATGTTCTGGTTGAAATAGAAGGAGAGGATGAGGAGGAATCTTGTGACGTCAAGAGAAGCGGATCCGGGAGTCAGATGGGGCACTCAGGTTCAAAGTAAGTAAGAACGGCTGATGTTTATTTCTTAGTCTTTAGGAGTTCTTATATACATACAACTTCCTGATTCTTGACAGGGCCAAACAGTGGTTGTGCTGATCAGAGACAGTATGCATAAATGACTAGACAATGAATAGAACAACCGGATAAAGTCTTAACCAAAATCATAACTAGCAGAGAAGATAAAGAAAATCAGTATAGTCACAGAAAACTAACTGGGTCTTAAGCCACTGGGTCTGCAAGCCTCTTGGGTCTTCTCTGCCTCTTGAGTTTAATGATAAATACTAGCAATCCCTCATAATCATCTAAGAGGGTTGTTAATCCTCCTAGTCTAGATACAAATAATGGAAAGAAAGGCACTTCATGGATGTCTTGACCTGAGGATACTGAGCTTAAATAAGAACAATCTTAATGAATAGCATGTCAGAGGCTTCTTGATCCTTCTTGTCCTGCATCTCTTAAGCGCACTAGAATGTGTAGTAATTTTATTTAATTTAATATTTTGTTTTTGATGAAAGAAAATGAACTTAATTATGAGCAGAAACAATAGAATTACAACACTGATGGTCAATTTGACTTTGTGAACACATGGTATACCCATGTAAGAAGAGTAATCACAGTTGTTGCAATTGGTGGAAGAATCAGGAACTTGATGAGATGAATGAATGATTTTGAGGGCAAAGTGAATGATTTTTTCAGAACAATGATTCACACAGTGAGGAAAACCAATTAGATGCTTGATTTCTTTCTGAGAGGCTTAAATGGCTCTCTCACGGGTTGGGATGGTGATGGAACTGTAAATTTTTTGAAATAAATTATAGAAAGATACAATAGAAGAATTGATGAATGTTTTAATGTAGGAGTGAGAAACTTCTATTCTTGATGTACTTGTGTTTCCAAAGTGAAAGTATTTTTTTGAAAAATAGGAGAAAAATCTTCTTTTTAGAGGAATCCAGTTTTCAAGAAGGTATTCACAAGTGGGAGGATTCCAGACCAGAGAAAGTTTGGTGAAGTTGTTTTGATAGCTTGATTCATGCTCTGAATAGATCAAATTATGCCATTGTTTCTGGAATAGCTTCCATTCATCTTCAGATTTAAAGTGCTTCCTGTTATAATTATGGCCAGCAATTAGCTTAGGAAAATGAGCAGTATTTAAAGCAAAAGAAATGCTGGATACCTTGTGTCAATAATTGCTAATGAGCTCTCACAATGGGGCAATATGTTGGATGATATTGGTGATGAATTCAATTGGATGATGAATAGATGATGGAAAACAGCAGGGAGAAGAGCGCCTTAAGTACAAAAGATTGGCCTTTTGTGAGCCCATGATACAACAAGCCAAAAGGCAAATTTACCGCTCCAAAGTAGCTCTACAGGCTCTACAGGCCTTGTTACTTGGTTTGGGCTACATCAGCCCGCATGGCATCAGTCCCTATACCCTTACAACCAGCCTATTCCGGTAATTTCTGCTGTTTCCACCTTAATGGGGCTGAAACAGCCCCTTAGCTGTTTAAACCCCTTGCTGGTTGTCTGTTACAACCAGCCTGTTACCTCACATGCTGGCTGGTTTCCTCATGCAACCAGCCTGTGGCCATACAAATGGCCAGGTGGGACCCAGGACACACCTGGGTCCGGTCTCAGACACACATGGGGGGGGGGGTGTAACTGGAGGACATGCCACCCCCCCTCTTTCACTCAAATCCCTGGAGGGGGCAGTCAAATCCCCCTACAAGGGGCCCTGGAGGTCAATACCCCCAGGGTGTTTTCAAGGTAGGTGGGCTGGGGGGTGGTCAAATCCCCTCCAGCTTGTTGCTCCTCCCCCTTGGTAAAGGGGGGGGGGGAGAGCGCCCCTTCAATGGGGGGGGGGGTGGTCAATTCCCCCCCACTGCTGGTTGCCTCACTGCAATCAGCCAAGCCACCAAATTTGGTGGGGGGGGTGATCAGGTCCCCCCCACCTTGACTGGTTGCTGGCTGGTTCAACCCAGCCAGCCCTTCCTCCTCCTCCTTGCAATGGCAAGCAAGGGGAGGGGGAGAAGCTGGGGCCATTGGCCCCAGCTCTGCGGCAGCCAACCAGCGCAGCAGCCGCAACCGGCTTGACAGCCGCGAATGGGGTGGGGGGACTCCATTTTGAGTCCCCCTGCCCCCTATGACGGCCCCGCGCGGGCCATTGGGCCCCATAAATGTGCTGTAAGCAAAAACAGCGCCCCTGAGTGGGCCGCAACACAGGCAGCAGCCCCAAATTGGCCGCAACACAGGTAGCAGCCCCAAATGGGCTGCGACACAGGTGGCGGCCACTAATGGGCTGCCCCAAGCCCAAAAAGTGAGTTCAACATACTTTGGCGGGCCAGACCGTCTGTCCAAGTATGTCAAAAATAAACCTTGGGCAGAATTATGCCCATACAAGCCCATCTGGCTGTATTTGCCCATATACCCCACTGGGCCAATCAGGGCCCGTGTACCAATAGGCCTGTTTCACGCGTTTTGAGGCCAGTTTCCCCAAATATGTGACATCCACACAGGCACGTATGGTCCATGTGTGTGTCCAATGGGCCGCAGAGGCCCACATGTTCATTTCATTTGGATTACACTCATACGTAGCACACGCGCAAGTGCATACGTATTTCAACACTTCCTGCAATGAGTTTGAATATTCTTGAAAATTTCCAAGACACAGAGAAGATGACAAGATGAAGGGAAAACTGATTCAATTGAGCTAATAAGTGCATGCTCCTTTTCATTTACAATAAGACTGGGTTCTTTATTTTCAAATATTTCCTGCAGTTGAGTCAGGGCCCAATCATACTTCTGTTTTTTGTCTTTCAATAAGAAACAGAATGCAACTGAGAAGCTTCTAGCAGAATTGTTTATCCCAAGAATATGAAGAGGGGGCATTCTAAATTTGTTGGTCTTATATGTACAGTCCATCATAATGAGAGTAGGGAAAAGGTTGAGAAGTATAATGGAATCAGGGTGTGAAATAAATAATCAAGTAATTTGACCTTCCAAATTGTTCATTTTCTAGTAAAAAGAATAATTCCTGAGTTCCAGTATAAGTGCTTCCACAGGTGGTTTGCCATCAACGCTGTTTTTTTATTTCTGATCTTTTGTTGAAAATTGTATGGAGATTTGTATGGATAGGTGAAAATGAGTTTTGTATAACAGAGTTGAGAATTTTTACATGGGGAAAGCCTGCTTTGGATAAATTTTCAATCACCTCAATTTTATCCCCTTGGATTCTTTTGTGAATGTGATGAGTGGAAGGATCAATGGAAGGGGGATGGTTGGGCTCTGGACATATAACCCTCACCACCCAAAAACCCAATAATTTTTAAAAATTCCCTGATGACCTGAAAGTACAATTGGTCATTCTTGATTTTTTAGATTTGGAGGTATCTTTGCTGGGCTTATATTCCCCAGATTTATCAAATTGTTTATTGTAGCCCTGATTCATGATATTTGATACTCTGGTAGATAGGGCATATCCATGGGACTTTGCCCATGATTGGATAGCCTCAACCAGCTCCTCCTTTCAATTATATGATAGCTCAGGAGGAGGGGTCAGATGAGTTGAATCAAGATTTTGAGTATATGAATAAGGAGCAAGAGGATTTGAATCACTAGTTTTATTAGATGAGATAATGGAGGATGGGCCTGGTGAAACAGTTCAAAAATTTCTGGAAAGTGGGTGGATTTTTTGTTGAGACATTGGAAAAAGAGATGTTCTTGTTTGGAAGTATCTGTAGTGTTGATTTTTTTTGATGAGTGGTTGGTGGTGTGGTGTGAAAATGTGTGTTTTGTTATGGGGTGGTGTGGTGTGGTGTGGTTTATGTGGTGTTTGGGTGTGTGGTGTGGTTTTGGTGTGGTGTGGTATGGTGTGGTATGGTATGGTATGGTGTGGTATGGTATGGTAGTGGGATGGTGTGGTGGGGGGTGATGGGAGGGTGGAACAGGTCAAGGGGGTGCTTTAGAAAATAATTGGGGCGCTCCAAGATGGTTGGTGGTCCCAGGAAAAAATTTTCAGTCATATTGAATATATGCATGTGAAGGGCTCAAAGAAGAGTGAATTTTTCAATTTTTTTTGGTTTTTTTATGGAATTTTTAAAGGTCAAAAATGACATCCAAAAATCCTGAATAAAACTGTAAATATCTCTTGAATAGTTCTTTTACAATTCTCAAAGCTTGAAACACAAAAAAAAATATGTCAAAATGGCAAATATAAGGATCCAAAAGTCAAATGAGAAAATTGAATGTTTTGATTTTTTTGCTTTTTTGAAGGAATTCTTTAAGGTAAAATAATCTATCCAAAAAATCTGAAAAAAATATTTGAATGCTCTTTAAATGTTTTTTTAACTTTTTAATAGCTTTAATTACCCAAAAAATGAAATAAAAAGTAAAATAAAAGGATTCAAATGTCCAATGAGAAGTTTGATTTTTTAAGTTTTTGTGTTTTTTGAAGGAATTTTTTAAGGAGAAAGGATACATTGAAAAAATATAAGAAAAATATTCAAAGACTCTATGAATGTTTGTTAAAGGTTCTAGAACCTGAAATAAACAAAAAATCAACATAAACAGCCAAAAAAAGGATCCAAAAACCCATGCAAAAATGGGTTTTTATGGAATTTTTTTATTTTTTGATTGCATTCTTGAAGGGGTTCTAATGCCTTCAAAAATACCAAAGATTTTGGTTAGGGTTTTAAGAAATGCTGCTACGGGGCTGCGCAGCCAGAATTAAAAAATGATGAATTCTTGAAAGTTCTTGAAATAAAGTATCTTTGCATGAAATACCATGAAATAAGGTATCCTTGCGTAAAATACCAAAGGGGCGTGACAGCGCACCAATGTCAAAATATAAGAAGTAAAGGGTTGGAGGAATAAGAAAAATAATTCCCTATATATTCATTTAAATATATATATATAATGAAATGAATAAAATTGACAATTTTTTTTTTGCCATTCACTACCCAAAATGGGTTGCAGGTATCACAAATTTAACATTTCCAACAAAAGATTAAAAAGGGGAAATTTTAAATTTGCAACCCATATGAAGCTCCAATGGCTGTTTGCAACCCATCTGAGTTTCAAATGGCTTTTCACAGCATTTTTTTATTATATATATATATTTTAAAATTTCTTTCATTTTTTGTAATCTATTATTGTTTTTATTTTAATAAAAAAATAAATAGATAAAATGAAATGAATAAAATCTACATTGCCCTTTGCAACCCATTTTGGGTTGCAAACTGCCATTCACAACACACCTAAGTTGCAAATGGCCTTTTGCAACTCAGATGGGCCGCAAATGGCTGTTTGAGACTCAAATGGGTCTCTTACCCCGCCACGCAAACCATTTTGGTTGTGAATGGGTCGTGGGGGGTTTCAAATTTAATATTTCCCCCCCAAAAAAAATCCAAAAAAAAATAAAATAAAATAAAAATAAAAAATAAAATCAAACAAAAAATGGATAAAAAATAGTCAAAATAAAATAAAAATAGGGAATTAATTTTCTCATGCCCCCAATCCTTCATTTCACAGAATTTTATGTCTACCTGCCGTTGAACTCCTCTTCTGCCACACAGAAAAATACTTTATTTCATGGTACTTTCAATAATTTATTTTTTTTTAATTCGTACGCCGCAGCCCTGTAGCTGGCGTTTGTAAACCCCCCCAAATAAATTTGGTAATTGGAGGCATGAGAACCCCTCCAATAATGGAATCAAGAAATTCAAAAATTCTGCAAAAACCAATTTTTCCATGGGTTTTTGAATATTTATCTTGGCTATTTTTTTTGTTTATTTCAGCTACCAATTATTTCAAGAAAAATTCAAAGATCTTGCAAAGATTTCTTACAGATTTGTTGGATGTAACGTTTTACCTCAAAAAATTCCATCAAAAAAACAAAAAATTCAAAAAATTCAAATTTCTCATTGGACATTTGAATCCTGTTATTTTCCTCTGGATTTCATTTTTTTTTTTTGGTAATTCAAGCTATAAAAAATTTGAAATTACAGTCAAATAGCATTTTAGTATTTTGTCCAGATTTTTTGGATGTATTATATTACCTTGAAACATTCCTTCCAAAAACCAAAAAAATCAAAAACGTTTATGTTCTCATTATACTTTTGGATTTTTTTAGTTTCCTTTTTGAATATTTTTTTTTGTTTGAAGATTTTAGAGATTCACAA
The DNA here is from genome assembly GCA_025617555.3 of Puccinia polysora. Lineage (NCBI taxonomy): Eukaryota > Fungi > Basidiomycota > Pucciniomycetes > Pucciniales > Pucciniaceae > Puccinia > Puccinia polysora. Next base: position 31,331,389 of record CM062614.1, on the reverse strand, counting down.
AAACTTTTAAAGATATTTTTTTTATTTTTTTTTTTCAAAATTTTAGGATGTCATTCTATGCCTTAAAACTGTCCTTCAAAAAAACAAAAAATTCAAAAACTTCAATTTGGTCATTAAAATTTTGGATCCTTTTTTTGCATTTAGAAAAATTTTTTTAGGGGGTATTCAAGCTTTCAAAAATAAATAAAAAATAAAAAAATAGATTCTTAATACAGATTTTTTGGATGTATGCTTACACCTGCCAAACTTGATTCAAAAAAAAAATAATAAGGAACAAATATGGATACAAATATTAAAACTTATTCAACTATGATTGTTTTTATGTTTCTAAGTGATTTTTTTGGAGGGAAAAAAAACTCATTAAGAAGCTTTAAATTTTATGGAATAATGTTTTTCCAAGATTTGGAATCCTTGGTAACAAATCTTTTCCAAAGTGGAATAACCTGGGAGCTGGCCAATTATCAGACTTGAACTCAAATAGGAATATATTTTGGAACCTTCTAAAAGAATGAAGCAAATGGGAGAAGATTTGGAATTTGAAGTGGGAGGAGAATTCAACAGAAATTAAGTGCAAGGAATTGAGGAAAAAATAGAACCACCAGACACTTAAATGTTTCAGCCAGAAGGAAAACATGGCATGGAAATTTCATCCACATTTTTATGGGAGCTGGGACTGGCCAGAGATGTGGTTCAGGTGCCTTCTGGATTCTTGAAAGTTTTTACCCCAGATATCACACATTAATTTTGTTTCCTTGGCGATTGGGTTGGAATCAAGCTCTGTCACCAGTTCTTTCCTGACTTGGATCCAGCCTTTTGAGTTCCTCCCCAAATAAATGGCTGCTGATCTAAACCTACAGTTCCCATCCCCTATGACATCTTGAACAGGTGAGATATGTGCAATGGCTGTTTTTGGGGAAATAAAATATTTTTTGGTGATGTTATATTCACTGCTCCAACTGTGTGGTAGTTGTGTAGGGCCCTACACAACTCAAATGGGCCATGGGGGCCCAAAGACGACTACAAAAGGCCGTTTCAAACACACGCAACCTCCAAGAGGTCGTGTACAAGCCGTATAACCCCCATAAATGGCTCCAATGAGCCGTGTACCCCCGTACACGGCTCAAAATGGCTGTGTTTGGGGGTGCACAACCCCCTGGAACCCGTGCCAAAATTTTGGGCACCCCCTGGACCACACCTGGGTTCTGTCAAACCAAATTTGGGATTAAAGCATACTTTTTCGGACTGTTGTTCCACAACTAGCAATCCCAAAGAGACATTAAAGTGAAACCCAGGTGAAATTAAAGTGAATAATCATAAATCATACAAAAATCTGCAAACAATTCTTTCTCAACTTGAAATTGAGCAAACTTTGTTTGACCAATTGAAAGTTGGATTGAATACTGAAGTATACCATTGCATTTTTTTTCTTGGGAACAATGGCAATCCCTCCTTCTTCTGACATGGCTGCGTGGAAGGTCTAAATTGATAGTGTCATCAACAAAGCTTTGGAAAAAGGAAAAAAGGATTCAGGTAATGAAACATTGGAAGCCCCAATTGCATCCTCATCAAGGGTGAAAATTGAGGAACAAAATGATTCAAAAATGGAGATGACCGCTGATGGTGAGTAACATTTTATGTTACTGGTTTTTGCCATGGTTAATTTGATTGAAACTGATGGAGTGAATGTCATCAATATTGAAAACTTAATATCATTGATTTCAGACTAGGACCAACAGAGACTTTAAAGGAACAAAAACACAACACGTAAGACATAGGGATTGACATCCAGGGTAGAGTGAGAAGGGTCTTACCGAGAGGAGGACTGACAATAATGAAAAGAGAATAGAAACGGAAGGAAAAGATTGTGAAAGAATGGAAGGACAATGAAGTACAGAGAGGAGAGAAATGGACAGAGGAGTTAGGACGCATTTCACAGAACAAAAGAAGTAGAGGTTGCCTCACAGCTGGACAAAAGGATGAGTTGACAGTCAAGGAAGAATTGGTTGTCGTTGTTGCAGAGGTTGACTGACAGTAAAATGGAGATAAACTGAGTTGAGGATACAATTGAGGATTGTTGGTGTGATGACTGAAATGTGATGATTGATGGATGAGAAATGGAGGGGAATGTTGGAGAGGTGAGGAGCGGAGGAGAAAAGGGAATGTTCCAAAGCTGAGCGGACGGTGGTGGATGAGGGCAAAGGGGACCACCTCCCCCGGGGGCAGTCAGGGAAGTCAGGCTTGAGTGTGCGCAGGGAAATGGAGAGAAGCTGGGAAGTGGTTTGAGCAATTTTCAACTCAACACACCGCCCTGTTCATTTGTGAGGTGCCAAGACAAAGGAGGTGAGATTCAAGACCAAGGGTTCAATTGCCGGCTTGGTCAATCAATCGGCAAGCATTTCATGGGAATGAATGAGGTTGGTGATTACGTTTTTGGCTTTGTGGTGTTCTCTCAGCCACTTGATCTGCGTTTCTACATGTTTCAAAGCACTGTGATGGGAGCAAAAATTGACCAAATTGTTGACTGCCTTGTTGTCAATGTTTAAGTAGTGAGATAGCTGGATGTGAGGATTCAGGTCGTGAAGAAGGTTGTCAAGCCATAGCTTCTCTTGGTCCACTGACACCAAAGCCTTCAGCTCACCTTCAGTGGAGGAAAGGGATACGGATGGTTGAAGCTTTCTGTTCCATGATACCGGGCAGCCGTAAAAGAGGACAATGAAGCCCGTGTGACTTCTAAAAGTTTTGGTGTTGTTGCCGCCGTTAGAGTCACTGAAGCATTCAATGTTGTATTTGAAGTTGGTTGATTTGAGTCTGAGGGCAAGGTTTTTGGTGTGGTTGAGATATTGCCAAACATGTTTGGCTTCCAGCCAGTGTTGAATACCGGGTTTATTGTTGTGTCAAGAGAGGGTGGAAACGGAGTAGTCTAAGTCAGGACAAGTCCTGCTGGCTATGAAGTTGAGGAAGCCCGTGGACGACGGAAAGTTGATATTGAGCTTGAGAAATTTGAGATTTTCTTCATCAGACGCTTGAACAAGATGAGAATAGGAGTCATGGGAGTACTGATTGGTTTGGATTCAAGCAGACCTAGTTCTTCTAGGGTGTAGTCAATGTGTTTTGGCTGTAGAAGATCTGGGCCATGGGCAGTATTGACGAGCTGATTTCCAAGGATTTTGTGGAGGGGACCTTCATGAGAGATGGAGAATTGAGATTTAAGTCGATTGCAGAATTTGTCTGACTTGCCAATTACAATCAGGTTGTCAATGTAAACAAAAACAAAGATTGAATGGTTGTTACTGATGTAAAGGCAGGGGTCTGCGCTTGAGGCGTTGAAGCCCTTGGATATTATCAAAGCCTGCGGCGTGTCAAACCAGCTTTTAGGGGCCTGCTTTAAGCTGTACAGTGCCTTGTTGAGTTTGAAATAAGGAAAGAGTGAGGAATATCCGTCGGGGAGCTTTATGTAGTTGTCCTCGTCAAGTGGGGCATGCAGAAAAGCAGATTTGATATCCAATTGACGTATTTTGAGAGAATGATGAAAGGCATAGATTAGGAGAGCGCAAAGGGTGACAATTGATCCGGTGGGAGCATAGATTTCCCCATAATTGCAGAATGGTGTTTTCTTGAAGCCTTGGACGCACAGTCTTGATTTTAAGAGAGAGTCGGAGCCCTAGGGTTGTTCCTTTAGTCAATAGACCCAGACGGTGGATAGCGCCTGCTTTCCATCTGGTAGGACGTGACATCCTTCCCAGACCTTGAGGTGGTCAATGCCGTCTAATTCAACTTTCATGGAATTCAACCACCTGGTTTGATTGGGGCTCTTCTCTACCTCTTTGTAGCACTTAGGGATGGATGGCATGAGGAATACGTATTGCTGAGGCCATTTAATCCTTGAGCAATTTTGCAGGGTGTGTGTATTGTTAGGTACCAGGAGGTTGGAGACCTGCTCAACTTCAGATGTTTTGGAGTCGGATTCAGGGATGGAGTCATTCTCAGACAGTTGAAGCGCTGGAGTTGGTGAGATGGAAGGGGACAGTTCAGGAGCGGATGAGAGAAAATTCTGAGGTGGAGGATTAGGTAGTGATGGATTTTTGGAGAGAGGGGAAATGAGAAGGTCAGTTAAAGGATCATGGAGAAGTGAATCAAAGGGGGAATCCAGAGAGGAGGAGGAAGCATTGTTGAATTTTATTTTTCAAAAGATTTAAGAGGTTTGCTACGGACAATGGAGCCCTGTTTGGGACAAAATATTCAATAGGAGTTTAAGTTGAGGTCAAATCCAACAAGGATCCCCTCTATGCCCTTTTCTTCAAATTTGGAGAGTTTGGGATTATTGTTGAGGACAATGGTCTTGGAGCCAAGAGTTCGGAATAGATTCAGTTTTGGATTCTTGTTGTGCCACAGTTTGAATGGAGATACCTTGTGGTTGATGGAGGGTATGGAGTTGAGGATCTCGCACACGCCAACAGTTATTTCATCCCACAGAGAGAGAGGAATGGACATATCAATTGCTGATGTTCAGGCGGCCTCAACGAGAGTTCTATTTCCCCTTTTGGCCACCAGGTTATGTTTAGGAGTGTAGGTTTTGGAGGTGGTGTGAAAAATGCCATTGTCTTTGAGAAAGGACAAAAGACAAGAGTTAAGAAACTCACTGCTGTTGTCAGATTGAAATATCTTCAGAATTCTATCAAGGCGGTTTGAGTGCAATTTTATGAAATTGATGATCTCCTTGGTTACGTCCGACTTGAGTTTGATGGGGATGCAAGTCTTGTACTTGGAGAAATTTTCCATGAGGAGCAGAAAGTATTGACAACTGGATTTGGAGATGGGATTGATGGGACTGCATACAACTGCGTGGATCATTTCAAATGGATGAGAGCTCGGAGGAATGTGGCTTTTGAAAGGTAGGCAATGGATTTTTCCTTTGGCGCAAGAGGTGCAGGCATCATTGTCCCATTTCAGGTTTGGGAAAGAGGCGGAGAGGAGTTTTGCCTGTTTGCAATGAACATGGCCAAAACTTTTGTGAATGGAGGACATGGAGAGGAAGGTGTAACAGTCAGAGGGGTTTGGCATTGATTCTTCAACGTGGAGGAGATTGTTGTCAATTTGGCCTGAGATGATTAGCTTTCCTTCAAAGAACACACCAAAGCCCTTGGGACCCAATTGAGTGAGTGAGCATCCTTTCTGGATGAGTTGGCCAAGCAAGATTAGATTAACTGCCAGGTTGGGTAGCAAAAGTGAGTTGGTGAGGGTGAGAGATGCTGTCTTGGTGTGAATGGTCGCGATTCCAGTTCCTTGGGACATGATGGAGGCATTGGGCTTCCCGTTATTCACTTTGGTATGGTAATCCTTAAGCCAGTTGAAGTAATTGGGGTTGTTGAACATGTGGTTGGAGGCACCTGAGTCAAGGAGAAGGGAAGTGGGGTCAATGCAATGGAAATTGGCCATAGCAAAGGTATACTCCAGATTGGCGGAGGCTTTGGGGTTAGAGGTGGACTGCAGTTGAGGCTTAGAAGAGGAATTGTCGCTTGATGCGTTGTAGTTGGGTCGTAAGTGAGGGTAAAAGGCAAAGCACTTGTTCTTTGGGTGGTAGGCCTGGGGATTGTGCCAGTTGGGCTTGCATTGAAGTGGTTCCTGATTTTCCAGTAGAGCCAAAGCATAAGTTCCGGCGGCTACTTCATTTTTGATCTGATTTAGATGTCTGAAGACTAGATCTCCGTTGATCTTTGCTTCTCCAAGGGAGTGAGCTATGGTGGTCTTTAGGTGTTTGAGCTGCGGTGGAAATTTGTATAGAATTAGGTATGCGACTATATCTTCATCCATCTTTATTCCAATTTTGGAGATTTGAAGTAGACAGGATCACACTTCCGTGATGAATTTTGCTACGTTTTTGGGATCAAAAGCAAGGTTAAGAAAGTTGAAGAAGATTTGAGATCTGTTTGCAGTCTGAGAGGAAGTGTAAAATTTGTTAATGGATCTCCAGAGGGCAATTCAATTCAGGGCTTTGGTATCCTTGACACAATTGATGTAGTTTTTATTGTCAAGTTTTGCCAAGATGTAGCCAGCAATATCCAGATTCACTTTGGGGGGGCATTCTTTGTTGCACTCGTTGTTAAGCCATTGGGAAATTCCTTTCAGGGAGAAGATGGTGGTCAATTTGGATTGCCACAGGGAGAAGTTGTATTTGTGAAGATTGGGGATGGAGTCCGTCAGAGTTCGGAATAACAAGGAGTTTGAATGCGTTGGTCCAGTTGGGTCCATGATTGCCGGGTTAGTTTGTTCGTAGCGTCCTTTGGCTTTTAACCGTGAAAACTTAATATCATGGATTTCAGACTAGGACCGACAGAGACTTTAAAGGAACAACAACACAACGCTTAAGACATAGGGATTGACAGCCAGGGTAGAGTGAGAAGGGTCTTACCGAGAGGAGGACTGACAATAATGAAAAGAGAATAGAAACGGAAGGACAAGATTGTGAAAGAATGGAAGGACAATGAAGTACAGAGAGGAGAGAACTGGACAGAGGAGTTAGGACACATTTCACAGAACAAAAGAAGTAGAGGTTGCCTCACAGCTGGACAAAAGGATGAGTTGACATTCAAGGAAGAATTGGTTGTCGTTGTTGCGGAGGTTGACTGAAAGTCAAATGGAGATAAACTGAGTTGAGGATACAATCAAGGATTGTTGGTGTGATGACTGAGACGTGATGATTGATTGATGAGAAATGGAGGGGAATGTTGGAGAGGTGAGGAGCGGAGGAGAAAAGGGAATGTTCCAAAGCTGAGTGGATGGTGGTGGATGAGGGCAAAGGGGACCACCTCCCCCGGGGGCAGTCAGGGAAGTCAGGCTTGAGCATGCGCGGGGAAACGGAGAGAAGTGGGGAAGTTGTTTGAGGAATTGTCAACTCAACAAAAATAACTATGTAAGTATGGCGGATCCACTTGACCCACCTCCCTTGAGAGCTTTTCCTACTAGGGAAGAGGCACAAAACTATTGACAAACATGGAAAATGAAGCATGGTTTTGCTTTAACAGTTTTCAACTCAAAGCGTGAACAATATGTGGATTTAGCCTGTGATAGACATGGTTTCTATTCAGGAAGTCTTCTTACCAAATGGTCTAGACAAACTCACACAAGGAAGGTTGGGTGCAATTTTTTAATCCATGCAAGTTTCACAAAGGCAGAACCCCTGTGGTGCCTCTCCTACAAAGAAACCCAACGTAACCATCAACCATCTGAACATCCCTCAGTGAATCCTCAACTGATGAGAATCTTGGTGTTGCCTTAGACAATGTAATAGAAGGAATGAATGATGGGATCAATACGTTACCACTGGGGAGAAAATTGAGCAAGATTGATGGGCCGGATTATGTTGATGACCAAACAATATATAACCCTAAGGGGAAGGTGACGCTGTAAGACTCCAAACGGTGCTAAGCCGTGGAAGTTCTGTGGAGGGGAAAGGTGATGTTTAGGCTGCCCTCCTAGGAGTTACAATAATATTTAAATGTAACCGGAATCAAGGTCCAGAACCTTATGGATGAGAAATCAAAGTAAGGGAAGAGGATAAGAGTGGTCAGTAGCAATGGAAACAACACTATCTGAGGCAAGATGGTGCAGGTAAAGACTTGAACAAATAAGTTAAGGTTTGTTCAGAGTTCAATAGAACAAGGCAGTTGTAAGTAACAACGCCCACAAGCTAATACCTCTGGTCGTCAGCAGCTGATTAGGAAAGATCAACTCAATCCCAACCAACCTCCAGGTTCTCAATGAACCTGCCCAACTCTCCGCAATCAAGCGCTTGAAGGGTACCAGATAACTGTGGGAGGCTGAACAAAACAAAAGCAATTTGTTTATGAAGCTCTAGAGGCAAATCAATAACAAATTCGAGCAAGAATATCCCAACACTTCTCAAGGGACTCAAGAATAGCGTGGCAAAATTCAACCTTAAAGAAGAAGGGAGGTATAACACTCCAGGTTTTAAGATTAATAAAACCTCTTCAATCAAACGTGATTGGCTCCAGAAATATGATCAAGGAGAGATCAAGACCAGTATGGTCGGAAAAAGGGATCAGAGTGGTATAACACACCCAAGAATTCAGACAGGAATTCTTCTTCAACCAGCAAGGCTATTGGTTGGTGATAAGGATCAAGGTCACAAGGGACAGAGTTTGAGTATGGAGGCTCAAAGGATCAAGGGGCAATCATGGATATACCCGGATAAATTTCTCAGATAAGTGGGGAAGGATGCCCATGGATAAGTTGATTTCTGATGATGAGGGAGACAGATGAGGTGATATGATGATGGTCTCATCGGATGCTGCTGGGCCAAAAGGCAGGGGAGAGCCCCTCCTTTTATAGACATGAGGCCCTGTATACTATGTACAAGAGATACTACAAATAGGTGCGGGAAAATGAAAACATAAATAAAAAAAAAAATAACATGAGAGGAAAAAAAAAAATGTTGCCCGCATCGAGAATGACCGCGGGAAACCAGATGGACACCCGCGACAGCGGTCGTGGGTGTCAACAACGGCTGTTGTCGCCCGATCGGCGGCGACAGCGGGGTGAAGGTTCTGACGGCCGCAAGCGGTCGCTCGCGGTTGTTGGTCGGATCAGATGATGGGCGAGGATCTGAACTCGGATGAGCAGGGTTGAGTTTGGGAGGATCTGATGAACCCAAGGGAGCTGGGGAGATCGAATCAATGTCCGACGACCGTCGCGACAAGCGACGGCGTTGGTTGGATGAGAGGATCAGGATGGTGAGGCTTGATTTGAATCAAGATGGAGGCCAGGTCAGGGTTGGCTTGGATGGGATGTTGATCGAGTAGGGATGAGTGATCTTGGTTTGATGAGGAGTGAGTGGTCATGATCTTCTTGGTTGGAGTGAGATAGGTTTGATTTGATTGGACTGATCGGATTGTTTGAAGTCAATGGAGTATTGAATGGATGATGAATGATGGATGGATGATCAAGGTTGGATGGAGGATGGAAGGATCGAAGGGATCGTTGAAGGTGGTTCGACAATTGCTCGCGTCGCCAAAAGTCAGGGCCGCGAGCGCAACAAGTAGGAGTTGAACATAGGAGGGGGGGATCAAAGCGGAGAGACAGGCAAGAGGCCTGTCCTAGACCGCTAGGACAGGGAGAAGTTGAGAGATGGGGGGGAAATGAAGGTACCCAGAGGGGTACAACCGAAAAATATATATATATTTATATATTTTTTTTTTTTTTTTTCCGTGTGGTCCCGGATTGGTCACCACATCTCTCCCCAACTTACAGACTGTCCCTAGTCTGCATCTAAAATTTGAAGGGATTAAAAAAAAGCAGGGAACAAAGAAATTGAAGCAAAGATTGGCCATTTCTTGATCTTGAGAGCAATTGAAGAGTTGAGGAAAATATCTTGATTCTTCCAAATGAGCCCTAGAAGCGGCAGGAATAGAACAAGGAGGGCGTCCCAGGTGCTCACATATGTGGCATACAGTAGAGTTTTATAACAAAAACGCAGCAAATGACCCTGGTGGTGCACAATTGGGAGGACTTACTTCTGAGATAAGTTGCCCCCACAACAATAAAACTTCTTGACTTGATCAGCAGAGAACCTTCTGGCCAACCGAGTACCATCCAGCTCCTCCAAAACATAAGATCCACCTCTAACTTGATGAACCACTCGATAAGGGCCATTCCAACGATTAGAGAAAAGCTTGCCCCACTGGGTCTCCAAAGATTGATTATAAGCTAAAACTAGGTCACCAGGGTTCAAGGGCTCCCTGACTCGATTAGAGTGCTTGTCCTCCCAATACTGGACGGATTTTTCTCTGGACTCCATCATCTTTTGATAAGCTTCATCACGAACGTCTTCACTTTGCTCCAGTTGCTTGGATCTAGCAACTAACAGATCAGTGGTTGAGGACACCTCTTCCCAAGAGATACCCAAGAAAAATTCCATTTCCAGATCCAAAGAAAGGACTGCTCTTTGACCAAAGATGATTTCATAAGGTGAGTAGCCAGTAGTCCTTTTGGTTGAGATTTGATCAGAGAAGAGAACAAGAGGAAGGAATTTGCAACAATTCTTGCCACTTTCACCAGCCAGTTTAACAAGTGCAGCCTTCAAAGGGGCATGGCCTTGTTCCACCATGCCTTGGCCTTCAGGATAATAAGGAGTAGTAACTCTATGTTGTCCAGGAAGGGATCAGATCATTTCATCAAGCTTGCCCCCAAATTCAGAGCCACCATCAGTAGAGTAAGATTGAGCCAGGCCATAACGCATTGTCCAGGTCTCGTAGAGGAAAGCTTCCACTGATTCAGAGCTAAGGTTCTTAAGAAATTTTGCTTCAACCCATCCGGAAAAATCATCTCTAGCCACAATGAGGTACTTAGCACCACCTGCCTTAATATGAACCACATCCATAGCAATCCTTCCAAAGACAGTGGACTCCCCAGTAGGATAACAAATTTCAGCGGGGCGCCTAAGATCACGTTTTTGACAAAATTAACAACTCTTGCACCATTGGGAGACGGATTTCTTCAAAGATGGCCACCAGAATTGTTCGGATAATCGTCGATAAGTTTTGGTTTCCCCACGATGACCAAGGCCTTCATGGAGACTTTCAAGGATAGAATCTTGTTTAGAGGGAATAGTAACAACAATAAGAGCACAAGGATTGCCTCTCTTCATAAGTCTAGAGCCTTGAACAAAAAAAATAGAAGACTTTTGTTTAAGAGATCAAAATTCCTTAGCAGAGAGATCAGGAGGTTTTTGAAGAGTTGAAAGGTACTGCTCTAATTTAAGCCAGAAGCCTTGTTGAAAGCCAGAATAATTTTGAGAAGAAAAAGAGAAAATAGGTTGGATTAAAGGTTCCTCTTCATTGAAATCGGTTCCAACATCAGATTTGTTGTCCCCAAGAGGTCTTAGAGATAAACCGTCAGGCATGGTGAAAGATTTCCCCGTCCTGTGAACAATATCAAAAGAGAAAAGCTGGATAAAGGCCACCCAACGAGTCATAGGAGCATTGGGAAGACTGGGAGCGTTGATCATTTCAATGATGGATTGAGCGTCAACTTGCAATTTGAAATGTTGGCCCCAGAGAACGGTTTGAAGTTTCTTCATCATTCGAGCCACACCACAGAGTTCCAGTTTGGGCTGGGAGTATCTAGATTCTACATCTGAAAACAACAAAGATTCATAAAGAGCAGGACGTTCCCAACCATTTTCATCTTCCTGCGTAAGGACGGCCCCAACAGATTGATAACTAGAATCAACAGCCAGCTTGATCTTGCCAGCTCCAGGTCCATAAGAGATCTTTTTCAAAACTATGTCTTTACCAACTATCCTTTTGAGTAGCTGGAAAGCACATTCACAATCTTGGGTCCAAATCCATTCAGCATCTTTTCTGGTTAGACGACGCAAGGGTGCACAGATTTTGGATAAAGATGGGATAAAGATTCTAACATAAGTGACAACACCTAGAAAGCCCCTAACTTCAGTTGGATTGATTGGGTTAGGCCAAGAGATGATCTTGTTGACTTTGGCTGGTGCCATCCTTCTTCCTTCCTTGCAGAACACATGGCCAACAATTTCCAGAGCAGGGACACAAGCCACCAGTTTGGATCCAGAGACAGTAAGGCCAGATTCCTTGATTTGAAACAGAATCCTCTCCAAGGTAGTAGCATATTCCCAGATAAAACGACAAATTCCTGAATGCCAAGGTAAGAGCTCATTATCATAGTCAGATACTGGACCTTTAATTCCTCCATTGCCAATAAAGATACCAGCATGATCAGGGATTTCATCCTGGAGGATCCACATCATCTGAGCCTGATAGACTGCAACCAAGTTGGTGGCTCCTTGAGGCAATCGAGTAAGTTGAAATTGACCAAGAGGAGTATTGAAAGTAGTGAGAGGATGAGAAATAGGATGTAAGGATTGTTTTTCATAGCCACCCATAATATCCCCTAGACCATAGCAAGCTCTCCCCGCAAAGGATTCAACAAATTCTTCAGTAGCAGGAGGGATACCAGAGTCTTTGAAAGTAACTTTATTAAAAGGTTGAAGATCATGAACTATTCTAAGTTTACCATTACTCTTGAGGACACAGAAGACGGGGCTGGAGTAACTAGAAGTTGACTGTTCATACAGGCCAGTTCGAACTTGTTCCCGGACCAACTTGATGAATTTGTCAACTTTAGCAGCAGGGATAGGGATCTTTTTCTTTTGCCAAGGATCATGTTCAACTACAGGGATGATATAAGGGAGGCCATAGGATTCCCGCAAGAGACCTCTCTCTTCTTCACAGAAAGCAATAGATTTTTACCTTAGAGATAAGACATTTTTGATTAAATTTAACTCATCAGGAAGAAGCCATCCATCTGGACCAAAGTTGACCACCTTCAGACGTTCTTCAGTGACCCGTCCATTAGGCACAAAGGGACCAGTAAGAGATTGAGGAAGACCACAGTAAGGATCGGGAGATAGAGGAGGACGCATAAGGGGAGGATTGAGGTTGAGAGGCATAGGCTGGTTGACTGGTTGGATCTTCTTAGCAACTGGTTTATACTTAGTGGCAAAAGAGAGAAGTTCTTGTTTCCTCCAAGAGTTGAACAGAGAGACTTGATTACAAAAGCTGAGTCCAATTTCCAACATCTTCCAAGTCCAATGTTCTGCAATATCCTTGAAGGGTGCCTTTTCCATAAAAGGAGAACCAGGAGATAATACGTTGCTCACATGTGTGGCACAAGGTAGGGTTTCGAAAATGACGGTAAAAGATTGCCCTGGCAGTGCACAATTGGGAGGACTTACTTGTACCCCAAATTGCCTCCACTGAAGCCCATATTCCTTCATACCAAAATCACCAAAAACGGAATTGCAATTAGGATCTAGTTTAGACTCATTGCGGAGATTCGAACCGGAACTGAGAGAAGATTGATCAGACTCAAAAGTAGAAGGAAAAGAAGACACAACAGATCCAGAGAGAGAAGGAGATGGAGAAGAAATATTTTTGGATTTTTCTATTTTGATATGTTTTTGTTTTTTAATATTCTTGAGCTCAGAAGAGAATGATGAAAGGAATGAAAAAAAAGCCTGAGGGATGGGAGTCGACCCTTGAGTTGCAGTCTGAGGCTGAAAAGAACTACAACTATTAGTAGGATCAACTATTCCCCTAAAAAATGAGAGGAACTAGAGTTATCCTTCTGCTTCCCCTTAAAAGATGATTTGGGAGAATGACCAGGAAAATCTCTTTCCCAACAACCAGAATCCAAAGAGCAAAGAGGAACTTCAATTTTCCTGCCATCAGCATCAGGGGGAAGGATTCTCTCCCCAACTTGATCAGAAAACATCAGGGTTGCACCAAAATCCATTAAGAAGGGTCGTCCCAAGATCATAGGACTGTCCAAACGAGTGATCCAAAAGTGGCAGGTTCCAACAATATTTCGACCAATCCTGATCGGTACATCTTCAGCAATACCAACCAGTTCACAAGCTTGATTTCCTATCCCATACACTGCAGAGTTGAAGCTGACCCTAGGACTAAGTTTGAGCTTGCAGGCCATAGCATCCGAGATTAAGTTAAGCTGAGATCCAGAATCCACAAGAGGAGAAACAGTTTTAGCTGAGTAACCAAGATAACAAGGAAGGAAGCCAAGGGGACAGGAATAAAGGTTGGAGCCTAAAGAAGGGCTGGTTCCACCAGAGTCCTCCATTAAAGTGCCAGAGGAGACTTTGAGTTCTTCAGGGCCAATTTCCACACATCGACAAGAGACCCATTTCTTCATTCCTTCAGCAACAGATGGAGAGATCGATGGGAGTTCAGCCACAGATAGATCAGGAATTTTGAGATCAGAAATTTTCTTTAATACTCCCTCCACAGCATTGGGGTGATCCTTTGAGATGCCCCTTTCAAATTGAACTTTGGGCTGGGTGGAGGGAGGAAGTTCAGGTGACGCAGAATCTAAGATAGGATTAGAAGGTTGAGGTGAGGGAGAAGGATCAGGGTGATCTGGGAACCTTTCCATGAGTGGTTCCTTTTCCACCTCCATATCTTCTACATCAGAGGAAGGAGGCTCAAGTGATGATCAACGTTTAACGGGTTTTCAAAGGATTGAAGTTGGCAAGGAAGGAGCCTTATGAGGTTTAGGTTCCTCATGTTGTTTCCTGGCTGGATCAGATTGATAAGTAGTCCCAGCAAGACTAGAGGAAGAAATAGCTGGAGGATACCAAGGTTTGAGGGTACCACAGGATGATTGAAATTCAAAGGAAGCAAGAGATGCTTTCACAGGAGGTGATGGCTGGTAAGAGGCCACCACATGTCGGATAGGACGAGACGAGTCAAAAGGGATTAGGGCACCATTAGGGAGGAAGTAATTGTTCCCCCTCTGCTCTACCAAATTTTCCTTTAGGTCCTTCTGAAGTTCTTGGCATTGTCCGGTTCCATGGCCTTCCCTATGACAGTAGTAACAGACCAGAGTTGATTTGGGGACAGAAGAAGGAGTTTTAGGAGTAGCTAGCGAAGAAATCTTTTGATCTATTTTTTTCTCAAAGGCTCTAAGTAACTTGGTGATTTCATCTATAGTAGTAGGTTCTCGATTGGAATTAGGATCTTCTTTAGGCCTACAATCTGCCTCCATTTTAATCATAATATCTTTTGACTCTTTAAAAGAAGGAGCATGGACCGGTTCAGTAGTTCTAGGCTTTTCCAAGGTAAGAGCAGTTTGACCTTTCATGAATTTATCCACAGTACTCCTAAGGGTGAGAAAAAAAGGGAGCTTGAATCAATTATCCCTGGTGGTAATCATGGATTCAGATTTGACCAGTTCTTCTTTAATCCTTTCCTGCACAGCCAACAAAAAAGATTGGAAGAACTTTGCTCAAATTTTGTCCACAGTGTCAATGTGATCATTTTGGATTAGATAGTTTTGAATGGGATCCCAGGACTTCCTAAAAATCTGATAGTCAGAGGCTGAAGAAATACCACCATTGGAGATCCACTGAGAAACCAGAGCATCCAAATCCTGCAGAGTAAACCTAGCCACATCTATTTTTCCCCAGTATGCCAACATAGCCTCCCTGAGAAGCGTCCAGTTATGGGATTCAAATCCCTCAAAAGACTCGATTACCTCCATAACTTCATCAGAGGAGATAAAGAATTGCAACTGATAAGCCATATCAAATTCACTAGCTCCATCCACTTCAGCAGCCATTTTGTAGGAGTCCAAGAATCGCTCAACATTTGTACCGTTGAAGCCTAAGTTCTTGTTCTGAGGTTTGATCTTTACCATCTTAGGTCGGACAGAGGTGGTTGGAGTAGCGGGAGATGCCATATCAAATAACAGAGTTCCTAGGGGATCCAAAGAGCAGATTTCCAAAGTGGCTCACGAGTGTGGCAAGATTAGGGTTTCGCCAAAAACGACAAGTATCTTGCCCAAGCGGTGCACAAATTGGGAGGACTTATTTCTAGGATAAGTTGCCTCCACGGATCAGATTTGAGAAGAGAAAAAAAAAATAGGAGAAAGAAAAAAAGATCGGATTTTGAGGTTGATTTTAAATATCTTGGGACTGTAAATCCCAAGGTTGCTGGTTTGATCCCCGCCCGGGGGACCAAATGTAAGACTCCAAACGGTGCTAAGCCGTGGCAGTTCTGTGGAGGGGAAAGGTGCTGTTTAGGCTGCCCTCCTAGGAGTTACAATAATATTTAAATGTAACCGGAATCAAGGTCCAGAACCTTATGGATGAGAAATCAAAGTAAGGGAAGAGGATAAGAGTGGTTGGTAGCAATGGAAACAACACTATCTGAGGCAAGATGGTGCAGGTAAAGACTTGAACAAATAAGTCAAGGTTTGTTCAGAGTTCAATAGAACAAGGCAGTTGTAAGTAACAACGCCCACAAGCTAATAACTCTGGTCGTCAGCAGCTAATTAGGAAAGATCAACTCAATCCCAACCAACCTCCAGGTTCTCAATGAACCTGCCCAACTCTCCGCAATCAAGCGCTTGAAGGGTACCAGATAACTGTGGGAGGCTGAACAAAACAAAAGCAATTTGTTTATGAAGCTCTACAGGCAAATCAATAACGAATTCGATCAAGAATATCCCAACACTTCTCAAGGGACTCAAGAATAGCGTGGCAAAATTCAACCTTAAAGAAGAAGGGAGGTATAAAAATCCAGGTTTTAAGCTTAATAAAACCTCTTCAATCAAACATGATTGGCTCCAGAAAGATGATCAAGGAGAGATCAAGACCAGTATGGTCGGAAAAAGGGATCAGAGTGGTATAACACACCCAAGAATTCAGACAGGAATTCTTCTTCAACCAGCAAGGCTATTGGTTGGTGATAAGGATCAAGGTCAGAAGGGACAGAGTTTGAGTATGGAGGCTCAAAGGATCAAGGGGCAATCATGGATATACCCGGATAAATTTCTCAGATAAGTGGGGAAGGATGCCCACGGATAAGTTGATTTCTGATGATGAGGGAGACAGATGAGGTGATATGATGATGGTCTCATCGGATGCTGCTGGGCCAAAAGGCAGGGGAGAGCCCCTCCTTTTATAGACATGAGGCCCTGTATACTATGTACAAGAGATACTACAAATAGGTGCGGGAAAATGAAAACATAAATAAAAAAAAAAAATAACATGAGAGGAAAAAAAGAAATGTCGCCCGCGTCGAGAATAACCACGGGCAACCAGATGGACACCCGCGACAGCGGTCGTGGGTGTTGACAACAGCTGTCGTCGCCCAATCAGCGGCGACAACAGCTGTCGTTGCCCAATCGGCGGCGACAACAGCTGTTGTTGCCCAATCGGCGGCGACAGCGGGGTGAAGGTTCCGACGGCCGCGAGGGGTCGCTCGCGGTTGTCGGTTGGATCAGATGATGGGCGAGGATCTGAACTCGGATGAGCAGGGTTGAGTTTGGGAGGATCTGATGAACCCAAGGGAGCCAGGGAGATCGAATTGATGTCCGACGACCGTTGCGACAAGCGATGGCGTTGGTTGGATGAAAGGATCGGGATGGTGAGGCTCAACTTGAATCGAGATGGAGGCCAGGTCAGGGTTGGCTTGGATGGGATGTTGATCGAGTAGGGATGAGTGATCTTGGTTTGATGAGGAGTGAGTGGTCATGATCTTCTTGGTCGGAGTGAGATAGGTTTGATTTGATTGGACTGATTGGATTGTTTGAAGTCAATGGAGTATTGAATGGATGATGAATGATGGATGGATGATCAAGGTTGGATGGAGGATGGAAGGATTGAAGGGATTGTTGAAGGTGTTCCAACAATCGCTCGCATTGCCAAAAGTCAGGGCTGCAAGCGCAAGAAGTAGGAGTTGAACATAGGAGGGGGGGATCAAAGCGGAGAGACAGGCAAGAGGCCTGTCCTAGACCGCTAGGACAGGGAGAAGTTGAGAGATGGGGGGGAAATGAAGGTACCCATAGGGGTACAACCGAAAAAAATATTTTTTTTTTTTTTTTTTTTTTTCCGTGGTGTCCCGGATTGGTCACCACAAAGCTTGCAGAACTAAAGGTAAAAAGTGTTATGGAGGTACTCTATGTACAGCTTTAAGAAAAAAGTTGGATTCACCAGTCAAAGTTTGTGGAGAGGGTCACTTTGAGGCCCTGTACTTAGCACATCCAGAGGCAGTAAAGCTTTCAAAACAATTCCATCATTTTGCTATGTTGGCTTGTACTTATAAGACAAATAAGTAGAAAACCCCACTATTGAATGTTGTAGGAATGACAGACAATTGCAAAACTTTCACAAAAGCTCTTCTTTTTATAAAAAAATAAAAATTTGTGTTCTACAGTTGGCCTGTAAATTCATTAAAGGAGTTGGCTTATGATCCTCAGAGACTTCCAAAAGTCTTTGTGACAGACCGTGAAAAAGCTCTGATTTGTGCAATTGAAATTAGTTTCCAAGAGTCATCAAAAAAATTTTGCACTTGGCGCTTGTCTAAAAACATACAAGCAAACTTTAAGGTGCACTTTGTTAATGACCTTGAAGGATGGAAAAGCTTTATGAATCTGTGGGTAAAGTATGGGACCTCAAAGATCAAGGAGGAGGAGGAGGTCAATGATGCAGAAGTCAGAGTAGGTTCAAATCACTGTTTCTCATTCTTCCTAGCTTTGGGTTCTGACCTTTTGAATTGTATAATGTTTCTTGAAAGAATATGAGGATGTACTCAAGTATATGGAAAATAACATTTTCTATATCAAATAGACATTTGTAACAGCGTGGACTTGTATAAAACCAGATTTTGGAAACAAAACAACTTCTTGGGTTGAAGGGGCCCATGCCACTCTCAAACAATTCCTTGCAAACTCTTCGCAAAACCTTTTGGATTTTTGTAAAAGCCTTGATGCAACAGTTTTGAATCAAATTAATTCAGTTCATGCATCACTTTATAACTCTCAAATTAAGTTAGGGACAGTCCTTCCACCTGAACTGTTACTATTGGGTTAAAAATTGTCTTTAGAGGGAATCCATCTTGTTAGGGAACAATTCAAGAAGTTCAACCGTGATCATGATGGCAAAGTCTGCACCAAGTCATATTTCAAGACTATGGTTTTTCCCTGTTCCCACCAAATAGGTGACTGTTTACCATTCAGAGGATCCATGGTACCTGAAGATGCTCATCCTCAGTGGAGGTTTGACTATGACCCTTGCAGTTCTAGTTCAGTAAGTTGGCTTGAGTTGGATTTTTCAAGTTTGATTGTTCAAATCACTATGTGATTGATTCTCTTTGATTAATGAATCCTAATTCACTAATGGTTGATCCTTCTGAATTTTTCCAGTGAGATGTCAATGAAATGCTAAGCATTACTCAGTTACATGAAAAAGTCAATGAAATGATCTTGGAATCACTAGATAACAAGCAAAGCAGCCTATTGAAGTATATCATTCAGAAGATTACAAAATATTGCTCAAAGCCAAGAATTGAACCTAAAGTCTTAAGATCAAGTAGGGAAAGTCCAAAATTGAAAGATACGCGGCAAGAACCATCTTGGTTTGAGCTTATTGAAAAAAAACTCAAGGAAGAAAAAAGAAATAGAAGGGCTCCAAAGAAGAAAATACAAAAGATTGTAAGTCTTTTCTTTTGGGATATTTTCATCTTTTCTGAATTTCATAGTTCAGAGGAAGAGACTGAAAGTGAATCAGGATAACTTAATTTGGAATCAGAATCCTCTTCATAGGAAGAGAATATTCAGCAAAGCTCAACCAGAAGCTCATCTTTGGTAAGTATTCATTTCATTTATCCAATTAAAGAAATGAATACTACGTTATTTTTAATGATAGGAACCAAATGTGAAATACCTCAATCAAATACCCAAGAAATTCCAAAAGTTCTTGGGTGAGGTTTGGGATCAGATTGGAGATGGGAATTGCAGATTTAGATTAATTGCTAAATCTCTTGGTTATGAAGAACATGGTTGGTTTAAAGTTGGGAAGGAAATGTTTTAAAAATTAGAGAAACATAAAGCATGCTACATTAGGATGCTTGGTGGTTGAAAGGAGGTTGAAAAGATTAAAAAAAGACTTGATGTTGAAGAAATCAATGAAAATATTCCCTCCTCAAAATGGCTGGCTAAATTGGACATGGGTCAAATCATAGCACACAAATATTCCAAACCTATATGTTTCATTTCATTGGAGTCATGTGATAATTATAATCCAATGAAAAATGGTGTTACTGATCAATCAGATCCAATGTTAATTTCCTTTGTAAACAATACACACTGGATTCTATTAGTACTTGAGGGAGAAATGATTCCAATCCCGCCCATTGTAGCAAAACCAAATTCCTTGATTTCTAAAAAAAGCCTCTGGTTGGGTTGATCATCTCAAAGATCAACTGCAAATCTGTTCTAGATTGTGATAGACTTTGACTTCATTTCATCATTGGTTTTCATAAAAATTTCAATTCTAATGCAGCTAACAAGTTCTATTAATATAAAGGGTTATCACATTTTCAACATCATTATATTGAGTGTTTTGAGTTCACATCATTATATTGAGTGTTTTGAATAAGATTTAATGGTAAGTCAGTTCAACTTGTGTTGGGCTGATTCTATCACAAGGTTAACTTATGTTAAGCTTGGGATGGGATCAGCTTAACACAAGTTGAACTTTTTTTTTGGTGTTTTTACTTTAGGGATTGTCAAAAGACTTGTATTTTTTGGGCACTTTTACTTTAGGGCTGGTCAAAAGACTTCTTAATTTTTGGGTTCCTTTACTTTAAGGCTAGTCAAGTCAAAATGACTTTGGGGCTTGTCAAGTTAGTTGTATTTTTTTGGTGTTTTTAATTTAGGGCTTGTCAAGTTACTTGTGTTTTTTTTTTGTGTCAGCCTCCTGGATGCCAAGATCCTTGCTATCCTTTAACCACGGGAGGTGATAGAATAAATAATAAATATATTATTCAATAAATGCAGCAAAAATCTGGAAAATATTTGGATAAAGCTTATTGCAACATTAATTGGTTTGGATATGGTTTATTGTTATAAATCAATATAACTAAATTAAATATTAAATATTTTTATAGAGGGGCAAAAATAATATTGGGGATCTTTAACACCTCTCTTCAGGGAATTAAGTATGAAAACACATAGGCCTGGTTACTTTGGAACCTCTAATTTATATTCTTAAAGGATATTTTTCCCAAAGATAATATGCATATAAAATAAAAGGTGGAGTGGAAGGGCTTTGTAACCAAGCTGTCACGACAGAGAAAGGATAATAAGACCCACTGGTATATTATTAAATCTTTTGGGTACCTGTTTGGGACGTGCACTGATGATTCAAACCTGCTTACTGGGGTTAAAAGATTGTTCAGCAGTTTAAATTGATAAAAAAGGGTTGGGGATGGGTATTATTAATCAGACTAAAGCCATGAATCACTTATTTATCTCTTATAAGTATTTGATTACCTTGGCATGGTTTCTGGATGTAAATATTGTTGAAATACGTGCTCGACGGGATGATGAGGAGATGGAAGGATGGGAGGGAGTTATGCCGGAGATGGCTACAGTCTGATTTAAGGGGTCCAGAAGGGACCAGATTCAAGAGGGCTTTGGTAAGTGAGCCTGGATAAAAAGGGGTGAAATCTGATGCTTTTTCATTGAAGGATCAGAAAGTAAAGAATATTTATAGACAACTAGAGAACCACAAATGGGTCTTTGAATAAGGAAGAATATTCAATAAGGTGAGACAGGATAAAATGGTTGAGGATAGGAAGTTTAACATGAGTTTCACAGAGGCTGAGAGTAATGACATTTGAGTATCAAGAGCTTGTGAAATAAATAGGATAAGGTGACCAGTAGACTACAAGTATTAGACATACAATAATAATGTGGCCTGGATAACTACAAGTATCAGGACATACAATGGTGGTTGAGACAGCTAAAAGTATCTCAAGCAAACATAAGATATATATAAAGTGGTCAGAACAAGCTAAATGTATTCCAAACATACATTTTAATAAAACTAAATATAAATGCACTGAGAGAGGTAGGTGAGCGGACATGATGATGAGGTCCAAAACTCAAAAAATATAACTGGGTCTCTGGGTATCAATATCCTCAAAAGAGCTCATTATTTATAGCTTTTTGAGTACCAATATTGTCCTTCTGAGGGGTACAGGGGCTCAAAGGAACAGACACTGAGGCTAGCAGGGTAACCAGTGGCAGCCTTTCACGTGTTTTTGGTGCTGTAGCATGTGTAGCATCTAATTCCACAGGGTATGGGAATTATTCTACTTTATAATTGATGTTTGGATGTGTGAATAGCACTAATCTGTCCTTTTTATTTATTATTTAATCAATTATCCTTAGTAAATTTTACCAGTAGTTTAATAATTATTTTAATAGACATTCCTGCGGATATTCTGATTTCAGGTGAGTTCTCATTGTTGAAAAGTGAAGAGGTAGTCCTCACTCTTCTTTCTTTTCTTTATCCTTATGTTTCTTTCTTCTTTCTTCTTCCTCTTCTTTTATTCTCTTTTGTCTTTTTCTTTCTTTTCTATTCTGCCTTCTACTTCCTCTTCCAAATTCAAGCAAGCATGTCACGGTGCGCACTCATCCCTCCCACCACCTAGTTCTCAGATCCAGAGCGCGCACCGCTCCATCTTTCAGCACTGTCTACTACATGTCACAGATCAGCTGTACACCCGCAAGGCTCCTCCTGAGCCCTGACAGAAACCTACTCAAACTCTAAGTTAATTTCCAACCACTACTCTCATCAACCTCTTCCATCTCTTTGTCAACCTCTCTTTTCTTTATGATCTTTCCTTCCAATCTCTACCTCTTTTCTTACTCAGAACAATCTTGTCCCGATTCACCCAACCACCTCATCTTCCAACACCTATCACCTCTTCACCGACTGTCTGGTAAGACTGTTTACCAAATCTTCTCAACCTCAACTCTTCTCATTCTTGATAACTCATCTCAACTGCTTTTCTTCACAAGACCACTCTAAGCCTACTCCTCCAAACATCCAGGTCATCACTCACGCCCAAGCCAACTCCAGTTCCCTTCTAGATCTACGTCTATGAAATCTGTCTTCTTGATGTTTGTTTTCTTCTTCTTTTCCATTTGTCTTTCTGGGTAGCTCTTTCTTTCTTTCCTTCTTTCATTTCCTATTGCACTCAACTGATTATCTTTGTCATCCAGCTCTCTTAAATTCTTTTCTTCTTTTGCAATTCACCTATAAGTCCAACACGTTTAAAAGCCGAAGAACAAACCCGACTGATCCGACCAAAAAATGGAGGGATCAAGTAACAACGGCTTTCGCCAAATCATCCTTAAGGCGGCCCTTGAAGCAGTACCTATCCTCACCAAAGAAAACTATTCCATTTGGAAATACAAAATGACTATGCTTCTGGAACTGAAAGGCGTGAAAGAAGCCCTGGAGAACGATTTGAAAATTCTTAGCCCTATTGATGATATGGAAATACAAGTAATTCTTCTATCCAGGATCGACTCGATCACACACAATAATGTTGTCAACACCTCAAACATTTCCTCCTCAAAAAGGCTCTGGAAAACTATTAAGGAACAATTTGCCTCATCTCAAACGGCTTACCGTGCCAGGGTCTTTAATGAGTTTCTCTACCAACAATTCAAGCCAGAATTGATCAAATCCTTCATCACAGATTCAAAAACATCCATGAAAAAGATGGTAGATGTAGGAATTGACTTACCAGACGACATCCTTGCATACCACCTTCTGTTTAAATTTCCATCTTTGCTGCACTCTCTCAGACAACAAATCATGCATTCAGACAAGAACGTAACGGTCGACTTGGTACTCAATCATCTTACTCAAATCAATAACGAAACCCAAGCTAAATCAAAAGATGTCCAAATCTCCAGCACTGCCTTGGTCACTTCCAAAAATCCCGAGAAACCAATTCCTCGAGAATTTCGGTGTACCCAAGGTTTTCAAAATCCACTCTCTCCCAACCATACCAAAGACAAATGCTGGCATAAGCATGAGCACCTCGCTCCTTTGTGGTGGAAAGAAGCTCAAGCAAAGTGGAGAGCTCAATCTCATTCTAACTCTAAAAATAAAGAAGTCGCACACTATCACGCCTTACTTACCACTTGGATCGAGGAGATCAATCCTAATAATCGCATAATTCTTGACTCCGGAGCATCCTGCCATATGTTCAATTCTCCCGATTTCTTAATCTCTCTAACTGAATGCCCCGGAGACGAGTGGATCAATACGGGCAAAGAAGGAGCTAAACTACCCATCAAAGGAAAGGGGATCGTTTGACTAACTTGGAGAAATTGGGAGGTTGTTCTATCGAATTGCTTCTTTGTTCCAGACTTAGTAGCTAATCTGATCAGCCCCAACAAACTCATAGCTTCAAAGGAGTGTGTCCTTTCAACTTATCAAAACCAATTCTCCCTTTTTTCCAAACCCTCTCTTCCAGCTTTTTCCGGCTTCATCCCAGGAAATCTATTCGTGGTCAATCAACCATCTACTGTTGGGCACAACCTTAAACTTTGCTATCTAGTTAAGAAAAATTCCTCAAATGATAAAATCAAATTCCTACACCAGTCATACGGACACGTTCACCCTACCCGTCTCAAAAACTCCTTTCCTGAACTCAACTCTCAGCACCTCTCTGATTTCCAATGCAAAGACTGTGTCTTCTCCAAAATCACAAATTCATCTTTCAAAAACACCGCAACACTTGCTCCCAAACCCTTTGAGCAATTGCACATCGACTTGATTGGCCCTATCACCCCTACCACTTGGAACGACATGAGCTATCTTATGACCATCATTGACAACTTCACGGTTTATATTTCCGCCATTCCGTTGCAACACAAATCTGACGCTTGTCAGCAGCTCATGACGACTCTCAACTTTGAAAAACAGAAGAGAAGTCGTTTCCCTGCTACAATCTGCACCGACGGTGGCGGAGAATATGTCTCAACGGAACTTAAAGAATTCTTTATTTCAAACTCAATCCAAAACCTCATCTCCGAACCCTACCACCACAAACATAACGGAAAAATATAACAAGCCAATTGTACCATCACGGAATCCATCAGGGCCATTCTCCGCAGTTCTCGTCTACCACTTAACCTGTGGGACAAGGTTGCTAAAGCAGCTTGCTTGGCACTTAATCAAATCCCTAAGACTCCTTCCGCTCTCTCTCCCTTCTTACTTTTCACAAAAAAATCCTCCCTTGCAATTACTTTCACCCCATCGGCTCAAAGGTGGCGTTCCTTGACACCAATATTGTGCGGGGTGAAAAGTTTAAAGACCAAGGTCTAGTTGGCACCCTTGTGGGTTAAAACCCTGTTTTCCACTCTTATCAAATCTTGAAACCTGAAAAAACCATTATCTCTTCCAAACATGTGAAATTCCTTAAATCCAATTCACTCTCTCAGTCTTTTCATCCTACTCCTCTTCCTACCGACAAAGATACTCTAAAGCTCAACTTTGATGACAACTTTCCTGCTTCAAGCCCTAACTTTCCGCAACTCTCTTCCACCAACTCTAACAACCCTAACTCTTCCCATGAAAATCTACCTCCTTCCAATTCTCCTCCCTCTTCCAACAACATCTCAGACTCCTCTTCCGACTCCTCTCCTGACCTAGAAGCCCAACTCAATCCACTATATTCTCTTAGAGACCGCTCTTGCCTCAAGCCACCTAATAGATATGGATACCACCACTATTTTGTTCCCAAAACTTACGAACAGGCCAGAAATTTTTCAGAAGCTCCAAAACGGGAATCATCCATGAATTCAGAGCTCGATGGTATTGAAAAGCTCAAGGTTTGGGAAGACTACGATGGACCCAAACCCACAAATCCGCTAAACACTACTTGGGTCTATCGACTAAAGGACAACTTTCACGGCAATCCTCTCATTTTCAAAAGTTGACTTTGCATCCAAGGCTTTAATCAAATCTACGGACTCGACTATCAAGACACTTTTTCCCCTACTGGCAAAGCACCGTCCCTTCGGATGGCTCTTCTCTTCGGAATTCATTACTCTCTCCCTATAACCCAACTAGATGTTAAGAGTGCCTTCCTACACGCACCCATAACCGACAAAGTCATCATCAAAAGACCAAAGGGCTCAAAAAGGCAATCAAAGTATCTCATCCTCAATAAATCCCTCTACGGTCTCAAGCAAATGCCTGCGAATTGGTTTTCTACGCTTACTGACTGGATTTGCAAACAGGGATTTCACGTTTCAACCGCAGATCCCTGTCTCTACATCCATTCTCCTTCAAACTCCGTTCTTTTCTTTCATGTCAATGATCTTATTCTTGTAGGATCAGGCAACAATTTTCTCTCTAATTTCTTATCAAAATTTCCAAACTCCAGTCATCACAAGCCGAACACCATTCTAGGTATGAAATACAAGCGAGTAAGCGATTTGATACTTCTATCTCAACCCAAACATATTGAACATGGTCTCGAAGAACTAAAAATGACAGATTGCAAGCCTTCAATGATTCCTCTATCCACCAGTTTCAATCTCACTCCCGCATTGGACGAGGAACACAAAGAATTCAAATCCCTTGGTATCAATTACAGATCAGCAGTCTTTCTTATGAACTATATTGCCTGTCTTACTTGACCAGACTTAAGTTTCGCGGTCTCTAGCTTAGCCATGTTCTGCGAGAAGCCGGGGATTTGTCATTGGCAGGAAGTGAAGCGATGCTGGAAATATCTCAAGGCAACCAAAAACCTTAAACTCACCCTTAAAATCTCAAACTCCGACACTCAAATCAAATGCTACAGCAATGCGTCTTGGGGCGACGATCTCAACACACGACACTCTCAATCAGGCCACCTAGCCCTACTCTTTGGCTCGCTTCTTTCTTGGAGCAGTTACCGGCAACGGAATGTAACTCACTCAACCACCAAGGCTGAGCTCAACCCTTTAGTGGACTCTTTTCTCAAAGCTATTTGGATGAAAGTGCTGATCTCAGAACTTTGGAAAAAGGACATCCAGCCCAGTCTTCATTTTGTGGACAACAAAGGACTCAACAACAAATTAAAGAAATTTGGCTGTCACTCAAAAACCCGCCACATTGACATCAAAACAAAGGGCCTGCAAGAGGAACTAAAATTAGGAAACCTTACTATTGAGCTAATTTCATCCTCTGACATGAAGGCTGACGGCCTCACAAAGGCTCTCAATTCCTCCGCAATATCCAAACTCCAGTGTCTAATCAACCCCAAATCTGCTCCTCTGGCTCCAGTCATACCAGCCACCCGGGGTGTTGAACAGTGAAGAGGTAGTACTCACTCTTCTTTCTTTTCTTTATCCTTATGTTTCTTTCTTCTTTCTTCTTCCTCTTCTTTTATTCTCTTTTGTCTTTTTCTTTCTTTTCTATTCTGCCTTCTACTTCCTCTTCCAAATTCAAGAAAGCATGTCACGGTGCGCACTCATCCCTCCCACCACCTAGTTCTCAGATCCAGAGCGCGCACCGCTCCATCTATCAGCACTGTCTACTACATGTCACAGATCATCTGTACACCCGCAAGGCTCCTCCTGAGCCCTGAAGGAAACCTACTGAAACTCTAAGTTAATTTACAACCACTACTCTCATCAACCTCTTCCATCTCTTCGTCAACCTCTCTTTTCTTTATGATCTTTCCTTCCAATCTCTACCTCTTTTCTTACTCAGAACAATCTTGTCCCGATTCACCCAACCACCTCAACGTCCAACACCTATCACCTCTTCACTGACTGTCTGGTAAGACTGTTTACCGAATCTTCTCAACCTCAACTCTTCTCATTCTCAATAACTCATCTCAACTGCTTTTCTTCACAAGACCACTCTCAGCCTAATCCTCCAAACATCCAGGTCATCACTCACGCCCAAGCCAACTCCAGTTCCCTTCTAGATCTACGTCTATGAAATCTGTCTTCTTGATGTTTGTTTTCTTCTTCTTTTCCATTTGTCTTTCTGGGTAGCTCTTTCTTTCTTTCCTTCTTTCATTTACTATTGCACTCAACTTATTATCTTTTTCATCCAGCCCTCTTAAATTCTTTTCTTATTTTGCAATTCACCTATAAGTCCAACACTCATTATGTATCAAATAATTTGAGTAAAGTCATGATATTGATTTTACTCCTTATTTTCGAATTTCAGTTGATTTACTAAAATAATTACTTAAAAATATAATTCATGGGTATTCATGTAATATTTTTACATCATTAGTTTTCTTAGTATGTTACGTAAATATTGATGTCTAGAAATCCTCATAATAGTACATTAAAGTATTTTAATATATTTTTCAAAGTAGTCATTATCTTATTTTCGACATTTTTGGTACTTTGAATTATATTTAATAAAAAATATGTATAAAGGTTATTTAGGTATTTTTATATAGGTTTATGTATTTTCAGACTATCTCCTATTCACAGGAATATTTATTACATATGTAGAATGTTCCCCTGTAGGTTGTAGCATGTTTACGTGGTACCTAGGTTTCTCAGGCCGCCTGTCACTTTGTCAACCCGTAGTTCTGTGGCTGTGTACTTTTCAGAGGCCTGGGGCTGCTTACAAGGCTTTGACAGGGTGACAGTGCTGTAGCTCAGCCGCGCGTGGGTGTATTGGCTGCCACGGCTGCATGCGGGAATTGTGACAGAACATGTCTCCATCTGTAACTCCTAAAATATACACAACACCTAAATTCTGACTTAAATTTAGGTGTGAAACCTATAAATGACAATACATGTGAAATATTTAATTGTCCAAAGAGTTCAATAGTGGTGCTGTGGTATTTCAGGCTTGCTTTCCTTAATTATTTAAAAATATAAGGAGTTGGATTTCAAGGGTGGGTTCAGTGAGTGACCCTACCTAATTTTTGGTGGAGCATTCATTTCTGCAATAATATTTTTTGGTTTTCCTGTTCCTTCTTAGGTTAATTTTATTATTATTAATTTTATGTTATTTCTGTTACTTTTGCAGCTTGCTCTGCAATAGTAGCAAGCTGAAATTTTGGGTCTTTTTATTTTAGGGCTAGTCCATTTGATAGTACCAGTTTATTTTTTGATTTTGATTTATTTATTTACTTTTTTGTTTTTTTTTAACCAAAAAATGAAATTTCTTTGTTTTTTTGGTTGATTTCTGTTTTTTTGGAAGGTTAATTTAGTTTATGGGTTGTTTTAGTACCCTTTCATTACTTTTCGCTTTTTTTTTGCTCACCGCGGTCCAGTGCCGTGTGGAATACCACACGACTACATTTGAGCTGTGTACAACTCCACACGGCTTGAATGTAGTCGTGTGGAAGCCCCCACGGAAGCGGACCGGGTTGGGTGGGCTGCACAACTACGTGATCAGTGGGGGGCTTTACATGGCCCAAATTGGGACCATGTGGCTTGCCACATGGCCAATTTCAAACTGTGTGCATGGCTCAATGAGCCGTGAATTTAACATTACCCAATATTTTTATGGGAACTAAAAAAAAATAAATTAGAATTTTTGAAAACAGAAAATATTCTCAAAAGATCAATATCACTTATTTAATTGAGACTTTGTCAAAGTTTCTGGAAGAATAATAGGATACTGTGCAGGAAACCTAGAGGAAAAACCCAAAACAAATCAGAAAAAATTAAACAATGAGAAAATATCAAATGTACTCACTTTTTCACTGATTGTTGTGGATGCTAATAAATTCCTTCCTGCAGGATGGTTAGGAGAATGACTTCTGTAAGGCTCCAAACGGTGCTAGGTTGTGCCAGTTCTGTGGAGCGGAAAGGTGCTGTTTAGGCTGCCCCCTGAGTGTTCCAAAAAAACAATTCAAGTGTAATCAAGATCAAGTTCTAGAATTTTTTAAGTGAGGAATCAAGTATTAAATGATAAATTTTGATAATAGTTGGTAGCAATGGAACAGAACTATCTGAGGCAAGATTTTTTGGGAGATATTTGAAAAAAAGAAGTTAAAGTTTGTTCAAAGTTCAAAAGAAAAAAGCTGTTGTATGTAAACAATGCCCAAAAGCTAATAACTCTGGTTTTCAGCAGAAGATTGGGGATGATCAACTCAAACCACAACCAACCTCCAGGTTCTCAATGAACCCGCCCAACTCTCCACAATCAAGCGCTTGAAGGGTACCAGATAACTGAGGCTGGCGGTACAAGACAAAGCACAATGTTTTGAGAAGCTCTAAAACCAAACAATAACTGATTTGAACAGCGATAACCTCAACACTTCTCAAGGAACTCAAGAGTAGGCTGGAAGAATTCAACTTTGAAAAATAGAAGGAGGTATAAAACCAAAGTTTTTAAGCTTAATAAAACCTCTTCAATCAAACGTGATGAACTCCGGAAATACGATCAAGCAAGGATGAAGACCAGTATGTTCAGAGAAAGGGATCAAAGAGTGGTGTAACACACTCAAGAATTCCAACAGACAGAATTCTCTTCAACCAGCAAGGCTATTGGTTGGTTATAAGGATCAGGCCACAGAGGGGCCAAGACTTAGGGATTAATGGATCAGGGGGAAATCAAGGATATAACTAGGATAATGATGATGAATAACTATGATAACGGGGGGGAAATACGCACACACTCCCATGGATGATTATAAAGAGGTAGGGGAGAGCCCCTGCTTTTATGGCCCATGGTTCCCTGTAGAATATTTACAAGTGATGACACAGATATAGCGGAAAAAGACAACAATTGAAAAAAAGTTTTTTTTTTTAAATGGATTTGATTTTGATCATGAGAAAAACAACAAAGACAGAGCTGAAAAGGAACAGAGAGATACCAACTGGGAACAATGATGGCCATGGGTGATGAGTAGCAGATGAGAACCTCACAGACCACAGGCAGTCTGCGCGGCCAGGGGACTTTGGGCCTTGAGGATGAGCACCAGTGACAGCAGTTGCCGCAGTGATTGGATGGGATGAGGGATGATGCTGAGAGGGTTTGTAGGTTGGGCTCCAACAAGCATGGTTGGGATTGGTGGTATGGGGCGTGTTGGATCATAATTGGTCACTTGCTGTCACCCAAAGTGAAGGAAGGTGGAGGGTTTGATGAGGGGATGGAAGAGATGGATGAGCGGATGACCAGTGTAGAGAGATCTTCATTGGATACCTTTAGTCTCTTTTTTCTTGTCACAGGATTGTATTTGGGAGGATAAACCTGCTTATTCAAAATGTTTCCAGACCTCTGATAAGACTATTAATGAAAAATTAATGAATAATAATATCCAAAAACACAAAAAAATATAAAAGAAGATGAAATATAACCATCTTGATAACATCCAAATCTTGCAACTCTTTTTATTCTGGATCTTCCCCTTCATCCAAATCTGGCACCTCTTTGTTTTCTGAATATTCCTCTTCAGTCAGAAATTCACCCTATGTTAAAAAAATGAGAAGGTATCATTAAATAAAATACATCTCAAAATAATTAAGTATAGATATAAAATTATCTCTTCCTCCAATTCATCCTTCTTTTTTCCCATCCCCTTCTCCTCAATGGCCTTCCACTTTCTTGAAACCTGAACATTTAGGAAGAAAATATTAATTATGAAAGTTGATATATTTTTTTCCCCAAAGAATGGTGACTGACCTTGGAATTTTCTATGAATTTATTCTTTGGCCTTCCTCTCCTCTTGGGTTCTTCTAAATATTCAAAACCAGATGGATCTCTTTTACTTGAGGACTGAGAGATCTTCTTGAAATTATTGGATTCTCCTTTGGGTCTTCCTCTTACTTTGGATCTTTGAGTGGTATTGGGATCTTGAATCAGATTAAGTTGATATTTCACACTTCAAAGCTTCTTGCTCTCACCCAGATAATATAAATATTCACCAGGTGGCAAATTTCTGAATTCTTCAAAAAGTTAAGTGAAATAAAGGTTTTCGTTACTGTCTCTGGTTGGAAAATAAAGGTTTTCAGATTCTTCAGTTGCATAAGGCTGCAGAGTTGACTGGAGAAAGCAAAGTCAAAATAAATCAGGAAATTATTCCTCTGAGCTTGAATCCAAAAAAAAACTCACTGATAAGGGTGATGAAATTTCAGAATGATATTTCTGAGCTAGAACCAGAACCAGGAGAAGACAAAGTAAGTCACGGAGAAAAATAGAGAAGACAATTTGTAGAGGTTCAGGCATACCAGAGAGGAGGACAATATTGAGGTTAGCAGGGAAAAACTTCAACAGAAAAAGATCTTGACAAGCACGCCTACAGAGATGAGGAATCATAAGGAAAAAAGAAAAAGAAGAATAGAATTCCATGACGCAGGTGAGTAGGAGAAATTCTTCTTGAAATAGCTGTTTGATCTTCGCACCAAATTAGCCTCAATAAGAAGGACTTGAATATGTCTGAAGGTCTTGATTGTGGGAGATTCAGAACAAGGTTTATGAGCAGGATCTGGGGTAGTCAAGGTAAGATGAACCTTGAGGATCTTGAGGAGTCTTGAGTTCAGGGACGGAAGAAGAAGGTTCAATTGTCCCGGTGAGGTCAAGAGACGTGAAGAATGGCGCGTATGAGAAGAAGCAAGCCTCGCGCAGTCCGAGCGCAGCGCGAGAGAGAGAGAGAGAGAGAGCGGTCAAGGAGAGATCTTCTTGGGAGAGTAGCTGCAAGGTTTGATTGAGATAGCTGCAACAGGTAAAATGCCCTATTTAGGTGATAGAAAGGTGAGTAAAAGAAAAAGGAATGAATATAAAAAAGGAAATAGAGGAAATGGAAAGACAGATACAAAAAAGAAATTATATATTTTTATGTATTTATTTATTTATTTCAACAAAGGGGGCTTTGAAATTCCATGGAGGATGAAAATTCCAAGTTAGAAGATTTAAACCTTTCTGATAGCTAATTTGAC
Source organism: Puccinia polysora (assembly GCA_025617555.3). Lineage (NCBI taxonomy): Eukaryota > Fungi > Basidiomycota > Pucciniomycetes > Pucciniales > Pucciniaceae > Puccinia > Puccinia polysora. The sequence goes on along the minus strand of CM062614.1, from coordinate 31,299,100 downwards.
TTTTTGAATACATTGTATACCCATGTAAGAAGAGTAGTCACAGTTGTTTGAATTTGTGGAAGATTCAGGAGCTTGATGAAATGAATGAATGGTTTTGAGGCGAAGTGGATGATTTTTCCAGAAAGATGATCCACACAGTGAGGTAAACCAATGAGATGGTTGAATTTTTTCTAAGAGGCTTCAATGGCTCTCTCATAGTTTTGGATGGTGATGGAACTTTAAATTTTTTGAACTTCATTATAGAAAGAGCCAATAGAAGAATTGATGAAAAATTTAATGTAGCAGTGTAGAAATTATATTCTTGAGGTACTTGTGGCTTCAGAGTGAGAGTGCTTGTTTGCCAAATAGGAGAAACATTTTCTGTTTAGAGGAATCCATTTCTCAAGAAGGAAGTCAGAACTGCAAGGGTTCCAGACAAGAGAAAGTTTTTTGAATTTTTCCTGATAGCTTGATTCAGAGTTGGACTGGACCAACTAATGCCATTGTTTCACAAATAGCTTCCATTCATCTTCAGATTTGAAGAGTTTCCTACAATGAGTTTGAATATTCTTGAAAATGTTCCAGACACAGAGAAGGTGATGAGAGGAATTAAAAACTGCTTTGATTGAACTGAGAAGTTCTTTTTTGTTGTCTGTAACAATTAAACCAGGTTTTTTATCTTATGAAATTTCCTGAAGTTGAGTCAGGGCCAATTCATGGTTCTGTTTTTTCTCTTGAGATAAAAAACAGAAGGAAACTGAGAAACCTCTGCAACAATTTTTTACCCCTAAAATATGAAGAATGTGCATTCCAAACTGGTCTGTTTTATATTTTCAGTACATGATCATGAGATTTGGGAAAAGGTTCAGAAGTTTGATGGAATCCGGGTGAGAAATGGACAATGAAGTAATTTGACCATCCATGTTGTTGATTTTGTAGAAGAAGGCAGAATTCCAGATTTCCAGTATGAGTGCTTCAACAGGAGTTTTTCCATCAAGGGCATCTTTTTTACCTTGTGATCTTTTGTTTAAAATGGTATGGAGATTTGTGTGAATAGGTGATGGAGAATTTTGTATAAGAGAGTTAAGAAATTTTAATGGGGGAACTCCAGCTTGGGGTAAATTTTCAACCTCCTCCTTTTGCTTACCTTGTATTCTTCTGTGGATGGGATAAGTGGAAGGATGAATGGAAGGTGGATGGTTGTTCTTTGGAAATATAAACTTCACCACCAATACATCCCATCTTTTGAAAAAATTTCCTTATAACCTGAAACAACAATTGGTCTTTCTTTTTTTTTTTTTTTTTTTTTTTTTTTTTTTTTTTTTTTTTTTTTTTTTTTTTTTTTAAAAAAAAAAAAAATAATTTGGTGGTGGTATCTTTTCTGGGTTTATATTCCCTGGATTTATCACATTGATAGGTGTAGGCTTGTTTCTGGAAATTGGAGACTCTGTTACATATGGCATATCCATGGGACTTTGCCCATGATTGGATAGCTTCAACAAGCTCCTACTTCTGATCATATGATAGCTCTGGAGGAGGGGCCAGAGGGATGGAATCAGAAGTTTTATTAGATGAAGAAGGAGCCATAGGAGTTGAATCACTAGTTTTATTAGATGCTATAATTCATAATGCACCTGGTGAAACAGTTCTAAAAGGTGGATGTATTTTTTCTTGGGCCATTGAAAAAAGAGATTTTCTTTGGGAAAAATGAAGTGGAAATAGGAGTTGATAGAAGAAATTGAGTGAAAAAAGTTTTTCAGAGACTTGATATAAGCCGGAAAATCATTTTTTGAAAGTATCTGGAGTGTTGATATTTTTTTGCTGAGAAGTGGTGAAGGGAATGAGTGGTTTGTGGAGGGGATTGGTGAGGAGTGGTGTGGTGATGAATAGTGTGGTGATGAGTCGTGTGGTGGGGTGTGGTGTGGTGTGGTGTGGTGTGGTGGGGGGTGATGGGAGGATTGAAGAGGTCAAGGGGATGGTTGATCAGATAATTGGAGCGCTCCAAGATGGGTGGGGGTCCCAGGATACAAAATTTCAGTTATATTAAATATATGCATGTGAAAGGGCGCACAGAAGAGTCCCAGAACCCAAAAGGTGTCTTATATTATGATCCATTTTTTTGTTTTTTGAGACACAGATAGTGCCTCAAAGATTTGCAAAAGAATTTTTGGGAAAGCTTCAGAAAATCCCTTTTAATCTGCAGCTTCAAATATTTCATATTTTCATTATTTATTTCAGGAAAAATAAATCAAAAAAGGATCATTAAAAAGAGACCACCCTTTTCTTTGGTATTATGTTCATTGTCTTTTATAATTTGAGGGGTAAAAAATGGGACAAGCAGTCATAATTTTTTTCATTTGAGTATTTGGATTATATTGTAAAGTTTTCTCAAAAATGATTTGCAGAAATTTTGATTTAAGATGTAAAAAAACAACATTTCAATAGATGTTTTAATTTGAAGTGTTTTTATATTGGATTGCATTTTTGGAGGCCTTAGATACATCCAAAAATTCTGAAACCAATATTAAAAAAGCCTTTAATGGTTTTGTTAATTTTCTAAAAGCTTGAAACACAAAACACCAAAAAGAACTATCAAAAAGGCAAACAAAAGGATTCAAAAGTCTAGTTAGAAAATTGAATTTTTTGTACATAAATTCTCTTTGACTGTTATTTTCAATTTTTTATAGCTTGAATTACCAAAAAAAAAAAGAAATCAAAAGGAAAATGACAGGATTCAAATGTCCAATGAGAAATGTGAATTTTATGAATTTTTTGGTTTTTTGATGAAATTTTTTAAAGAAAAAGGTTACATCCAAAAAATCTGTGAAAAAATACTTGAAAGCTCTTTGAATGTTGCTTGAAATAATTTTTAGCTGAAATAAACAAAAAAAATAATTAAAATATCCAGAATAAGGATTCAAAAGCCCATGGAAAAATTGGGTTTTCCAGAATTGTTTAATTTCTTGATTCCATTTTTTGAGGGGTTCTAATGCATCCCAAATTACCAAAGTTTTTTGGGGGGTTGAAAACCCCAGCTACACGGCTGGAGAGTCAGAATTCAAAAAAATAAATTCTTGAAAGAACTGTGAAATAAAGTATTTGCCTGTGTGGCAGCAGAGGCCCGCAACGGTGGGTAGATGTAAAATTCCGTGAAATAAAGTATTGGGGGTGTGATAAAATTAGTTCCCTAAAATTAAAATTCAAAATGAAAGAAAAGAAATAAAGAATAAAGAATAAAAAATAAAGAAAAAGTGAGATGATAAATTTACAACTCCCAGTTGTGTGAGAGTTTTGTATGGCTGTACACAGCCCATTTGACCTGTGGGGGCCCAGAAACAATTCCATGCGGCCCCGGTTGCAAACATCCAGAAAAGAAGACTGGATCAAGGTGACCCGTGGTGGGGAGGAACTGACCACCCTCCCACCAACAACAAGGGGAGCTCTCCCCCCCCTTTACCAAGGGGGAGCAGCAACAAGCTGAGGGGGATCTGACCACCTCCCAGCCCATCTGCTGTTACCAACGCCCTGGGGGCACCAACCTCCAGGGAATTGACAGAAAAGGGGGAAAGGTGGAATGTCTGCCAGTTACACCCCCCCCATGTGAGGATGAGACTGGACCCAGGTGATTCCTGGCTTTCACCAATTTTTTTTGGTCTTTGTTTAGTTTTTTATTCTTTTAATTTTTTATTTATTTTTGTCTTTTTTTATTTTTGGCCCACATTTCTTTGTAGTCATTTGGCACGCTACACAACTATATCCAAGCCATGTACACCCCCACAAAACTCAAATGTAGTTGTGGATGGTGCCACACAACTACAAACCATTGTGTGGGGGAAAAACAACTCAATTGAGTTGTGTAGAGGCCACACAACTCAACCTGATTTGTATAGCCTGCCACACGGCCCATTTCAGTCCTGTACACAACTCAAATGGGTTGTAAATTCAAAATTACCCAAATAAAAAATAAAGGGTGATGTTAAATTCACAACTCCCAGTTGTGTGGGAGTTTTGTAGGGCCCTACACGTCCAAAATGTGTGTGCGGGAAAAAAAAACGCGTCTACACGCTCCCAAAGGGTAATCTCAAAAATTCGCAAACCCCGGGGGAGGTATACCATACACAGCAGTTTTGAGCTGTGTTTGGGGGTACGCGGCCCCCCAGGGGTTGTGCCCAACACTTTGGGACCCCCTGGACCACAGTTGGGTTCCATCAAACCAAATTTGGGATCAATGCTTACTATGTGGGACTTTTTTCCACATCTAGCAATCCCAAAGTGATACCAAGGTGAAATCAAAGTAAAATGAAGTGAATATGTAAACCACATCATTAAAACTAAAGGGAAACTTCAAAAATACATCCCACAAAATTAATCTTTGTCAACTTGACAGTGAGCAAGGTTGGTAGTTGTTAAATTGAAATTTGGATTGAATACTGAAGTAGCATTGCATTTTCTTTGCATTATGGGAACAGTGGCAAGCCCTCCTTTTAACATGACCCCTCCTTTTAACATGGCCACATTCAAGGACTACATTATTGCAATTAAAAAAGCTGCAGAAAAGAAGGATTTGGGTAATAAAAAATTGGAAGCCCCAATTGCATCCTCATCAAGGGTGACAATTGAGGAACAAAATGTGTGACAAATTCACACTACCTCTGGTGGTGAGTAAAATTTTATTTTACTCTGGTCTTTGGCTGATTTAATTTGATTGAAACTGATGCAGTGCATGCCATAAATATAACCATGAAACTTTAACTATGACAGGCCCACTTGACCCAACTCCTGTGAGAGCTTTTCCTACTAGGGAAGAGACACAAATGTCTTTTCAAATATGTGAAATGAAGCATAGTTACGCTTTAACAGTTTTCAACTCAAAGCGTGATAAATATGTGGATTGAGCCTGTGATACAAATGGTTTGTACTCTGGAAAATTTCTCACCAAAAGGTCAAGGCAAACTCACACAAGGAAGGTTGTTAGCAAGTTTTCAATATGTTCTGGTCACACAAAGGCAGACCCCTTGTGGCAAATCTCCTACAAGAATGATCAAAATAGCCATGAACTATCTGCACACCCCTCAGTGAATCCTCACCTGAGGAGAATCTCTGGGGTAGCCTTAGACAATCTAAAAGAAGGGATGAATGATGGGCTCAATACACTCCAACTCCAATGAAAATTGAGAAAAATCAATGGTGGAAAATAGGTTGATTAACAAACAATCTAGAACACTAAGCATAAGAGAGCACTAGTAGAACTAAATGGGAAAAGTTTTATGCAGGTCCTCTTTGAACAACTTGGTGATTCAGGTTGGGTTCATTGAGAAAAATTCAGTGCAGAGGGAAACTTGGAGGCCATATTGTTGGCTCACCCAAAGTCATCAAAGGTTTTCAAACAATTCCATCATATTTCTATTTTGGATTATACTTATAAAACAAAAAAGTACAAAATCTCTCTATTGCATGTTGTAGGAATTAAAGGCAACCAAAAAACTTTCACAAAAGCTCTTGTTTTTATAACAAGAGAAAGGTTTGATTTCTACACTTGGTCTGTAAATGCACTAAAAGAGCTGGCTTATGATCCTGAGAGACTTCCCAAAGTCTTTGTTATGGACTGTGAAAAAGCTTTGATCCTTTCTCTAGAACCAATAATCCCTGAGTCAACAAGACCGTTCTGTCAATGGCACTTTTCTAAAAAAATACAAGCAGACTGTAAATTGTGCTTTAATAATAACTTTGAAGGGTGTCAAAGCTTTATGTCTTTTTGGGCTAAGTATGGGGCCTGAAAAACCAAGGAGGAGGCAGAGTTCAATGATGCAGAACATAGAGTAAGTGCCAAATCACTGCCTTTACTGTTAATCTTCCTAGTTTTGGGTTGCTTAAATTATGAGTTGTGTAAATTGTTTTTTGGAAGACCATGAGGATGTACTTGAGTATATGGATTATAAAATCTTCTGTATCAAAGGGATGTTTGTAACAGCTTGGAATTGCAAAAATCCAGACTTTGGAAATAAAACATTATCTTGGGTTGAAGGGGCCCATGCTACTCTCAAATGATTCCTTGCAAACTTGTTGGGAAAAATATTGGAATTTTGGAGAGACCTAGAGGGCACAGTTTCCAATAAAATTAAATTTTTTCAGGCTGCTCTTTAAAACTCTCAAATAAAGATTGGAATATTTCTTCCTACTTAACTGTTACCATTGGGATAAAAGTTTTCTTTACAAGAAATCAAACTTTTTGGGGATCAATTAGAGATGTTAAAGCGGAACCATGATGGGGAAGTGTGCACCAAGTCATACTAAATGACTATGGGTTTTCCATGCTCCCACCAAATAGGTGACCTACTGATGTCACAAGGCTCCATTGTTCCTGGAGATGTTCATCCTAAGTGTAGGTTGGATTATTACTCTTGCAGTTCTAGTTCTGTAAGTTGGTTTAAGTTGGATAGTTCAAATCATTTTTTTATTGATGCTTTTTGATAAATGCTTTTTGATAAATGATTTTTGAATGATGATTCCTAATTGACAAAAATAATGATTCCCACTTGGGTAATATTTGATAATTTTGATTTTTTAAAGGTCAATGTTGATGAACTTCTCAACAATTTTCAGTTACAAAAGAAGCTCAAGGCAATGATCTTGAATCATCCTGAACAACATTATTGCTGCCTGTTGAAGAACTTAATGAAGGAGAGGGACAATTTTCAATCAAATCCAAGACTTGAGCCTAAAGTCTTGAAAATAAGCAGAGGCTGTCCGAAATTGACAGATACCTTGCAAGATCCTTCTTGATTTGAACATGTTGAAAAGGAACTTAAGGGGGCTAAGCAAAGTAGAAGGGCACCAAAGGAGAAAATAAAAATGATTGTAAGTCTTTTCTTTTGTGAAAGGTTCATTTTTGGGTTTAATGAACTGATTGAGAAATTTTTATATTCCAAGTCAGGGTCTTCATCTGAATTTCATATTTCAGTGGAAGAGACTGAAAGTTCATTGGGTTTTGTGCCATTGTAGTCCAATTACTTTTTGAAGGATGAAGCAGATGCAATGGAGGAGTCAAAAAGAAGCCCATCTTTGGTGAGTGGTTATTCCTTCAATGAGATTAGAACTATTTCTAACTACTTTTTGATTTTAGGAAGTAAATTACCTCAACCAAATGCCTGAGAACTTTCATAAGTTCTTGGGTAAGGTTTGGGAGCCAGTTGGTGATGGAAATTGTGGTTTTAGAGTCATTGCTAAATCACTTGGTTATTATGAGGATAGATGGTTTAAAGTTTGGAAAGAAATGCTTGAAACATTGAGGGAAAAAAGGGGTGCTATTCTAAGATCCTTGGCAGAAGTAAAGATGTTGAAAAGATAGAACAAAGAATTGATGTTAATGATATCAATGAAAAGATTCTCTATTAAAAATTGCTATCAAATCTTGACTTGGGTCAAATAATAGCTGATACTTATGGAAGACCAATATGTTTCATTTGATTGGATTCATGTTGTACTTTTAATCCTATGAGAATGGGTGTAAAAGAAAAATCAGATCCTATTTTCATTTTCTTTTTTTCCAATAACCATTGGGACCAGCTTGTACTTAAGTGAGATGTAATTCCAATACCACCCATACTTTACAAACCACGTTCCAAGGTTTCTAAAAATTAGCTTGTTGGGTTCATCACCTCAAAGATCAACTTGAGTTGTATTCTAACTTACAGATTAATATAATCAGTTGGGTTTGGGTTCTGATGCTGACATTGTAATTCTATTAATAGAAAGGGTTATCACATTTTGAACATCATTATGTTGATTGTTTTGAGTTAACATCATTATATTGAATGTTTTGAATGAGAGTTTAATGGTAAGTCAGTTAAACTTGTGTCGGGCTGATCCCATCACAAGATTTACTTGTGTTAAGCTTGGTATGGGATCAGCTTAACTTAAGTTGATATTTTTTTTTTTGGTTTTTTTAATTTAGGGCTGGTCAAAAGACTTGTATTTTTTTGGCAATTTTAATTTAGGGCTGGTCAAAAGACTTCTTGTATTTGTTTCCTGGTCAAAAAAACTGGTATTTTTTGGGCACTTTTACTTAAGGGCTGGTCAAAAGACTTCTTGTATTTTTTGGCCCTTTAACTTCAGGGCTAGTCAAGTTGAACTTGAATTTTTTACTTGAATCTGAAGACAACCAACCGGTTGTCTTCAGTTTTTTTTGTTTTTGTTTTGATTTATTTATTTTTATTTTTATTTTTTTTATTTTATTTCTTTTTTTTGTTTTTTAACCCACAAATCAACCTTTTGTGATCTTGTGGTGATTTTTTTTGTATTTTTATTTAGTTTATTTTAGTTTTTTTAGTTTTTTTTGGCCCATCAGACTTTTAGCTGTGTTGCAAGGCTACACGACTATATTCAAACCCTGTAAAGCCCACAAAACTCACATGTGGTTGGGCTGTCCGTGCGGAATGGCAACACACCTACATTTGAGTTGTGTGGGGATCTACATGGCTCAAATGTAGTTGTGGGGCCCCCAAAAAGCAATCCGGTGTCGTGTGGAGTACAGCCCGACCACACTCAATTTGTGTGGGGCTCTGCACGGCTCAAATGTAGTCGTGTAGCCGTCCCACATGGCTCATTTGAGCCGTGAATTTATCATCACCCAAAAATAAAAAATCAAAATAAAAAATAAAAAATAAAAAATAAAAAATAAAAAATAAAAAATAAAAAATAAAAAATAAAAAATAAAAAATAAAAAATAAAAAATAAAAAATAAAAAATAAAAAATAAAAAATAAAAAATAAAAAATAAAAAATAAAAAATAAAAAATAAAAAATAAAAAATAAAAAATAAAAAATAAAAAATAAAAAATAAAAAATAAAAAATAAAAAATAAAAAATAAAAAATAAAAAATAAAAAATAAAAAATAAAAAATAAAAAATAAAAAATAAAAAATAAAAAATAAAAAATAAAAAATAAAAAATAAAAAATAAAAAATAAAAAATAAAAAATAAAAAATAAAAAATAAAAAATAAAAAATAAAAAATAAAAAATAAAAAATAAAAAATAAAAAATAAAAAATAAAAAATAAAAAATAAAAAATAAAAAATAAAAAATAAAAAATAAAAAATAAAAAATAAAAAATAAAAAATAAAAAATAAAAAATAAAAAATAAAAAATAAAAAACATGAAATAAAATAAATAAAATGAAAATGAAAAATGAAAAATGAAAAATGAAAAATGAAACGTAAATATTGACATATATCAAAATATATTGGAAGATTATCAGTTTTTTTTTCTGAATTTTTTGCCTAATTTTAATTTTGATTTTATGTTTCAGATGGCTAGAATATATCTATTTTTTATTCAAAAAAATTCCTCATAAACCTTTATCAAGGCCCTCACAAAGCCCTTGAAGATGTTACTTTTGGGTAAGATTTAGATTTTGAAAGGGTTTAAATACTCCCCGAAAATTTACAGTTCACATTTTTGTAACTTCTTTTTTATTTTTTTATGATCCTTTACCCTTTAAAATATCCAAAAAAAATGTATTAAATAGTTTGAAATATGCTTAAAGATAAGGCATTTTTTCACATTTCCCCTATTCTCAAACTCATGCAAAAAGAATTCCTCTGCTACCTAAAAACTATATAGGTAATTTTATCAAACTCATGGGTGTTTCAAGGATTTTTAACTTTAAAGGTTTGATGCCGCAGATGTGTACTTTGATTTCCAAAGACTGCATAAATAATGCTACAGATTAATTTAAGTATTTCCAGTTCTTCAAAACTTCATCAAAAAAAAACCAAAAATCACAAAATCAAAATTTCACAACACATTTTTGAACCATGTCATTTGCCTTGTGGCTTAATTTACTTTATGATTTTCAATTGATTTTTTTTTGCAATGAATCAAATATGTCTACAATATCTCTTTATTCTTTTTTTGGATGTAAATTTGGGCTCCAAAAATGAAAAACAATGCAAAAAATGCAAAACTAACACATTTTTGGAAATATTTTTTCTAAACATCAAGCATCAAAATTTCCTTCAATTATATTTTTTAGGCCTTTAGAAAAAAAAATCAAAGCTCAAAAAAAAATTTTAGATTTTTTTTGGAGGGCTTCTCTCCCAAAAAATTGGTCACAATGATAATAATTCAATCAAAAAGGGGAAGGGCCCGCATTTTTGAATCCATTTTTTGTCCTGTTTTAATTAAAGAAAAATCAAAACCTTGAAATTATAGATTAATAAAATAAATAATCCAATTCTATTTGTATTATTTTTCTACTGGATTTCCTTGTAGGGAATAGTACCTCATTACCAAGATCAAAATTCTTCTGGGCAGTTGTCTTCCACAAATCTTTTTGAAAGTGGATAAAATCTGGGGGCAAGAAAAATAAAAACCCAGAAAATATAAATTAATAAAATGAATTATCCAATTCTATTGGTATTATTTTTCTACTGGATTTCCTTGTAGGGAATAGTACCTCATTACCAAGATCAAAATTCTTTTGGGAAGTTATCTTCCACAAAGCCTTTCAGAAGTGGATAAGATGTGGGGGAATGCCTGGTATTTTACTTGAAATTTAAGTAATTCAAAGTATTCTAAAATAATCAGGTGTAAGAATGTGAAAATAAAATGTTTCCTCAGGGAATTTAACCCAGGTCTCTCATGTGAATTGCAAGTGTCCTACCAACTATACTAAGGAAACTTGCTTCTCAGTGGTCAAGATATGCATGTAGAGGTTGATTTTAATGCCAATTTGTGAGAAAATAATGATGAATGAGTACCAACCACAAGCATGCAGGGACAATTGTCTTGAAAACTGGTTGAAAGCATGTATCAGAATATTAGAAATTTGGATTGGGTATGGAATAAGAGGAACAAAAGTGCAAGGAATTCAGGAAGAATTAAGAGGAAGAAAATTGCAAGGCATTAAGGAAGAAAAAAGAACATTTGAGCCCTTCTATTTTTCATCAAGAAGGAAAAAAATTCATGAAAACTTGATACAAAAGTTTATTTTATCTGGGAAAGAAAGTTGTTTTAGTTTCCTTCTTGCTTCTTGAAAAATTTCACACCCAATTCCATGAACTAATTTTGGTTCCTTGTGTTTAACTATTAGTTCAGTTGTGAAAGTTCAGTTGTCCAGTCAGGAGTGTGAAAACTGCAATCTCAGAGCTTTGCCCACTGAAGCAACTCAAGTCCTCAGGTTGATTCTATCTTTCTCAATTTTTTTTTCAAATCCTTCTCTTTTTCTTTTGTTTCTCATTCTCCATCCTTTTTCTATTATTCTCCTCTATTTTTCCTTTATTCTTCAAAATTTTAACTGTTAACTTCTTTCTCGAATCCCCAAATCATATGCTTTTGGTTCTTTATTTTCTTGGTGAGATCTTGATGCTTAAATTTACATCTGTTTGTTTCTTTCTCAATCTCTTCCCTAAATCTTTCTTTCAATAGCCTTCCTCAAATCTCCTCAATTAATCAGATTACATATCCAGATTATTTAATCAAACTAAAATAAATTCCTTACTCAATCATGGTTTCCATATTGAATCAACTCAGAATCCATTCACCATGAAAAATGCTGCACCTGCTGGTAGGTGTAGCACCTGGGTTTGTGAATGTAACCTGTTTTGACTTTGTTGAGGTTTTGGAGTCAGACATCAAATTGATTTCTGAATGAACTCATGGAAAATATTTATGGACTAAAAAGATTGAATTTAAATTCATTAAATAAAAGGAAGGATTGAAAATTCTTAATTTAACTGTCAGACCATACTTTTTTTGAACAAATTTTCAGCTGGTATGGATGGAATTGTACATCATGGGAAATGATTTCCAATGGTACAAAGTTCCGAAATGAGAAGAATAAACTTTTTAGATAATGATCATTTCAAATACATGGTGCAAACACAGATTCCCAATTTTCTTTTAGGATTAATGCTTCAGTTTTCTGAGATTAAATCTACTTTCTATTTTTTAATTCTGTACCTTATACACATGTTTCAAATAGATATGTGACACAATACCATTTCCTCTGATTTCATCTTTTACAAATATCTAATACAATAAAAAATTAGTCCATGTGTCTTTTTATATTGCCTCCTGTTTTGTAAGGAATCACCAGTCAGAAAAATCAATAATGAAAGTTCTTCAGAAATTTTTATTTTTGATATCAAATTTCCAAAGAGTTAATTTCCACGAAAAAATAAACATCCTTGGAAGTTTGTGCTTTTTTTGCTTCATAAGCGATTCCTGTCAAAAAAACTAATATGTTATCTTGATTGATCACAGATATTGATCCACCTCCTTGATAACCATTTTGAGCATTGAGATGATTGAGGCTAAGGTAGTAATTTCTTGAATTATCAATTTGTCTCAAAGTACAAACGCTTTCAACAATGAGGATATATCTTTCACATTTTTTTTTCTTGAAAGATGGCCAATACCTTCCCCATCTCACAAGGGCCTTGATTTGATGTGGATGAAAAGGAAATCTGAGAATTACTTTTATTGTAGAAATGGGATGTTATGTAATGAAAATGGAAGAGCATTGATTTGCAAGGCAACCACTCCATCTGGGCCCATCAAAAGAAATTGTATTTTGAGTTATTTTCAATGAATTTTTTTAATTTTTCTCCTTCAAAAAAATTCATCTCTTTTTTAGATCTTTAAAAATCAGCTTTCTTGGAAGAGTAGAACAAACTTTGCAGATCTGGGTGTTGGTCAGAATTGATCCCCGACAAATTCCAGTTGGATCCAATTTTTTCAACCAAGCTTTGAAGTTTGGCCCCTTCAAGGAATCCATTCAATAGGGAATTATCAAGGAAACCTTAAAATTAAAAAAAAATCAATTCAAATTTTTCCACCAAGAATCTACTTTTGAGAAATCTGTGTTACATACATGTATTTTTATTTTTTTAAAACCAGGCTCAAGATGTGATTCATCCTTTCCCCTGACCAACATGAAAATATTGAGGGAGGACAATACAGCTTGATCATCTTAGTCACGTGCTGAGAGAAATGGATCGTTGGCTTGGGTTTGATTTCATATCCCCAATGAAGCAATAATTTCTCCCAGTAAGCCAGAATTAATTCATCCAATTGGCACAACTGGTAATCTGTAAGTTGATAAGACATTAAAAAGTTGATGATACAAATATTTTTGGAAGTAGCGGAGGTAAGCTTTTGATCCTGCAAGCTGTTGGCTGAGTTCCAATTCCATCTTGGAATCAAAACAAGTACTACTTGAATTATTTAAAAAACCACCCATTCAGCAGCCTTAGAAGTAGCAGCAGCAGGCAAACCTATTTTTATGGGAAACCTAGTAATCCAAGATGGAAATTTGATTGAATTGGTACCCTCTTGAATAATTTTAAGCTCTTGAGTAGTAAGGCAAAATTCATTTGATGCAATAATTGTCTCTTCTATCAATGAACCTGCTTGATGTGGATTGCTTTGATCCTCAAAAGAGAAGTAGGATCTTTCCCAAAGGGAGCTTGGCTTGCTCTTCCCAGATTAATTTTGGCTTTCTGATTTGCTTCTAATATATCTCATTGGATTTTTTCCTGGTGAGGTATCTTTTTTATTTGATTATGGCCCAGATTTGCATGAGCTTCTTGTGGAATCATTCTCAAGAAGCCTTGGAAACTTCTTAAAGTTGGTTGAAGGAGTTTATATGCAGAATGTTCCCAACTTCTTGAGGAGCTGGGAGGATGGAGACCTGGGATTTTCTGGACTACAAAAATTGGTAAAGAAGTTCTATGCTGCATATTTGATGAGCCTTCTTGCTGCTGATTTTCCCAATATCTAACCTTTTCAATTGCATTAGGAGCAATATCTTCCAGGTTTTTTGAGCATTTTTCTGGATATTTTTGAACTCTCCTCCTGGTGACTCTTTGGGTATTCTCTGGTGAAAAATAGCACTTTCATTTGGATCCAGATTTTAGGCTGCTGACTTGGCTAATTACTACACTTCTTGGGTAGGTTTTATTCCTTCTTTCAAAATTTTGAAGACTTTGGCCAGCTGTAATTATTCCAAGGTAGGTGATGCTTTAATCTTGTAGCATTCCCAACATAAAAGTATGCATTGGATAAATTGTTGTCATGTTTGTTGGTTCCCAGTATGGTAGAGTTTGGAAAATTGTGTAGTGGGCACCATGTAGCTAGAGAATTTTAGTTTTCTCATTGAATGATTGATTATTATTCCAATTATCTGCCAATTTTTTGTGATCTTGATATTTTTTGATGAAAAAGTGTCCCTTTTGGTGTTCCGGATATCATCAAGCTTGAGGTTTCAGTGGGAACAGAAGATATTTCCTGAGTGGGATGCAAATCCAACCATTTTATGTAAGGAAGGTGTATCACCAATCAGTGGTAATATGAGAGCACATATTACTCTTCAGTCTGGATATTTGTTAGTTTTTGTGAAGAATAATCCTTTCAAAAGTTCCATTAGCTCAGAGAAAAGAGGCTTGAGTAGATTATTCAGTTGAAATGAGGTGCATTCCTTGGGTGTTGGTGTGAGGCCATACGCAAAATTATTTTGTGGCTTGTAACGCACACTAGGTGGAAGATTAAAACATATTAATAATATTAAGCCAAGAGAGATGCTTTTCCCACTGGTTTTAATTCCATAGGGATTCATCGAAGCAATTTCAATTACAAAGACAAGGTTCCCTGGTTCTGCTGTGTAAATCTGATTTGTTTGATCCTTGAATCCATTCCACATAGTTCCATCCCATATATTGCAAAGTTTATTAGGATTACTGGCTTGGTGCTCTTGAGGTGCACTGAGTGATTATTCAAACGCAGGGAGCATTATATGCCTGGCAATCCACTTTTTGAGCAATTGGTAACCAAACTGCTTCAGAGGATAGAATTTAGATATTTTCCTGTCTTTTTTCCAAAGTTTGGATCCACATTTAACAGGCTCCCCAGCTTTTGAATTAACTATATTATGGCATGTTGGATAATTCTTGTATTGTTGACTTTCTTCACCAGTTTTGGCTTCTGAAGAAGAAATTAATTAATTCAAAGGATAAATTTTGTTGCAATTTTCACAACAGACATTTTCCACTAGATCATTTGTAATTGAAAATCTTTTTTTCAATGTTGCAAGACTTTTGGGTATTTTGACTGAATATTTGGGCTGGCCACTGATAATTGAGTTCATGCAGATTTTCTCACGCCCATCTTGATGTATTTCTGACATGCATGGTCACCAATGTTTTTCTCAATACTTTGGTGAAGGATTTGAAGTGATGAGATCAGGGCGCTTGGAGTGTAATAGTGAAATTGAAAAGGTTTCATCTCAGATTTATTGTAAATTTCCATATTTGCTGGTGGGGAGTATTGTTGTTTTTCACCATAGCAAGGATCTCTTTCAGGTTTTGGCTGTGCATTGGAATCTTCAATTGATGGCTTGAATTTGAAAAATGATAGGATAAATAAGAAATTTTGCACCAATTGAAGTATACATCAAGTAATTTACTCTTGTGCAAGACTTTCACTTACAGCCCTGATGTTTTCTTTTAGTGGTTCCCTGGTGGATTTTCTTCTGGTAGTGGATTGGTAATGTTTGGTGTCTTTGGGGTTTATTTTCTGCAACAATAAAAATTCATCAGTGAACTTTTTAATATTGATAAAATTCAGGAAAAATGTAGTCACATAAATTTGTAGAATCATTTGATTGCATTATATGGGTTTGATGTGCTTTTTTGGACCTTCCAAAACCATTTTACATATTTCTTCCATGCTCAAAAGTTCTTTGAGAACATTTGGGACATTGGCATATCCAAATGTTTTGAACTCTGGTAGTTTTCTCCATAGTTTTAATTGATTTGGAAGTTGTGGAAATTCAGATTTTTGGAGGTTTTCTGAGATTTATTATTTCAGAGGGAAATAGAAATGAATCTGAATGCAATTTTGATTTGATCTTATACCTCCTGGTGATCTTAATTATTCAAAAGAAAAAAATCATTGCTTATATTTTGAATATTAATATTCACTTCAATGGGCAAGGCATTGAAAATTAGATTGTGTATTTTGAAAAAGGTTTCAAACCAATAAATCATCTCAACTGCTCTTGGTTATCCCACCTAAACAAATTAGCCAATCCCAAGGTGTTTGGATTCAAATGCAAGGGCAATTGCCTTCATGGAAAATCATGTATTTTATCTTAAAATTAATTATGTTATTACAAAACCATGATTTTAAATCACCTTTTGGTGTTAAAACATTTTAATGATGCACAATTTGAAAATAAAAATCCCAATGCCTAGAGTTAGTGGGATTTTCTCAAATTACACGATTCACATCTGGGAATGTGTATTTTATATATATTTCTTTCATAAAAAGATATTTGGGAATGTTTAACAAGTGGGTGGTCTCAAAATGACTGCTGAAAAGTGAAAAAATTTGTTTTGGATTTTATGATTGAAAAGAGATTTCATGAACCTTTCCAAAAGGTGGTGCATCAAGTATAATTTACTCAGAATTTTTCAATGAGATCTTGTATTCTGTGCACATGTTAATTTTGGTTTTTTAAACTCTTACTTATATTTCTGTTTGGATGTAACAATATGTTAGATATTTATTCATTTTAAAATTTCAAGAGTTTAGGATTGTAACCTAGATTGTTAACCTCTTCTAGTCAGGGTGACCCCACATCTTGGATTTTGCACATTTGTTTAATATAGCTTTAAATATAATTACAAGTTTCTGGTTTACAAAACAAGAATTTAATGGAAATAAAAATACATGTAGTACTCAAAAAAAATTCACCATAACCAATGTTGCATCCAAACATACTCCACCATATTTCGTGATTTGCTGATCTAAAAATTACACTATTTGGAATATTTTTAAAATTTTTTTGTGGTTTCCATTAAGCTAGAGGGCTTGGAACCTTGTGTTCTGAGATATGAAACTGCCTCTGTGAGATAAAATTCTGGAAGTAAACCCAAGGCTCTTTTTTCAACTGAAGTTATATACCCCAGAGCTTCCTCACTTAACCAGTTTTGAATTATTGACATAGGAAATGTTGGTGGGTGATCACCTCTTGGTGAATTATTTGTTTTAGCAAGTTGACTAATTTTCAATCATCAATCCCTCTTGATGCTTGTGTTTTTTTCCAGTTAAATGTATGCTTCATCAGGGTAGTGATATATTTGTGATAAATTTTGAGCCCTCCAAACATTTTCATGATTGAATAATTTCTCATCTTCACCATCAACATCAGATATGAATTCACTTTTGAAGAAAAGAGAAGAAGTTTCTTGAAAAATGTCCATCATTTCCAGCTCAACTTCCATGGCCTTTGAATTTCCTTCTTTTTATTCTTTATTTCAAAAAATTATAAGCACTTATTCATTGATCATGAGGAGAAAATTACAAAAGATTGATTTGACACACTTTCTTCTTGTTGAGAATTTGAGATTCAGAAACATTAGATTTTCTGCTGCTGGAGCCACCTTCTTCCTTGTGCTCCTTCTTCCAAATAGCCTTCTTTGAGAAAATCCAATGATTGATTATGGAAACCCTGTTGGCTGGGCTGTTATCATTCTCATTTATTGAATAGGAAGCATTCCCCCTGCGTTTGTGTCACATCTCCCATGCTCTGATGATTCTTGCAGTGAGAGAGGAATTCCAGAAAGAGTTTGCATTCTGTTCCCAGTGATAGGTGCATTTGGGAATACCAGAATTTTGGATCAAGGCCCGGGTGTGGGCTATACATGTCTTATCATGAGACTGAATTTGGCCCAAAGCAGTGGTTTCCAGGGATTGAGATTTTGAAGATATATTTGTATGTAATTGGCAAAAGGCATCTTTCTTCACAAGTTTCAGCTCCTTTTCTTGCAGTCTTGAATTGGAGCTGTACAGGTTTGGTGCGCCAGTTTTTGATTCTATGGCATCATTAATTGACTCCTTCTTCTTTGCCATCTAAATCTGAGGGATGCTAGTTCATCACCAGTTGGAGGATTGGGAAGTTTTTTGTTTTTGGAATCCATTCCTATAATTGATTTTGTCCAATCAAGCAAGGAATTGGAAATACCACTTGAAGAAGCATGAATTTCATGATTGCATGCTTGAGGAGGGAGAGAATATTTTTCTTGGGCAAAAAGTCTTTGTTTCTTTTGGTTTTGGTGGGATTGAAAGAGTTGTTGTGAAATCATGAAGTAGAATGGGGCAGCAGAGTCATCAAAATCTTCATGTTCATTAAAACCAAGCAAATTGACTTGGGCATCTGGAAGGGGGACTCTTGATGGCTCAGAGGTTGGTGATGTTGGGTTATATGGGGTTTTGGGATTTTATAACATAAAATAAACACCATGATTTAGCAATGGTTTTTTTTATTGTCATGGAGATCTTATGCTGGGGGGATTATTTCTTATTGGTTTCCATGTCTTATTTTCCAACTTAGTAACCATATTAAAATGTTTCTGATTGTGTGATTTTGTATTGATTTTTCACAAACTGATCAATAGGAAGTCATATTTCCTTTTACTGAAATTCTGAAAATTTTGAGAAATGAAGATATTGTATATTATGATTCCCCTATTTTCTCAAATTTTCTTCCAAGTGGGCAAAGGGTATCAAAATAAGTATACATGGAGATTTGAATATAATATTATTCAACAAGGGAAGATCTCAATGAGAAAAAAATTCATGGTTTACATAGAAAAGAGACTCTGTGGCTACCATCTTCCTCAAAGAGTTTGATCATTTTTTTGTGGCACTTATGCATGATTCATAAAAATATATAGAGATAATTCATTCAAATTTGATTTATTTATTCTGGGGATTTCTTCAGATAATAGATATGAAGAGCTTCCTATTGCATTTCATGATTTTAATTATCACAAAATAATTCCACAGAAAGCATTCTTGATCATTATGTGTTTCCAATAAATTCCTCATTCTCATTTTCATTTAATTGACCAAAATTATTGAATGAGAAAATGAGATCAAGAAGTCCAGCCACCATGAGGAAAAGCTGGAGTTAAAATATATCAAGATCCAATTTTCCATAATATGGACTTCAGACTACTACTTGCCAATCTTATTGATTTGGTTGAAGTGCTAATTGAATAATATATCAAGTAGAGATGGATAATACTGGAACAGGTGCAATAGCTTGTTGCATTGCTGTTTTTTTATTATGAGATCATTCAAATCTGCAATTACTCAAAAATGAAATTCTGGGTACCAGACAGATGCAGGTTCACTGCATGGATTGATATTCAGTGGGAATTGATTGTCAAAAGTTCAATTTTGGAAACTGAATAATAGAGAAATATCATGAATCAGGTGTCAGATTTTGCATGCTTCTAATTCTTGGAAATGAGGATTATAATTTTCCTCTTTCCTGAATTGATTTTGACTAAATCTCCTCAGATCATATTTGATAATAAGAAAGGGCAAGAAGAAAAATGCATAGTTCTCAATTTCATTCTTTTGAAAATGGTTTGATATGAATTCTTGCTAATCCTTGTAAAGAAGGAAGAGTGCGTTCTAATTACTGGCTGTTCATGCACCAGTAATTAGGATAAATAAAATAACTAACATTTCTGAATCATGATTCCAAAGGAATATATGAGAATTCAACATGCCTGGATCACTTGGCTCAAAAGATCAAAGAAAAATGTAAAAGGGTTGCATAATATCATGGAAAGATTCCATTATGCAGTATTCACCTAGTTTATTTTTTGTAATAGGCAGGTGTGTATCACCAACGTGTCTGATTAACCACAAAAATTAAATATGAGTCATGTGCAAGGAGCTGGACAACTTATGATAAGTTTTCCACCACTCCAGGACCATGGGTATGCAGGAATCAGATGTCAAGGGAAAATCATGTGGGAACGCTGGGGAGGTGGACAACTTGTGCTAAGTCATCCACTTCACCTTGACCACGTGGTAGTTTTATTTTTAATATTCCAAATGATTTATGATTTCTGGGGCAGTGAACAACTTAGCATAATTCCTCCACCTCATCAGCCTCTCCACAAAGATTTTCCATGTCATGTGATTCCTGTATGCACACAAGTCCAGGGAGATGGACAACTTATCATAATTCTTCCACCACCCTTGAAATTACCTATACATGTACTATGCAGTAAAGCTACATCTAATTTGATTGGAAGGTGGAAAGCTTAGTATAAGTTGTCAATCAATCCAAATTCATCCCATCTTCAATTCCAACCAGTAAAAAATTTTTACAACTCATGCACACTTTGAAATCCTTTCATGAAATAATTGGTAAGCATTTTGGCACAAAAAGGTGATGTTTTAATTATATACATTGAAGGACATGTTTAACCATATCTGGATTTTTTTCCATTTAATCAAGTGAAAATTTCAAAAGTAGGAAAATTTTGTAGTTTGAGAGAGGCATTGGCTACCATTTTTTTTGGGGGGGGGGAATGAGCAACCAAAATTTGTAGGTTGTTCTGTTTATTGGAGAGCCACTGGGGGGAGGTAGTTGTATTTGAAAAACAAGGTCACCCTGATTGAAAAATTTGGGCTCCCAAGTCCTGTTAGATCTGCAATTGTGGGGTGGTTCCTCCTTGTGATGCGGTGCAATTAGCTCAAGTGGACCACCTTACCTAGAAAAACTGGAGAGCATTGTTGGTTAATTGCTTTAAATGATGAATTTGTTTTCAATTACTGGTCATTGACTTTCTGAAGATCTGTCTTGGAATCTTTTGCATTCAAATGATTTCATCCTGTTCCCTCCCTGCCTCTATTAACATCTATAAATTGGTGTCATGGTAAGGCACTTAGTCTGACTGTGGCATTGTCTGAAAAAAATGAGAAATCATTCTTAAGCTACAAAATAAGATTTCTTTCTCATTGATGCTTGAGGAAAAATTAAGTTTTGAAGAATTTGAACTTGCAAGAAATTTATATTGAGTAGCATTGCCACTGAATTGTGCAAGAAATACATGATATTTTCTTGATTTTTTTCATAACATGAGTATTGTTTTGGATAAAATCCAATTATTCCAAATCCTAGTGCCACTTTCCAAAAAAATAATTTTTTACGCAGTCTCTAATTATATTTAAAAACTCTCAATGTAGTAAATTTTTCCAATTGGTCATGCTCCAGAAAATTTGTGGGTCTCTAAAATAAAAAGGATCCCAAAAAGGATGTATTGTACTGTAATTTGACAAAAATTCAAAAACAAAGGTTGTCCACCAAAAGCTTTGAATGAATCATTAGACATAATCATTCACACCATATCAATTGGATTATCCAAGGATCAGTTTAAATCAATCCCATTCCATGGCGGTCTCAATCCTGCTCTGAGAACAAATCTCTGGTAATGAGCCAAATATCCATTGCCCCAATGATTTCTGGCTGTGACCCTTATACCTTTTTTGTTTATATTATCTGGTTTTTTCTGGCTCACTTGGTGCCTGCTTCCAATAATTGGGTTTTAGAAATTCAAGTGATTATTCTGGAAGCTCAACTTGATTTGACTGTACAAACCCTTGCAGAATATTATATGCTAAATTATCAAACTAAATGAATGTATCTGTGTGTGCAAATGGAATTTTGATATAAATTTGAAATTTAATTCAGTTTCATCATCCTTCCAACTTCAATAAACTCACTTTTTTGGGGCTACAAATTGCCCTGAATCAAGAAAATTCAAACAGAAAGTGGTAAAAACCATCTCCACTCTTGAGAAAAGTTGAACCACCATTTGTTCGGCCCAAAATCTTTGTTAGAATTCTTCATAAAGTTTTCCAGATATTATAGGGCCTTTTTGTTTTTTTGGACTGTGCTTCACGCCATCAAGGGGAAATTTGGACTGGTAAAAAACTTTTAAATAAACATAAATCAGGATGCCTTATTCAAATGGTTCCAAAAAACAATAGATTTGCATCTTTTTTTGGGTGTGAAAAGTTTTTTTTGGGCATTGGGGATTCCAATAAAATGAAAGGATGATGAATGAATGAAGTTTCTAAAGAAAAAAAAAGTTTTTGGATGAAATATGAATACGATTTGCACCCAAAATCATCAGTTATGTTCCAATAAAGAGCTCAAAAAATCCCACAAGAGTTGGGTCAGGGCATACAGAACTAATGAACCTATCAAAAGGTTCAAGTGCAGTGGCTGAATCCAACTTTTTTGAGTCTCTGGAATTACCTGAAAAGTATCTTCTACTGCTCAAGTTTTGGATTTCTGAAAGTGGTTATGAACTTCCTGGTTTGAAATTATAAATAAGTTAACTAAATCTGGTTTGGAGTGACTATTTTTTTGAAGCCATTCTCAACTGATAATCATAGAAGATCTTTTGTGTTGTGGTGAGAGACATTCCAGTTTGACATTCTCAGCAGTTTCTGGTGGATTAAAATTAAGATAATATAGTGCTCTACCTAGGAAATTCAGAGAACACCAAGCAGGGGTAGAGGTGAAGGATGAGGGTGATTATATATTCCATGGTTTTTTTGAGTTATGGAAGATTCACTAGATTTAACAATGACTTACAAAAATTATTGTTTTTCAAACTACAGATTCCCACATATTATTATATCTTGAAAAAGCCAGACGCAATGCACCAAAGAAACATCAATATCTAAATTATAAAGTGGGTAGTTTCCCAGGGAGGTGGAGAACTTAGCCTAAGTTGTCCACCTCCCCATGAAAATTTCCAAATTTGCCCAAATTATCTGGGTCTCAGTCCATAGTGTGGGGAAGTGGAAAAATTGGCATAACTAGTCCAGCATGTTTCTTTCAGGAAAAAACATGCCAGTACTGGAATGCCCATACTTGAAAATATCTTTCATCCAAGAAGATGAATCACAACACGGTCATATTAAAAAGAAATTTGGTAGAGGTACAGGTTTTTTTTGATCCTTGCATGTTCCTGAAAATATTTTCTTCACCTTGCACATTCATTGAACCCAGCCTAAAAAAATGATGGTAGGAACAAGGCTCCAAGAATTAAATGTGGTGAACAATATTTTTCAGTGGAAAACCAGTGAAATATTTCTGGCTCAGGCCAATATCTTGGGGATAATTGGGTATGATGCCTTATCAATTATACATTGTGAGATTTCATTGTGAAATGGATGTAAAATCAACCTAAAGTTATGAATGGTAAATATTTTTTAAGAGAACATTGATATCCTGTCACTTGGGAAGTTTTGGTTGACACATGAATGAATCATTAGAATGTAAAATCACACAGCAAAATTATTTTTTTTTCAACATGCAGAATCACAAATATTCTCATTTTCTCCAACACTCAGACATGATATAAAAGCATAACATCAATATTGCCATTATAAAATGTGAGATGGCTCAGGGAGGCAGACAACTTAGCCTAAGTGGTCCACCTCCCCATTAAAATTTTCCAATTTCCCAAAAATAGTTCTCTCTTAGTCATCAGTATGGAAAAGTGGAAAAGTGAGCATAACTCATCCACCTTGTTTTTTCCAGGAACTAATGTTTCTGAAATGCCCATGTTAGCAAATACCATTCATCAAAAAATAAAAATAACATGGAAATATTAAAATTACATTTGGTAGAGGTAAATGATTTTGTGATTCCTGCATGGCACTGAATATATTTTATTCATCTTGCTCATTGGTTGAAGAAACTTCCCACAACCCAAAATATTCCATATTTATCATGTCCCAAATTCCAAGATATTTTAGTAATTGTTGATAAATTACATCCACAGGGTCACAGTGGGAAGTGACCATGTCTATACTTAAAAAAAAAGTTTTCCAGCATGAGGGAAAGGAGGCTCAATAATGGCCACTGTGTCATGTAGGTTTGGGGTGACCCACAACCATCACCAACTGGTTGTCTGAAGGGGCGTCTGAAGGGGCATGGTGCACTTAGCCTAAGTGCACCATGTCCCAAGAGGTTCATGTGAATAAATCACTATCATGCAATAGTAGAGTTTCTCCAGTTATTTCAATGAATATAAACCATAACATGTATTTTGAATACCAAAATGTTTATCCTCAAGAGCAATTGAATTAATTCTAAAACAATTTGAAATTTTTGTTCCATAAATTAAAACCCCACATTGATCAATAGAACTATTGCCCAAATTTAATGGTAAATTTAGCGATGCCATTACTGTTTATGAATCTTGTAATCAGGCAGATGCAAAGGCACCAATAACTATGAGAAATTTCATTTATGTTTTATTCTAAACATTTAGAGTAAAAAAATACAAGAATACAGGGTTTATTGAAATATTCCAATCATCAAATTGTGGAAACCAGTTCTAATTATTCAATTGAGCTTAGAAACAGTGAAATAACCATTGGAAAAAATATTCTTGAGAAAAATATATTTAAAAAACACCTTTTCTTTAGTGAAACAAAAATAATGAGTATCAATCAATTTTTACAGGAATGCACGTAAATAAAAAACTTATTGCTTACTGTAACCATTATTTTTAGACAAACAGCAAATGTTGGTTTCATCAGATGTCTCCTTCAAAGTTCAAAGTATCATTTTGAAACTTTTAAGAAGTGGAATTGACAAGGGAAAATATATAGAAACCTTCAATTATCAAACATGAAATTCATTGCTCCACTTCTTTTCTATAATCAGGAATTCTACCAAAATAGTCTCAAATTAACATTTTCAAATACTCAAAAGAATCTCATTCAAATTCCAAAACATGATCTGAATTTTCCCACCTACCATTATCCTCATGAATAAAATGTTAGTGGTAAGTATTTCATGAGAAGTATGCTTAAATCAAATCATAATTCTCATGCAAGACATACCCCTGTATTATGGCTTGAATCAGAACCCCCACCAACACAAACCTATTGCATGGTATACCCCTTCCAAGTGGTTTTTTTTCAATGATCCACTTTCAAACTCATGGGTGGTTTTGGCCTTCCCATAAGGCCAAAACCCACAGGCACTTGCCCTGGTGTCCAAATGGAAATTGTGCTCATGGTCCCCAAGCGCTCCAGGCCCTGGGGGAGCCAAACTTGGGCCTGGAACCCAAATTTTGTTTGCTTTGGGAATTTGCTTTTCTCCTGAGAAAAGCAAGCGGCCAATTTGCGCTCTCCTAGCGACAGGGTTTCCAAATGCGACCCTGTTGCGGTCTTGCAGGTTGCCAGGGCCCTGGGAGAGTTCTGTGAACCTTGATGGGCCCTGGCCCCTGCCTGTTGCTGGCAAACGCCAGAAACGGTCAGCAAGTTTGAAATCAAATATGGAAGCAATTGCAAACTTGCTGACACACTTCCTGGCACAAGCCTTGTTTGCAAATTGGCAAGCAAAAAAAAAGTGCTTGCAAATCAACAAGGGGTTCAGTGGCCCTGAAAAAAATCCAACAAGCAAGACAACTCCAGCATCTCCAAAGGACTCCAAAAGGTCTATCCAGGTAAGTTTCCATCCAATTTTTCAATGTTTGAACATCTGAACACTTAGACTGATTCTTTTTGTGCTCTACTGCTCTCTGAAACCTTTCAATCACATCTCAATATTCCAATCAACCTCATCATAAAAAAGAAACACTCCATTCAACTCCTTCTATGACCCATTGACTGCAAGGCATCTCTTCCACCTCTCACCCATCATCACTGCATTTCAAGGGTAAAAACTCATGCACCTATTTCAATCTCTTGAATCATTCATCTTCATCAATCCAACACTGAATTCACTCTTTCTCTTCCTCAACTTTCTTTTTCTTTCTTCTTCAAATCATATCTTCTATCTTCACCAAATCAACTCAAATTTGATTGTCACATATCAGCATCAAGACCATCCATCCTTGTATTCATATTTACAGTAAGCAGAAATAAATACATCAACCTATCATCCACTGATCCTTTATTCATTCCTGCTTGTCCTTGAACCCCTTTTTGAACCATAAATCACTTCATCATCATCATGTGTAATAGTAAACCATGGACCAAGTCAACTCCAATGCATTCACCCAATCTCAAGCCCACCTGTTGCCATTGAAAACCAATAATGAGGATGTGTATTTTATAGTGGTTAAAACTAGCACAATTTATGTATTTCAATCATAATAAAAGGTTTCATATTATTGACTTTAAACTTTTGCTTTTCTCTCAATCCTTGTCACTTTTTTCCTGTTGGTGCTTTTGAGACAACTTTTATAGTTTGATGAGCCATTTAATATTAAGCATCATCAGGAATCAATCCAAGATTTTTCTGTTCTTTGGCAACCATCACAATCCTTGATTCAATCCATACGATTCTCATACAGAGCACACAAAAAGCATTGCAAAGCTGAGCCTGATTACTGCAAGAAGGAGTGCGTTTCTGAGTCAATCTACTTCATCACCCTGAAGAAGGGTCTAAGTCCATGCCAAGTAGTAGTACCAAAAGTAGGACTCCCATTAAATCTACAAGTGTTCTGCAACAAAAAGTACCAACCCTATTTGATGCTCAAGTATCACTCATTGCAGCAATAACCATGCACATTGCTGGCAAATCAAGTTTCTGAGATGGTACAAGATCAATATGTGATTTCAAACAATTGACAGAACCTGAAAAAAACCAATAGAAACACTAAAAATGGATCTATGTTTGGAATTGGGTTTTGTCAGGGCACTGACCAAGGATATTCTGCAGGGAATTTGGAATCAATACAAACTTCCTAATCATTTCTTTGTTTACTGATTTCCATCAAAATATATTTCAAAAAGGGAATATTTGCAAGGAGAAAGGATATGAACCTAGAAAAAATATAAAATGATGATTGCTGTGGTCTAATCTTCCAGTACATAAACAACTGATTTTCAATAGAATCAAAATTTTATCAAAAATTGATCATGTGAAGAACAAGGAAGAATCAGAAGAATTAAAAATTTCAAACTGGAAATCTCCAGCGAGGAATGACAAAAGAGATTCTTTTCTTCATGCTTCTAATGTCATTGTCACTTGTGATGACTTTTCCAATGTTCCTCATACAAATCAGGATCACTGGATTGTTTATACTTATGGTTTGTTCTCTTATATTGAAAAACCTACTGGAACCCCAACCCCTCCTCCCTCTAAAGAAACAGGCCATGTTCTTTCCTTCCTAACTCTTGGTTTAATAGTTGATTATGCAAAATCTGGGGACATTATAGGAATTTTATGGCAGAATTCTGTTTTTCCTCATCATACTACTTTTCCTCCACCAAGCCTTTGAACAAATGAAAATTATACTAATTTTGGTTGCTCCTCCCAAATTAAAAAAAAACTGGCAAAGGATTCTCTTAAACTTCAAAATTTTTCTCCTTCTGAAATTGTAACTAAAGTTAATGGAAAGAAAGCCAGATATGGTCAAACATGTGCTTCAATTTACATAATTCAAACATTACCTCTTTGTTCCAAAATGCTTACCAGTAATTTCATGAAATGATGTCAAAGTGTGCATGAGTTGTACAACATTTGTACTGGTTGGAATGTAAGATGGAATGAATTTGGATTGATGGATGACTTATGCTATGTTTTCCACCTTCCCATCAAATTAAATGTAGCTTTATGTAACAGTACATGTATAGGGAATTTCAAGGGAGGTGGACAACTTATGATAAGTTGTCCAACTCCCTGAAATTGTGTGCACGCAGTAATCACATGACATGCAAAAACCATGTGGAGAGGATGGGGAGGTGGAGGACCTATGCTAAGTCCTCCACTGGACCAGAAATCATTGATCAGTTGGCATACTCAAAATCATGCTCCCAGGTGATTGAGGTTAAGTGGAAAAATTAGCACAAGTTTTCCACCTCCCCAGCTTTCGCACATTACTTTCCCAAGTCAAGTGTTTCATTTCCAGGTAGGTGGACAATGTATCATAAGTTGTCCACCTCCCTTGAAATGACAGATATATGTATATTTAATATGCAGGAAAGTGTTGAAAGTATACTAATGCCTTCATCTTTGTGTTCCTTAATCATACTGCTTCACTTTTCTGTTTCTTTATCCTTTTCATTGTTTCTCATTGTTTCTTCTGCTCCCCCTCACAACGGCACAATTTCTACCCACTCTCCATATTGAATCTGGCCTATTGAATCTACTCAACTGACCTTCCAGTGTGCCTACTCCATTTCTATGTCTTGTATTTCATTATCTACTGGTCACCAGCTCAGATCTCCAGGATGTCTTTTCTTTGTGCGCTCCATGATTCATACCATCTGCATCCTGGTGTCTGAAGCTAGTGAGTTGTTTCTGTTGTTCTCCCTGCTATTGAATTCTGAGTCCTCCACCTATCTGATATCATCCTTCTGCTGCCTTCCAGATCCTCCACTTCAGTTTGTATTGCTTGTGCTCACCACCTACTTAAAATTTGTTGAGCCTTTTCTTTATAGTTGTGTCTTCTCTCATATTTTTCTTCTGAATCACTCTGTTTTCCGAAGCAATTTTTTATTTTATTTATAGCATCAAATGAACAGATTTAGAATCCCAATAGTCGCAGTAAAAGGATCAACATGGCAGATCAGGAAGACAGCTCCAAGTTTAACATTCCCCTGCTCAATGAAACCAATTTTGCCAATTGGTTCCTGCAACTCAAAAGCAACCTCAGATGAAAAGGGCTCTTGGAAATCATAGAAGAGTAGCATCCCACTCAACCTGAAACCCCAGCTCTTAAGAAGAAATTTTCTGAAGCTTCTGAAATCATAATTCAAAATCTTGGTAACATTGCATTTGATGCAATCATTAACAGCTCTAATGAGGCCAATCCTTTTGCAATCATGCTAGAAATCAGTGAAAAATATGCCTCTCAATCATCTAATAATCAAGGCCAATTATGGCTCAACTTCATCCGCTACAAGTATAAAGGAAACCTGACTCAGTACATCACCAACTTTCAAAATCTGATGAACAAGCTTTCCATTGTTAATATTGAAGTTCCGCACGACATCCACAGCTATAGCATCCTAGCCAAGCTCCCCAACACTCCCTATCATATAGTCAATACTCTGCTTCTAAATGACACTCTGCTCAAAAGCCCTATTGGATGCCTGAATAAGCTTAGGGAGTTCACTCATGTAGAAGCATGTAGAATGGAAGAATCCCCACAACCAATTAACAGCACTAGCTCTACCGCCCTCTTAAAGACCTCTTCTCACAGAAGATTCAGACCCAAGCACCCTTGCTCAAATGGAAAACACAACCCTCTTTCAGAAAATCATGAAGACCTCTGTTGGTTTCTCCATCCCAAACTCAGACAAAACCACCCTAAAACCAAGGCGCAAACAAATCTCCATTCAGTATCACAAGCCACCAAGTCTCCAGAGAAGGGAGAAGACAACCAACCCTTGGGGCACCTCAATGATCATCTTTATTTCAACTCCAGTTCAACTTCCCCGTTTTTGTTAGTTCCTGTTTTGGACTCTGGTGCTACCCACCAAATATTCAACTTAAGTGGTTCTCTTATTTAATCCAGACCAATTTCCGTGAACATTGGGATGGGCAGCGTAGGATCCTCTCTGACGGCAAACGCCATCAGCAAAGCTAAACTGATCAATCACCTTGGAGAATCCTTACTTCTTGAGGATGTGCTGCTTGTACCCTCACTCAATCACTCCCTGATCTCTCTCTCTTGACTCACAAATGAGTCTGCCATCATCAATAGAATTGGCCACTCAGGATACAAAATCTCATTAGACATATTTTCTTTCATAGGAACTGCAGTCAATTGACTTGTTGAATTGTGTGGTACAAACTTTGAATATCCTGTGAGGAGAGAAGTTCATCTCAAGGAACCTCAAGACAGTGTCTGGAATCTGATTCTAGGACATCCCAGCGACACAGTACTCAAAAACCTGTTCCCTAATAGCCCCAGTCACAACCAATGCAAAATATGTTGCAGATGCAGAATGACATCAACTCCTTATCTTGGACACTTAAAACCAGCTACTCGCGCACCAGAAACCACAAATTTTGATCTGGTTGGTCCATTCTCCACCCAATCCAATGGAGGCTGTCAATACTTCCTTACAATAGTCAATCAGTTTTCCGCCTTCAAATTGGTAGTGTTTCTTAAAACTAAAGATCAATCTGTTTCTGCCATCCAGAAATTCATAACCACATCCAAGAGGCAACTGGACTCAAAGTTAGTCAGAGTTTTATTGAAAAATGGCGGAGATTTTGTAAACAAACCTCTTTACTCTTATTTCAAGAAGGTTGGCATCCAGCACCACTTGGCTCCCTGTATACACCTAAGAAAAAGGGACTTGCCAAAAGAACCAATCAATCTATTTTAGAAAAAGATAGATGCCTACTGGTCCAGAGCAAACTTCCTGCTTCTTTTTGGGCTGAAGCAGTCAAAACCGCCACTGATCTGCTGAATCTCTTGCCAATTTTCTCAAAGAATAAATCAATAACATATAAAACCTGGTATGGGAAATCTTTCAACTACAACTTTCTCAAACCTTTTGGATGCGCGGTGTAATCCCTCATACCAAAGGCCAAAAGATACTTCAAGCTGAATGTGAAAGGTGCAAAGGGAATTTTTCTAGGGTATGGCAATGACTTATCATCCTACAAGGTTCTTGATTGTCAAACCAAGTCAGTACACATAAGTGCAAATGTAACCTTTCTCAAAGGAGTCTTTGACTAAAACCTAGACAATTTTTCTGGAGACTGCCTCTGGCTGTTTGACTTAACTCACATGGTTGACAAGAAAACTTCTCCATTTTCTTCTCACACCTCTCCTTCACATTCTGCTCCCACACCTTGCTCAACCTCCACTGCTAGCAGACTTGCCACCAACACTGTGTTGTGGGAAATTTCACCCATGTCAAAGACCACGACCGCAGCGTCACGCAGGCGCGCAGGTGGCCCGAGTTGCGACTACACCGCTCACATCACTCCTGCCTGTTGCAACCACCCGGCCTCCCCCAGGTCAACCCACCAGAGACAGACGAGTCCAGAACCACCTCAAAGGACGCCTGAACCACCACCAACGGCAGATAGCACCAACCATTGGATCCCAATCCCAGTTGACCGAACACCAGCGCAGACTTCAGGAGGAGCCAGAGTAAGATTGGGTGGAGGTAACTGTTCTTTCCATTTCAACCTCTCGTCTAACTGTTCTTTCCATTGCAACCTCTCATCTAACTGTTCTTTCCATTTCAACCTCTTGTCATTGTTTCTTCCCATGGCCATTGTTTCTTCCGCTCTCAAGCTATCCACAAGTCCCAACTCAGTCTTATTCTTTCCTCACTGTCTCAGGCCCGTACATCTGTAATTCTCGCCGTACTCATACTGAAGTCAACATTTAGCGCTGACTCTTCAGACTGAGATCCATCTAAGGTGAATACTACATCCCTAATCAATCCTATCCTGTCTGCTATACATCGCTCTTACTTCTTTGTATGCCTGTCAGCCTTTTTACTGTTACTACCGTTTGTGTGATTCCAGTTGATTGATCTGCTGCAATAAAGAAAGACTCAAGTAATTACATGGTAGCGAGAGTCCGTTCTTGGCAGTCAATCACGGTAGAATAGAAAAAGCCCCCCAGATCCGAGATGGCCAACCGACGCGAAACCCAGGGCACTCAGATAGTCACTCTGAACTCCAGAGGCTCTGAAGGCGAAGACTTCTCCACAAAGGCAAAGCTTCCACTACTCACGCGACACAACTGGTACAAGTGGAAGGCCCAATTGGAGAACCTTCTCATCAGCAAGGGCCACAAAGAGCTCCTATACAAAAAGTGGGTCAAAAACAACTGCCACACTAAGAGGTATTGCCAAAAGGCAGCATTAGCCATAAGCCTACTGTACGGATTGGTTGACCGTGAGCTTTGAGGATATATCACCCCTAATCGCAAGAACTTCACCAAGGCCCTGGAAGATTTAGGAAAGGTGTGCGGCGAAAACTCCCTAATAACTATTGGCAATCATGTCTCCCAGCCGGTACATCTGACGTATCAACCCTCAAGCTCCATTTGGGATCACGCGGTAGAATTCCCGGAAAAGTACCTGTCACTGAAGGACACCCTTGACGCCCAAGCCCCAGACAATGAGAACGAATACATCAGCATATCATCCCTGCTTGCGGCAATCCTCTTCCTAAAAAGCTTTTGACTAGACCAATTGCTCAACCCACTGGTACAGGCTTGTCACGACATCAAACCACCTAGGTTTGACCGAGTCTACGACCGCATCTTGGATGAAGACACCCGCTGTCAAAGCAAACTTCCAGAGACAGCATACTCTACCTCACAGAAGAGCCATAGGACCAGCACTGGTCTTGCCGACCGTCAATCCAACCCACGCGGGTTGGGACCCAGCCGGTTGACTAATTCCGACACCCCTAGGCCCGTGGTGCCCACTAAACGCCAGTCAACCAACCAACCAAAACACACCCCAGACCTATCCCAAATTGAGAAATTGCTTGAGAACCTAACTAAGGAGCTGAGAGCGATAAAGGCCAAGGACACGTTAAACGCTGTTGAGGAAGAGTCCAACACAACACAAGCCGACTGCACAGGCAACCAAGCTGAATTGGAAGACTCCAACTTCTTCATTGACAAGAGTTCTCTATACTCCACCTCATCAACCTCCCACAACGCTTGCGAGCTAATATACAATTCCGGTGCCACCCGATCGACCGTCAGCAACCTGGATCTACTCAGGGAAGTCAAACCGCACCATAAACAAATCAACACCTATGGAGGCCACTTCCAGATCACCCATGTAGGAAGACTAAAACTTGGACCCGTATTCATCCACCCGGTCTACTACGCCCCGAAGGGTCTCCAAAACCTAATATCTGCATTGCAGCTAGAAGACCATGGATTGAAGATAGTTCACAGACATCGAGTGGTGCTTATTAAGACAGCCAACACAATAGTGTTCACATTCAATCGCGTAGGCAACCTCTACTCTGCCAAGATCAAGCCCGAGCCGTCCATCCTGGCCATTGGGGAAATCCCAGAAGCATCTGACTGGCATGTTGCTCTTGGACACCCGTCGGACAGGTACCTTAAAGAATTCCTCCGTCAACTCAATATCACACAAAACCCACTACACACATCAAAAAACTGCGAAGTCTGCAAGTTTTGCAAACTGACCAGATCTCCTCACTCGAACCCTCTCCCCAAATCCTCATCTTCCTTTCATACCATACATTTGGATATACTTCAGATCAATCCGCCTTCAAAGCTCAGCTACCAATATGTTCTCGTACTCATTGACGACTACAGTCGATTCAACAGAATAAACCTGCTCTGACTCAAAAGCAAGGCTGAAGGAAAGATCATATCATACTTCAATGAGATCCATAACCAACTACAAATAACCCCCGCTCTATTTCACTTGGAACAGGGGGGGAATTCTCGTCCGTCAAGTTTGTATTGGAGTTATCATCTTGCGGCATCACTATTGAGCAGGGCCTGGCCAACTCCCCTCAAACAAACAGTCTGGCCAAGCAATTTAACCGCTCACTCCTGACAAAAATATGATGTATGTTGGCTCAATTGAACGTTCCCATCAACTATTGGGACAAGGCGGCGAAATACGCCTTGATGCTAATCAACATCCTACCCAGCAAGTCCCTAAATTGGAGATCTCCAGTTAGTACCCTATCCACCAAGGACTGCTGTATAGAACCAGTCAGAGACCTCATCTCACTTGTTCCCTTTGGTCTGAAGGTTCACGTGCATCATAAGCCCCAGTCAAAGATCCTGGCGCCCTCGCGCCCGCTCATGTTCCTAGGATACAAGCCTCGCTCCGACGCATGCAGATTCCTAGACACCTCTCAAAGATCTGTCACTGTCAGTTGTGATTTCTCCCTACCATCCTACTCGTTCAAGTATCAAACACCTGACGCTCTGAAGAAATCTCCCTCCTCTCTCCCCGTCGCCGTGTCGAAACTACACAATTCCAACCCGCGACCCAAAACCGTTGTCGTCTCTCTACCACATCTCCCATCTCCTGCTCCGGATCGCGCACAGGCGTGCACTCAACCTGATGAAGGACAGGTCACCTCATTGGCTAGTCCCCCATCCCAGCACCCAACATCGCCACCCACCATCAATGAGGCCCCACTGTGGCAGGTCCGCAAGAAGGGCTATGCTTATGTACCCTACTACAATACTGCACCCAACGACATCTCATCCAACATCAACCCATCCGCCATCATCACTACCTCCAGAAGGGCCAACGCCTCCATCCCCCAACCGCCACAATCCGACGACAACAACAAAGCTCACCTCAGCAAAGTCGTTACAGTAAAGGAAGCGTTTGCGGATCCCACTGAGAAGCCGAAGTGGATCAAATCCATGTCCGCCAAGAATCAGTTCTTTCTCAAGAAGAACACCGGAACGCTGGTCCCTCCCCCACGCGATGACATCGTGCTGGGTGGCATGTGGAGGTTGGTGAAGAAGAAGGACAAAAGTGGTCGGACTACCAGACGGAAGTCACGCTGGGTGTGCTTCGGAAATCATCAACTGCCGCAAAGGCACTACTTTGATACTTACTCAAGTGTTGGACAAAATGATTCAATGAAAACTCTCCTCGCGCTGGCCGTCCAACACGATCTACTGGTGGCACAATTTGACGTTGAAACTGCGTTCTTACATGGGAACATTGATGCCGTCGTGCATGTCTCACAGGTCTCGGGCTTTGAAGTTCCCGGTAAGGAAGACTGGGTGTGGAGGCTAAATAAGTCGCTCTACGGAACAAAGCAAGCACTCTGGTGCTGGAAGAGTCACCTGACAGAAACTCTGGGAGAACTTGGGCTCTCTCCGTCCAAGGCTGACGAGTTGATCATCCTCAATGAGTCCCGCTCACTAATGATTCACCTCCACGTTGACGATGGACTACTGGTGGGAAAATCGAGAAAAGAGATTGACTCCTTCCTGACTCAGCTAAAAGGTTACTACGGAATCAAACACCAATAACGGCCTGTACAAGACCTGGGGTACACGTTTGATTGGAGGGGGGACAATGGCTTGATCCTGCATCAACGGGAATACTGCGAAAAGATTATTGAAGAATTCTTGATGGATCAGTTGAGACCAATCAAAATTCCAGCCCCAGTTAATCTACTCAGACTAGCTGACGAGCCGGGAGAGGCGTTCAATGTCAAGGTGATGGAAAAGGCAGTCGGCATGCTGAACCATCTGGCGCTTCACACCCAACCGGACATCACACACATGGTAAACGTGCTGTCGCAACACACGTCCAAGCCTACTCAGCATCACTGGTCAATCGTCAAACATCTACTCAGATACCTAAGGGGGAAAACCTCGGTCGGCATCCTATATCAAAAGTCAGGAGACCCAACAGAACAGCTATGTGGATGGGCAGACGCTGACTACGCGAACGCGACAGGCATGAGGAAATCTACCTCCGGCTTTGTGATCACCCTGTTTGGAAATCCGGTGCACTGGAAATCAAAAAGGCAGTCGGTGGTTGCCCAATTGATGACGGAAGCCCAATTCATTGCCATGAATCACTGCGCCAAACAGCTACGCTGGATGACCCACCTACTGTCTGACCTGAAGTACAAAGTACACACCCCAACAATCATGAATGACAACTCGGGTGCGAACTTCATCAGCAAGGAGGCTCAACTCAATCCCAACTCCAAGCACATAGAGGTCAGATATCAGTACCTTCGCGACCTAGTCTCTAAATCCATGATCTCAGTCAAGCAAGTGCTGACTCAAGACATGAAAGCCAACATACTCACAAATCTGTTGGGTCCAATCAAAGTAGAATCCGCTTGTGTGCAATTAAACTTGACCTCGGACAAAATTAGGAGGAGTTTTGTGGGAAATTTCACCCAGGTCAAAGACCACGACCGCAGCTGCACGCAGGCGCGCAGGTGGCCCAAGTTGCGACTACACCGCTCACATCACTCCCGCCTGTCGCAACCACCCGGCCTCCCCCAGTTCAACCCACCAGAGACAGACGAGTCCAGAACCACCTCAAAGGACGCCTGAACCACCACCAACGGTGGATAGCACCAACCATCAGATCCCAATCCCAGTAGACCAAACACCAGCGCAGACTTCAAGAGGAGCCAGAGTAAGATTGGGTGGAGGTAACTGTTCTTTCCATTTCAACCTCTCGTCTAACTGTTCTTTCCATTTCAACCTCTTGTCATTGTTTCTTCCCATGGCCATTGTTTCTTGCGCTCTTGAGCTATCCACAAGTCCCAACTCAGTCTTATTCTTTCCTCACTGTCTCAGGCCCGTAAATCTGTAATTCTTGCCGTACTCATACTGAAGTCAACATTTAGCGCTGACTTGTCAGACTGAGGTCCATCTACGGTGAATAATACATCCCTACTCAATCCTATCCTTTCTGCTATACATTGATCTGACTTCTTTGTATGCCTGTCAGCCTTTTTACTGTTACTACCGTTTGTGTGATTCCAGTTGATTGATCTGCTGCAATAAAGAAAGACTCAAGTAATTACACACTGCACCCAGCTCCTACTGTGACTACAGCAGGGTCTCTGCTAAAAACATCTTGGCTCATTCTTGACGTAATCTTGCTCTTCCCAGTCCGGAAATTAACCTCAAGGATTCCCAACACCGGGATCCAAAGACGCTGCTAAAAGATCTACAGATCTCTCACAAATTTGAATGGATTGCTGCGATGAAAAAGGAAATTTGGAATTTGGAAACTGACGACGTCTGGGAAGAGTGTAATCCTTCCAGATCCATCAATCCGCTAAAGTGCATCTGGTTATTTCAAAAAAAGAAAGACAAGAACAACAACATTATAGAATTCAAAGCTTTTCTCTGTGCACAGGGCTTTCATCAAGAGTTTGGAGTCGACTATACCAACGTCTTTGCCCCAAAAGGTGATAAATCTTCCCTTTGATTCCTTATATCCCACGCCTTCAAGAAGGGGTACCAGTTTCACCAAATGGATGTCAAATCATCATTCCTGAATGCTCCTCTCAAGGAAACTATCCACGTCCCAGTTCCCTCAAATTTCCCTTTGTCTCCTGGAAAAAAGCTAAAACTAAAGAAAGCGCTCTATGGGCTGAAGCAAGCACCACAGATGTGGTATGCCACCCTAAGCAATTGCCTCATCCAAGAAGTTTATCACCATACCAGGGCCAACAAGGGTGTCTTCTGAAAGAACAAAACTTACCTGTATGTGCATTTCAATGAAATTGCAATTTTTAGTCCTCAACCTCAACTGTGTATTAAAGCCATTAGCAAACGCTTCAGGACCAAGGACCTTGGGCCTGCCAAACTTCTTCTTGGTATGAATGTACAACAGTCATTGAACTCTGTCCATCTCAGTCAAGAGACCTATATCTTAACTGTAGTTTCTCAGTACAATCTACCGCAGCACAAGCGCTGTTCCACTTGGTTTAAACCGTTTGGGAAGCTCTTGCCATCCACCGAATCCAAGCACAACCACTTCCTCTCAACCGGTCTCAACTATCAAAAAACTTGTGGGTGATCTCAATTACATAAGCTGCAACACCAGAACAGAAATCACCTTCACGGTCAACTACCTATTCCAGTTCCTCAACAAACACTGTCAACAACACTTTGATGCCACCAACTTGGCACTCAGCTATCTTCAATTAACTGGTGGTATTGGTCTTCTCTTCTCCAAGCAGGCAAGTGAGGGACCGGTTGCATACATTGACGCTCACTGGGCCACCTGTCCTTCCACGCGGTGCCCAATCAGTGGCTTTGCAATTCTCTGGAATGGAAATGTCATCAGTTGGAAGTCATGGAAGAAACCCACAGTCACATTGTCAACCACCAAGGCTGATTACAAAGCGGCGGGTGAGGCCGTGAAAGAAGTGCTATGGATAAAATTGCTGGCGGAGGAAGTACTGGAAAAACCAATAGTAGGACCCAGAGCTGTTCACAAAGACAACAATGGTTGCTTCAAATTGGCTTCCAACACTTCCAACCACACCGGTTTCAGAAAAAAACACATGGACCTAAGGTTCCATTTTCTCCGGGAAGAGGTGGAAAAGGGCACAATAATATTCAAACGGATTGAATCTAAAAGCAATCCTGCCAATTTCCTAACCAACCAGTGTCGTTTCTGTCCCTTGCCTCCCAGCTAAAGTTTTTCAACGTAAGGAACCACTCAATCAACAACTAAAGCAAGGGAGGGTGTTGAAAGTATAATAATGCCTTCATCTTTGTTTTCCTTCATTCATCTTTGTGTTCCTTCATTATACTGCTTCACTTTTCTGTTTTTTTATCCTTTTCATTGTTTCTCATTGTTTCTTCTGCTCCCCCTCACAACAGCACAATTTCTACCCACTCTGCATATTGAATCTGGCCTATTGAATCTACTTGACTGACCGTCCAGTGTGCCTACTCCATTTCTATGTCTTGTATTGCCTTATCTACTGGTCACCAGCTCAGATCTCCAGGATGTCTTTTCTTTGTGCATTCCATGAGTCGTACCATCTGAATCCTGGTGTCTGAAGCTGGTGAGTTGTTTCTGTCTTTCTCCATGTTATTGCCTTCTGAGTCCTCCACCTATCTGATATCATCCTTCTGATGCCTTCCAGATTCTCCACTTCAGTTTGTATTGCTTGTGCTCACCTCCTACTGTAAAGGTGTTGAGCCTTTTTTTTTATAGATGTGACTTCTCTCATATTTTTCTTCTGACTCACTCTTTTTTCTGAAGCAATTTATCCTTTTCTTTATAGCATCAAATTAACAGAAAGCAGAAACTTTGGGAATAAATCAGGCTGTTTATACAAATGAACTATGTAGATTCTAACTAATGGGAAACTTTTGTTCATATTACACATACATATAACATTTGAATAGGCTTTTAGTGTATCTAAGCGATGGCTTCTTCACCAAGAGATATTGGTTCATTCTGATCTTAACCACATTGTCCCCATCAGATTTCAACCAAATCATCTCAAGCTTCTTCACCTTGAAAACTACCTTGATTATACCATGGATGATTTCTCTTGTAAGCTTTCAAATTCCCTGGGTCCCTCGTGGTCTAATACTTATTTGAACTGGTATGATCAATTTTTAGCACAACGGGCTCTTAATCAATTGAATGCACTCCTTTGTGAGGAATATGTTGAAAGATCCAATAAAAAACTATTGCAGGCAATGCTTGATTTTTATCAGAAAAAGTACAATTCAAAGTTGGAAAAGATGGGGTTAAAAAACTCCATAGATCTTGGTCTGCTTTAGCCTTCAACCAAAGAAAAACAACAGCCAACAATAGCTGATAGTGCAGATTTCCAATAAAATCACAAGGTACCATCAGTGGATGATGAAACAGAAACTTCTCAATATCTTCCTGACCCCCAGCTTAGAGTGGTTCCAGAAGAGAACCTGGCAAACTAACCCAGTGAGTTGAAATAATCATTTTATGCAACAAAGCATTTATCAATAATTATCCAAATATGCAAAGGTGATAAATTCCCATATTGTCAGGTGAACCCAAAATATCCACTGCAGCTGTTCCTGTGGAGGATCCAGTTCAAGAAGCCGTGTTTTTTTCCCTTGATCATGCAACTGTTAAGGCCTCTGAAAATACTTCAGTGCTGCACCCAGAAACATCACCTGAAGAACCTCAGATTGCTCCAGGAACCAGGGCATCTGCTGGCTGGCTTCCCAAGCTCATCAGAAAAGTCATAACTGTATTTCTGACACTTCTTCAACTAAACTAATCAAACCTTCTGAATCAGCTCCACCCCAATATCAAACCCAACTTCATGCAATCCTACTTTTCACTGGGTAACACTCCTGCATCTCTTGCAGTCTCAATCCTCTTTTACCAGCTTCACCCTCTCCCTGTATGGTACAAACTCTATTCCCATGTAAACCTTACCACTGTGTCATGTGATTCAGTCAACCTTCTCAGGGTCTCTCCCTCTCATAGTGGCTTGGTACATCCTCCACCTCTCCTCAACCCAATTGGTATATGATTTAGTACATATTAAACTTAGTATATACATAGTAAATAATCTCCCCTGTCTGTTCAGCCCATACTCCCAGGAATCTAGATCAGTACATGTCAAACATTGC
The DNA here is from genome assembly GCA_025617555.3 of Puccinia polysora. Lineage (NCBI taxonomy): Eukaryota > Fungi > Basidiomycota > Pucciniomycetes > Pucciniales > Pucciniaceae > Puccinia > Puccinia polysora. The sequence continues at coordinate 31,259,189 of CM062614.1, read as the reverse complement.
TGGATAGGCTCATCAACCAATCAGTCAACTACATCCTCCAGCCCAATCAGGCAAGATGTAATAAAATGGGAACTCCAACCTGCAACACCAGCCACTCATCCCTCAAGGCCTCCTTCTCAGCTCTCACATATACTGGGCTCTCCTTCCCTCCTGGACTGATTCCCCCCAAGGAATTAGTAAACTACTTCTGACTTGTTAGTCCCTCTGCCATTAGGTGTCATCTCAGCACAAGACAACCTTCACCCAGCCTGCTTAACTGATATCACCTTGCCCCTTCATGGTGTTACTCTTGTAGGATTCAACAAATCCATCTTCAACAACCTTCTCCTAGACGTCTCCATTCCATCCTTCCATCTTCTCATCACTTGTACTCCTCCTCTCATATTCTTCATTGCAATTCCAACAAATCATCCTTGAGTTCTATGAGTAGTAGTGCCTGTGCCTTCAGCCCCTTGCACGCCAGGGGCAGTTTTGACAGGCAAGCAGCTAGAAAATCAAGATCAAGGCCGCCCTCTAGCCCTCAAGCATCATCTGAATCCTCTTATTCTGACACAGAATTTACTTGCTGAAGTGATGCAGAACCAGAGAAGCCAGAAATCTTGATTATTGAACCATCACCCAGGAGTCCCACACCTGCACCCAACCTAGTCCCAACATCCCCTGAGCCAGTCAGTATTGTATATTTAAGGCTATGCTGGATGATCAACCCAAAATTGACTTCCAAATTAATCTTCCCTTTCTGAATCAGAGTGCCCCATCCTTGATACCCCAAAAATAGAATGTATATAATGCCAGACTCATCACTAGGGATATGGAACAGAGAAATTTGAGGCCAATTATTGAGGACCCTTCATTGACCAAGTAATCTCAGCCTGAAGGGTAGGCTAGTAGCCAAACTGAAACCCAGGCCCCAACCATTGGGCCAAAATCAAATCCTGGCTCAAATCAGAGAGGTCAGTGGAATCATTTTGTCATGAAATGAAAATCATGGCAGCTAATTCTATTGCATTGCCTACAAATTTTTATTTTCTTGACTAAAGAAGACCTGTTGAGGTTTTCAGACTGGGAAGAATTTAATGACAATGCAAAACCTTCAACTTGTTCCAAAATTATCAGCACTACACAGTTCTTAATTTACAACACCCTTAACCTTATTGGCAAAAGGATCCTGTCACCCTCCCCCCCCCCAAGTCATCAATAATCTTAAAATTGTTGGACCTCTGTTTTACACAGTGCAAAGATGGTAAATTTTCATGACGCTGTCTTCCATTCCTATTAAAATAAAACAATTATTACTTTTTGATTTATCAGAAAAATCTTTCCTTGGAAAAGATGATGATTTTTTTGTTTGAAGCACATTCATCAACAAAAACTCCCTCTCTTGCTCCAGGAAGACAGTCAAGCTCAATATGAATCCCCTCTCTGAGATACTAACTTATAAGAGAGAGCCAATATGTGGGGAATACATGAGACTGAAGCACACCTTGAAAGACATAATAGGTGTAGTCTTGCACATAATCTCAAGAAATTTCCTTCTCTTGATGGAAGTTATTTAAAAAACTTCAGATGAAGCTTTACTCAAAGCACAAAGCTACTTTTCCAACCCGCAAGCAGCTGTAATCAATAATTCCAACTTTGCTCAACCCAAGAGGTTGGGTGCTAACCAGGAAGCTGAGATGAATGCTGGAAGAGGTGGCCTTAATACTTTTTTTGAATATGTTTTCTCTCCATTCAATTGGCTCATCAACTTACTGATTGATGAAAAAGAAAATGATTGGCAGCCTTTTATTCCAAAGGAATTGCCAGAGAAGAAGAATTGATGGGGGGCCAATTCTCTAGCATTTGTTTCACACATGTTAGTTTTTGCTCCTGCTGCTATATGGGTATGTCCAGGAAATGGAAGAGTCATGCCAAAGTGGATTCTGGCATGCTCCTTGAATTTGGAAGTCTTGTGCTTGAGTCAAAGTTGAAGGCTGGCTTACCTGCTGATCCACTCTTGGGCCAACTTGGTAACACAAGGGCATATATTATCACTGCCTTGAGTTATATGGGTTTTAGTAAAGAGCAAAAAATGAACTGGAGAGATTTAATCAGTTTTTTTACTGAAATAAATTCTTATGAAAAATTGGCTGAGGTCCTTCTGGAGGATATTGTGCTTGTTACTGACTATGATCTGGGTAGCCACTTCAATACTGTGTGGGATGTTGAAAAAACTACCTCTTCTAAGTTTTTTGAATTTACCTCAGAACCTCAAGCTTCCCATAGTTGATTCTAGTGAATTTTTAGGAAATAAGACTATTATTTTTTATGGATGGATAATTCTTGTTTTCAATTTTTTTTCTGATCTTGAGATAATCAAATTTTTGACTTGGAAACATGGTTCTTTTGGATGATTGAATGCTTCATGATCATACTGCCCGTTTAATTTTTTGAATAAGTTTCTGATTTTAAATTTAATAAAGATTAATTTCAGCCTGTGAATTTAAAACAAACCCTACACTTTTGGAAGATAATGAGATTATTTTTTCATTAAATATTTTTTCAATCATCTGCTGCAAAGCATAACAATCATGAAGAAATATTTATAATTTGTTTTTAAATTAAGAATAGCTGAGTTTCTGTTGAGAAATTAATTTGATATTGTGATTTTATGGGAGTCAAGGACCACTGAATGAAGAATTTCATTATGTTTCATATTAAAAACTCTTCAAAATGAAAATTAAATTGATCCAATATTTTGGGCCTTCCATATGAAAATATCATGTTTTTTTTGACTCAACAGCATCAATTCAGTGTGTTTCTGAAACACTCATACAAAGTTCATGGATGCAACGCAAGGAAATTAGGCACAGCACCCTGCTTTAAAATTACTGGATATATCCAAAAACTGCTTTTCAATATTATGATTGGTTTTTTAAATGAATTAAAAGAAAGCGGAGGATCAAATCATGGCTGTTTTTAGTGTACATAATATTAATCAAATAAATGAAAAAATCTAAATTAATTCAAATATCTCTCTATCCTAAATTTTAGTTTACCTATGATTTATGTTTGATTATCAACATCAGTGATTAAAAATACCTTCTTTTATCAACCAATAATTCATTTATCAAGAAATTAATCATCCAAGGAAACTTGATTCCAATTTTTATATCATCTTAAACCCCGTAGATCCAATAATATCCAACATTTCTGCTTCAAAATGCCACAGGAATTTTTTAAAAATGAGTCAAATCTTTCCCAAAGGTATAAAGTATCTAATACTCTTCAATTAATATATTCCATGCATAAAATGCTAAGCAACCATAAAGTTCTAGTTCAATTTATGCATAGATTTCTTATATATCCAATTTTTGATTTGAACTCATGCAATAGTATACTTCCTTTTCATTTCCTATCAATATCAACCCAAAATTGATTCTTAAAAAATTTATCAACCCAACTCATATTTCACAGAAAACACATATTCAATCCACCAATCTCTCCCAATAACCCTTAAACCTCAAGCAGTAAAAATGGTCCAATTATCCCAGGTACAACAAAAATGGTTGGAAGCAATACAAAAATATATTGATCATGAGCTCAAGGAAAAAATTGAGCCATTTCCTGAAATGTGGACACAAAGTGAAAGTTTGATGCATGAAGAGCAGAATGCAAGAGTTTGGGTATGCAGGCTGCAGAGAATAATTGACAGGGAGGCCTTAGAAATTTTTATTCCAGAGCAATTGATTCCAAAAGTCTGGGAACTTTGGATGGAGAGGCATGAATTTCTTGGAAGGTGTGAGTTGATATATTGTTCAAAAAGCATAGGTAGGATTTCTAATCAATTTCCAATCATTTTACAGCTGTTCAACTGGTGGTAAATAGAATTTCAATCCCAATGGACTTGTCAATGTTTGTCATAGATTATTATTTGCAGCTTTCCCAATTCTTGGTTTCTCTACTTGATATTTCACAGAAATTATGCCTCTTTTTAATTATGACACAAGGGTTGATGAGAACAGAGAATAGAAAGTGCCTTATCTTAAAGTTAATGCTACAAATAGCCTTTCTATGCAATGAGGAAAGAAACCCTCACCGCTGTTTCATAAAAATCCAATAATACATTGAAATTTGTCAACTATTGATTTTGAGACCTTTTGATAATCTTTAAATTTGCAAGTCCATTAAATGTTTCAATGTGACAGAATAAAATCATAAATATTCTCCATTGATTTAATTATAAAATTAATTATTTCATACTAAGAAAATCTATGCATTTTTCCAATGGGGTATGTGTTGGAATTATACTACTTCACGGTTTCTCACGGTTTCCCCTGTCTTCTTATCATCTTCGACGCATGCGTGTCAGTTACTTAGAAATCATGCGGCGTCTCTCACTTCGAGCGCGCATCTCACGACCTTGGGACTTATGCATATTCAATAATGACTACAGTCCATTCAAGTATCGCGCTCTCAGGAGACGCAGAAGTTTCCTCTCCTCGCCAATCTTCTTTCTCCACTCTTTGAATCAACCTCAAGTTCAAGCATCGACGATGAGGACTTCAATCAGAAGATTTTGGCCACCGTGGTCGACTTTGGATAATCCGGTGCGATGAGCTGTTATTAATCGAGTTTCATTGAACCCCTCTAATCTTCCCATCTTCACTCATCCCTCTTAATTAGCTACAACGTCACTTTTAGCTTGTACAGTGGTTGCTTCCAGAACATCTCCTATCTCTTGTGTCCTTGAATCTTCTCATCTACTCTAGCTTGAGTACGGGCATCTCTGATCTCCAGTTGTCATAATATTTTAACTTGTCTAATTTTTCTGTTTAGTTTTTCTGGTTTTAAATATATCATTGCCTCAATAATAAAGGAATCACCTTCTCAGTATGATACCTCAAACGTATCAAATGAAAATCTTTTCTGATGAGATCACCTCATTTTAATCTCAAAAAAAGCTTGAAAAAGGCCCTATTAATTGAAATGAAAGAACTCATTTTTTATAAGCAGCTCTCTTTATAAAAAAATTCAATCATATTTGGCTTAAAAGAAAAATAAAACTTGAAAAAAGAAATCTTGATGTGTGTTGCAAGTAACTTGAAATCTTGTTGTGAAATATTTTCCTCTCATGAACTCCAACCCACCCATGAAGGTAAACACAAGTGGAATAGTGAGAATATTTGTTTTTATTTATGTGGTCAGGCTTTATATGTCTCAAGAGATTTCATTTGAATCTTCCAAAGTCATTTTTTAACCAAATAAGATGAAATGGTTTCAATACATTAAAGGAAGTAAGAAAATGATATTTCTCATAAAATTTAATTCTATCTAATTTCAATTGCAAAAGGTCAATGTTAAATTTTCAACCTTGTAACCCCTTTCACTACCCAAAACAGGTTGTGTGGTGCTATTTGAAACCCATATTGGGTTTAAAAAGGCGTTTCGCGCCTGTTTGCAACCACAGGGTTACAAATTTAACATTGGAAATTTCAAAAGTTTAATCTAAAATGTGGTAAATGATCAATAAATGAAGTTTTCATACCATTTTTTTTAAGAATATTACCTTGGACCTCTTTTCAATTAAGCAGAATTGCAGCACTCGAAATTTCAGATGAATCCTTGTGAATTTCCATTGAAAACCAGAAACATTCAGTTACTAAAAAAACTTTTAATATTTTCTTTACCTGTAGCAGATATCAAAACAGATTCACAATTAGATTTTACTGCAAGTTGGATCAAAATTGCACCTCTTAATTCCAGTAGGGGAATATTTTTTTTTTCAAGAATTTTCATACCAATTCACAATTGAAATTTGAATCCCCATGTAAAGAATTAAAGAAGCATTTCATTGATTTCAATACTAAACCTGGGGGAAATGGATCATCTTTATCATACTGTAGATTTAAAACATTTGGGTGAAATTTGAAACAAATTAAGTGCTCATTGCAGTAATTTGATAAACATTCTATTTTTAATGATAGTTTTCTTCTTGATTTTAAATAAATTTACCAAGGAAATACTTGTTTTGCAACAGCAAGCGTTTGAATTTCATTTTGAAATCTCTAAAATCATTTCAACTGTAAAATTTAATGATAAGTTTTAATCTATTTTCTGGATTAAATCTTTTTCCTGCTCAAGGGAACAGAATGATTGTTATTCCCAACTTCATTAAAAATGATAAAAAATCATCATCTAAATCAAGATCCATATTAAAGAAAAACATGAATAAAAAATATGGTCATTTTTATCAACTCCAAGTGGCAGTTCCAAAAAATTTCTTCCTCCTGACAATATTTTTTTGTCCATTGAACAATATAGAATTTTGCTCACCTTTTTTAAATGAATTATGGAGTAGCTGCATAACCAATTGGAGATGTTAAATTTGTAAATGAACCCTTTATGATCTCTCAAAATTAATCATATTCAATAGCTGATAACTTCAGATTCAGCTTTCTGCAAATTTGTTCCCTCCATGAAATCTACACTCCAAACAAACCCACACAATTTTCAAGCGCTACTTTAATACTTCCCTATATTATAATATGGATTTTAGACCTCCTCATATTTCAGTTCTTCTTCAGCCCATTGAAGATCAAGTACCAGTTTTAAACTCAAAAAGAATCAATAAAATTGACCCAAACAACAACTTTTTAAAATTGGAAAAAACCAATGAAAACCTCTATGGAGGGAAGAAGAGCATACCTGGAAAGTTCAAAGAGCAATTTCAGAAATAATTAAAACGCTATGGCATACATGTTCCCACTTTCCAATGGTACCATCATAATTCAACGAATTGGGACCAAATATTGTCAGAAGTGTTAATAAAACTTTGGTTAAATGCTAAGGAAAATAATGTATTTGCAAATGGTCCACTTGATATTGAATTTTTCAAGAGGGAAATACTCTTTGGCCTACTGGAACGCTGGCTTAATGGACAGAAGAATAATTAGATGAAGCCTAGGACATATAACAAGAAGCCTAGGTCTACATTTAAACACAGAGTAAGCTTAAGATTGCTCTCCATTTTCTAAATCCTGTTAGCTGAAATTTTGTTCTTCCATCTGCCAGATATAGGGAAACCGCTTGGCCACTGCAGAGCTCCATATGGGAAAGGATTTGGAAAAACACCTTCTCCCTAGTTTAGAATGCTGCTCAGATACAGAAGAAGAAAATGAGGGGAAATATCAATCTGTCCAAGTGTATTGGAGAAGCAAAATTTATTCACATTTTCTTTATAATCTTGATAAAAACACTCAACTATTTATCAGAGATGAAAGAAGAAATTCAATCTGAAAAACAAGTACAATATGGAAGAAACTATGATGGGAAAATCCAAAATTATCAGATGAGACCATTTGAAGCCATCCCTTCTAATTTTTACTGCCCTCTATTTCTTGCCACATTAAATTGGACAGAGAAGTTGGTTTTGGAGACGAAGGCAGGAGAGGATAATTTAGAAATATTAGCAAAATCACTTGAAACCCCACTTTGGTTTTAAAAAATTTGTTTCCAATTAAATCTATATTTCCTCTGTTTTCACCCAGAAAACAATATCAAAAGCTCTAAATTTTAGGAAATTTTTATTTATCAATTAATTCCTGCTAAATAAAAAAAAATCAATTGCACTAGATTACTCTTTTTGACATTCAAATATTATATTAAATGTTTAAAACAAAGTTTCTTCCAAAAAATATTGTAGAAATAAAATAATTAAAGGCAATGGTTTTCTTTTTTTAAATTCATTGATTTTCTCAGAGAAAATGTGAACCTCCCCAATTATTTCAATTTCAAATTGATTTGTTTGAAATATATAATTGAACTCAATTTCTATGTGGTAAAATATTTTCAACATGTCTGAGCATATTTTTGAATCTTCAGTTAAAAGTTAGATTGACGTTTAAATTTCCTACATCAACTTAAGATTTTTTAAATTTCACAAGAAGAAAAAGAAGATATTAAAAACTGAATTTAAACCTTCAAAAAATAAAATTTGTTTCAAACACAAATTTAAAAAAAAAAAAGAACCCTCAAACCTCTTTTAATTATTGAATAAGAAATAGAAAGAAAAAAAGCATCAAAATCTTGATTATCTAATCCTGGTAGTGACTTGTATGTTTCATGTGTGAAAACCCACTGCTTCACTCCTCTTTCACTTTACATAGAATTGAATTCCCCAATAATTCCAAATATTCTGTATTCCATGCATGCATTAGAATTACTGGGAATCCTCAAGAACTGATACAAACAAATTTTCTCAGGTTCCATGTAAATTTAGAAAAAGAGTTTTCTAAAAACCAAAACAAGATTCAGGTGCTACACCTTCTGGCAGGTGCCGAAATTTTTTTCATGGTGATTGGTGAATGTTTATTCCCATTCTTGTGATTTTACTTATTCTGATTGATTAATATTTTTTAATTCTCTGGTTCTATTTTATTGGAAAAATAAATTCAATCTAAATTATTCTTTCCAGTTAAAAGCCAAATTTTTGCAACAAGTATGGAACCAGGGAATTCTGGTGGAAATAGATTCCATGAATTCATGCTAAGATAAGCTTTCAAAGAAATACAAAAATCAAATGAAGAAATCTATGGAATTTGGAAGGACCAAGTTCAGATTCTATTCAAACTAAAAGGAGTGAAACATAAAATTTAGGAACTGAACAGGTTACCACTCTCACAGGTGGAATTAAAATTTCAAGTCATAATAATGTTCAAAATTGAAGGAATAACTCATGGAAATTTATTGAAAAAAATCAAAAATAAGTTCAGAAAAGGTGTTTTAATGAGATATAACGGCAAGTTTTTCATCATCTCAGTCATCAAACAGAGAAATGATCTTAAAAACTTTATCTAACATACCTTTTCCAAGGAAGCCATTGAATCTTTTATCACAAACACAAGGATATCAATCAAAGTTATTCTTGAATTCAGAATTGATCTCCCTGAAAACATTTTGGTGTAATTAATTCTCTTCAAGTTTACTCCAACTTTTCACAAACTAGGCAAAAAAATAATGCACTCTCATATAGAACTATCAGCCAATATGGTAATCAAAAATTTGATACAAGTTTATAATGAGTACAAAGTTTCAAAGAAGGAAACCTCAAAACACACTGAGACAGTTCTAGCCCTATCCAAATCTTTGAATTCAAATTTGAAATGGGATAATTTCGGCATTGATGAATATCAAATTACAAAAAAATCAGAAAAATAAAAAATTCAATACAGGTACAAGCATAATCACTTGGCCCCAGAGTGGTGGCAGGAAAAACAAAGAAAATGGAGAGAATGGCCTAAGAATGGAAGGAATAAAGGAACCAGCACAGCTCAGGATCAGAAATGGTGCATTTCCTTAGACTGGTAGCCCCATGGGTTTCAGAAGGTGACTTAGATTTGAAAATCATACTTGACATCAGTGCCAAAAACCACGTGGTAAACTCAAAACAATTATCCTCATGATTGAAGGAGGATAGTGGGAGTATATTAAAAATTGAAAAGAAGGAGCTGCACTTCCAATAAAAGGGAAAGTTAAAGTCTCCCTCAGATGGAAAAACAGGTTTTTTACCCTTGAGGATTTTCTCTACATCACTGAAATTTTCAATAACATATTGGGGCGTATCAAATTTAACCAAACCCGCCATTTTTTAATGGCAGTTTCAACCCAAATCTGCCATCTCATACCCGCCATCAAAAATCAAAAAAAAACACATATTTCTCATCAGAAGTTTCAAAGTTAACATGAAATAAGTGGGGTTTTTCAAATAAAGTATTTAAAGGCTTCCGCAACCTGTACATGTCATCCATGCCTGGCTTCCCACCTCCTTCTACCTCCAACCTCATTGCAAATATTTTTTTACCTCCAGCCTCATCATAAAAAGATTCACCACTCTAATCATCACATAATCACTCATCAATTCATCACCCTCATCACTTGATCACTCACCGCTTTATCACTCTAATTGCTTCATTGCTCTTATCACTCTACCTCCAATGAGAATTTGTACCTCCAACCTCATCCAAAGAATCCAATCATTGTTTTATTTCTCTTGTCACTTTATCTCTCTGATCAATTCATATCTCTCATCACTTTATCTTGCTTGTCACTTTCTCCCTCTCATCACCTTATAGCCCTTACTCTTTCCAAATGGCCCCTCAGCTAACCCCCCCCCCCCGCAAGTCCACACAAAAGTCCAAGACACCAAAGCAAACATTGCCAAGGAACTCCACAACAAAAAATCCTCTCCCATCAGCTTCCAACGGCTCAAACAATCCTCCCCCATCAGCTTCCAAGGCGTAAGTCAACTCAAGAGAGTTGATCACATCATCCTTGTCAACTGGATCATAATAACCTCCAACTATGATGCCTGCTTTGGATTGGACAATGAAACACGGGTTGGCTAACCTCCATCCTCTAAGGTCAATGGTTATCTCCTGATGGCCAATGAACTCAAGAACAAAATAAAAGGTAGGCTGGATCTGTCATCCAAACAGATGAGGGAGCAATTCAAGAATTATCAAGCCAAGTACAAAAAGGCCCACTCCATGTCAATCTCCACTGGCTTTGGTATCACCAACTATGACAAAGCCGAGGGAATCAACTTGGTGGTTGATAAGTTGGACTCCATTTTTCCTTTTAAATTCAAATGGATGAAATCTTTTGAAAGAAGGGCAACATCACCCCTTGAGCCAATTTTGATTCCCAAAAGTCAAATTCAGTCCATGCTAAGGACTTGGCTGGGGATTCTCAGCAAAACAATGTTGATTCTGAAGAAACCTTTGCCTTGGAGTGGCCCCCATCCAATGCTAAGGAGGATATTCAAACGCAATCATCTCCAATCACATCTACTTCCGCATTGATTGATGTGTCAAACCATACCTTGGACCCCTCTCCTCCTTCTTTAGATTTCTCTCTTACTGGGTTAGCAGGTCTCATCAACCTTGCTGATGCAGAACAAGATACTCCTCAGTCTCCGTTGCCCTCAACATTGGTCAAGTAAGGAACCAAGCTCTTTTCTCTTCTGTCTAGTTAATCCTAACTGATTTATATTGTGAAAAAACAGGCTTATTCCTTCCAGAATGGCCAAAAAATCATACCAATAGAGCCTCCCACATCGCCTTCAAACAATAGTGAAAAATTTCAGACTCACACCTCCTCTGCCAAGGGTAAGCAAAAGGCCTCCCATTCCATCAATATCAACCCCAAAAGTCATCAAAAGAGGAGAAACACTTCCAGTTTTTCAGGCTTTGAAGAAATCATGGAGAAGCAAGATTCATGTAACTCCATTGGTTGAATATCCTTGCTTTCAAAATCATGCTCATTGCTTTTCCCTGCAAAAAACAGTAAAATCACAAATTGAATCCAAAAAACTTGAGTTTGAAAAACAAAAGTGAGATTTTCAACTTGCCATGGATGTTCAAAAGCAGAAAGCCAAGATTTTGGCTCATCAAAAAAATTGGATGCTGAGTGAAATTTCAAAAAGGTTGAGCTAGAGTTTTAAAAAGAGGAAAAGGAGAAGGATTGACAGCAAGCACACCTGGAAAAGGATGGGGAAGAATTGCAACCAAAAAAAAGGATAAGGTATCAGTAGCTTTGGCTTTCATTGGTAGAAGTAGAACAGTAGATGAAATACAGCAGATAACTCAAATTCTGGGCTTGTAAATATATTTGCATGGGTGAAAGAAACACATAAACTTTTTTTTGATTACAAAGTTTGAGAGTATTCTTAACCCCACCAACATACAGATCTTTTTTGTTTTTACTTATATTTTTTTTCTACAGTAAATTTGGCCATTATTTAAGTCCCTACAAGTGTGATTTGTGGGGAGAAATCAAAAGGTTTAGGCTTGGAACCAAATTCCAACAAAGAGAAAGAGGTGATCTTGTTGTTCCTAATGGTATCACGGTTTGATTCAAAGGAAAGTTTGTCCAAATTGCAAAGAATTTGTCCTAGAATTTGGGATAATTTGTTGGCATTAAGGTTGAGGAAAGCATAATCTTGAGGAGAAGATCTAATAGATGATTTCTTCACATAATGTCCAAATAACTCCAAAGGGTGCATCAATTTTTGCTATCCAACTGCCCAAATTTTTCCACCCCAAGATCTTGAAGGACCAACTGTGTTGAAAAATTGTTTTGAACCATGAAGGAAAGTGGTTAAAAAGTTGATCTCCTTCTTATCTTGTTCTGATATTTTATCCAAGGGCACAAAATTGATTATTGCAACCAGGGATTGGTGATCAGATTGATTGAGGACAATTACGTTTCCACTGTGGAAGAAATGGAACCATTTGATTTTTTGTTTTGCTTTCTCAAACTCTTCTTGGGTGGGCTTTTGACTATTCTTTTTCTTTTTGGAAACAATTGAAGGGTACAGATCCAAAGGACGCAGTTTCCAACCAGACCAGACCACCTTTTCATTGACACCTTCCTCAGCAACCTCCAAAGATATTTTTGAATCCCTCATTTGAATCCTCTTTTGGTGACAGGCCCTATTCTTCCCAACTTTAATTATGTTGGTCAATCCATCTCCTTCCATCTTGATCCCTCCCATCCATATACTCTGATTGGTGTGAGGAACAAGATTGGATTCAATATTTTTTGTAACACTTTGAGGTGGGTGGGAGAAGAATGGGACATTCACCAATAGCGGTTGAGGGATTGAAAAAAAAAACCAAAAAAAACAGTCAGTCAAATGGACATCATCAGTGAAACAAGATTGTATCAAAAAAAAAATGAAATCAAACCTGGACTTGATCCCAAGTTCACCAGAAACGTGATCCCCAAAAAAAAAAAAAAAAAAAAAAAAAAAAAAAAAAAAAAAAAAAAAAAAAAAAAAAAAAAAAAAAAAAAAAAAAAAAAAAAAAAAAAAAAAAACTGTACCAAAAAAAACATCACATCAACACCCAAAAAAAAAACTAAAGAAAAATTAGGTTGGGCCTGTAGCCTAGGTGAAGAGAAAGCAATTCCATCAAATTTTTTGATAAATCACAATCCGTAATTTTGAACCTGGTCCTGATCAATAATGCTCACCCAGGCATATACCCTTTCTTGGATATCTTCTGGTTTTAAACCAATGTGGGGTATCAATAAAAAGATGGATTTTCTAATCTCAAAATTTTAAGCTGGGGGAAGTATTTCAGGGGATATGATAAGTTCATAAGCCCCACCATAGCAAAGGGAACTCAATTGAAATTTTACAACAAAAAACCAAAATGAAAGTTGACCAACCATCCAAAATGGGTGTAAACCAAGGACCAAAAATATCTGAATTGGGGTCAATCAATGGGTTACAAGATGCCTAAGGGCCATCAAGTCATTCAGCATTAGGGATAATCCTGGTAAAGGGATTAGGAAGGTAAAATTTTACCAGGGATGGAAGGGAAATGTAATTGTATAGGGTCAGGATTGATCCAACTGGAATACTTGGGTTGACTGCACCAGCTGCGTTGGTAACTATGTTCAATATAAGTAGTAGGTGTATAAAGCCAAAAAATCAAATCAAAACCTTGAGAAATGCACAATTTCCAGTTTGGAAAGTATTAAAGAGGAAGTGGGGGGAGTGGACAAACTGATGACAGCTTGAAAGCCCAGCAGTTTGAAAAGCCAGACTGTGAAAACAACATCCTTGATGGTGTAACCTCTTTGTAGAGAACTTTGTATCAATATCTTATTTTACAAAAACCTAACTCCAAGTAGACAACACCTCGAGATGACTCACTCGTGTAAAATATTAAGTGAATTATGAAACCTAGACCAGGCTAATTCATTTCAAATTCAAGCACGAGGTCAGAAACTTTGAACACTAGTTGAGTAAAGAGATAAAGAAAGAGACCACAAGGAAAACAAACATAAACTGATGGTTCTACGGCTGGATGATGACCTCTAATGAGATTTTTGGTAGAACAGAGCATTGATTGAGGATTCGTCGTAGACTTATCCGACCAAAGAAAAGATTCTGGGACCAATAGTAGAATTATTCGGAGGAATTTTGAGTTTATTCCTTTAATTCAGTCTTCAGGTCCTGATTTTTCGGTGATTGAAGTTGTAGGCGAGGAGTTGGCCAAGTGGTCGAGTCTGAGTGATCTGGCGTTGGTTGGGAGATGGTTGCTTGTCTCTTAAGTGTGAGTTGAGTAGTTGCTGGAGAGTCGCGGGTGAGAGATTCTTCTGGTGCGCGAGACAGATGACAGAACAGGTGACAGTACAGTTGAAAGAGCTACAACAAGACATTCAGAGACGAGCATGACACAAAACACCAGATGTGAAACAAATAAATAAATGAAAATGAAAGTAACACAACAACAGGGCTGACATAAGGATGAGCGCAGATGAAAACATCAAAAACTCATAATGACGGAGCCTTTGTTGATGGGAGTTGAATGGTATTGAAATTAATAGAAGCAGATGTCAAATTCACAATATATAACAATATGATTGATTCAAACCAAATATGCTGGTATATATGTGAGCTTTGTTTCTTTTGAAGAGATTGAGTTGCTTCCTCTCTTTCTATCTCAGTCCTAACTTGGAATGTGACCAATTTGTTAAAAGAACCAAAAATAGGGCTTGTTGATTTACCTTCCAGATTGACAGACAACTTGATTTTGACCAAGTTTCCCAAATACTAAGCCTTTGGACTTGTTTCCCTTGACAACAGACATAGTCCTAATATGAGTCCATTGATTGATTTGGCCATAACTGATCATCTCCGGGTCTTGAAGCTTTGTGGCTAGTTCATCCAACCCCAAACCACAGACAATTACGACCTTGGGACAGTCATCTGGATCTTTGATGAGCTGTTGGATGGAATTGTAAGCTACTACAAGTTGGCAATGGAGGGCCTCAAAAGCCAAAAGTAAGATCAACAAGTCAGGTTCTGACATCTCCAATCAATTGCTACTCTCCCTGGATTGGAGACTTGATGAAGTGATTGTTGGTTCTTTGACTGGGTTTTTTAGGTCCTAAAGGATGGAAGATTGCAATATGATCTCTACTGGCGGACTGGTTTAAGATTGAGTCAGTACTACTGGTAACCCAACAGGGGACTGGTAGAAAGTTCGAGGGCAGCACGTACCTGGTGGTCCCTATCCCAAGTTAGAGTTCTTGATGGTTAAACTTAAGAGGCTTCCATGTGTTCTGGTATTTAAGTATTTGAGTATCAATGTGTATCTATTGAAACCCTGCAGGAATACGTGAATGTGAATATCTAGGGGCAAGCAAGGAGTAAGGTGGGGCCGGCAGGCAAGCAAGGAGGGGGGGTGGTGAAGGAGTGGGTTAGCTTCTGATGATGGGGAGGATGAGGAGGAGGATGATGAGGATAGAGGGCTTACTGGTGCCAAAGGTGGTGGGTGAGGTGGGGGTGGTGGGTGGGGTGGAGGTGGTGGGTGAGGAGGAGGTGGTGGGTGAGGAGGAGGTGGTGGGTGAGGAGGAGGTGGTGGGTGAGGAGGAGGTGGTGGGTGAGGAGGAGGTGGTGTGTAAGGAGGAGGTGGTGGGTGAGGGGGTGGTGGTGGGTGAGGATGAGGTGGTGGGTGAGGATGAGGTGGTGGGTGATTAGAAGGTGGTGGTTGAGGAGGAGAGTGGACTTGTGGGTGGGTGGTGTGGTGGGGTGAGGTGTTGGGTCAGTTTTTTCTAAGAAAAAAAAAGAAGAAAAAGAAAAGAAAAATAGGAAAAAAGAAAAAAACCAATCCAGCCTGGAAACTTGGGTGAAAAACCAAAAAAAACTTACTGTGAAGTTATTTTTCACCTATTTAAAAGTCAAAAATTACTCATCAAACAAGCAAGGGTGAGAGGAAGAATCAGCTCTCTCATAGAAGAAGATTAGGGACAAGATGAGACAAGGATGACTTGAGGTGGGTCAGGAATATAATCTTCAAATATTTTGTCCCATTCATCTTTGATGTTGGCAAAAAGATTGTGAAGTATTACACAGGTGATAATCCAGTTGATGAGGAACTTCATTTCTTTGAGTTTTTGAAGCTGGTTTTGCATTTCTTTTGAGCAGGCTCATCTTCCTTTCAGGACTCTTATGGCATTTTCAATCAAAACTTGTGATTGGGAAAGATGATAGTTGAAATTGGTTTTTCCTTGATTGTCAGATGAAACATTCTGGTATGCTGGAACCACATATTTTCCACTAGCATAAGCTGAATTGGCCAGAAGGTATTGATCTTGGTCAAAGTAGTTCCATGTTTTTTGGAAGATTTGCATCCAATTGAACACGTATGAATAATGAAAATAACCTGGAAGGCCAGCATGGAGGGATATGAACCTCTTGTTGTTATCACAAACAAGTTGTAGGGCCATTGAGTATCTAAACAAAAAGATGAAACATATTTGGTCAGTTGTGTGATCAAAGTTGTTATCAAATTCATTGTAAAAGAAATGAATCAGTTGCCTTTTTTTGCAATCAAAAAGTGGTTGCCATCTAGCTTGGGTTTTTGACTCAAGGGGATGGTGGTTCCATCAACAAACCCAATGCAACCGGGAAAGCCTTTAGTCTCCATTACTTGAGATATCTCCTTGCGTTTTTCTTTTTTTGGCCAAGAAAGGACTGAGCAATGGAAAGATAGGATAGCAATAATGACTCTTTTGGTGTATAAGTCAATGCTTCCATAACTGACTGAGAATAGATTTTCCAATCAATGGATTGCTTCTCCATTTCCATTTGATCCCAATCTACAAAGAGCAACAGCAATTTGGATGGCTGTATCGCGTTGAGGCTTCCAAGAATTGTTCTTGAAGATGTGGCGGTCTTCAATCATCTCTAAAAGTTTCATGAATGAAGGCAACAAAGTTTGGAATAGTTGCTGGAAGCTCAATTCAGAGATGAGATGAAGCTTTTGCCGTTCATACATAGGGTTGTGGAGGGTGTGTATTCTTGGAACCATGTATTGCTTTTCCAACAGAGAATTCAAAGCTAACCAAGTTGATTCCAAATTGGAGTCTGAATCAGAGTCTGAATGGGAGTCAAACAGTAGCAAAAGTTCAGTCAGCTTTTTTGCATTTTCAACTTGCTGGCAGGAAGTTTGATTGGACATGTTGAGAAAGATGGTGATGTGATGTGGGGTGATGAGATGATGATGGGATTTGTGTGAAGATGGAGATGTAAAAATTGATAGAGATGAGATTTGTGTGATGCAATGGAGATGGCATTGGTATGGATTTGCTGATGTGGATGGTTGTTTTAGATGTGATGGATGGTGGATGGATGATGATGCATAAATGGCAAGTTTAATGGCGGGTTTGATGTTTGAAATCTGCCATTTTCATGAAACCCGCCTTTTTGAAATACACCAGTTAGGGGGTATGTGTATTTCAGAAACCCTCCATTTTTAATGGCGGGTTTTGTCAAAAACAAATGGCAGGTTTCTAATGGCGGGTTTGCTAACTTTGATATGCCCTATTGATTCCAGGAGTTCTAGACCAATATGGATGTATGGTACAAGCAAGCGTAGGAAAGTTTTCTGTGAAAAAAGGTGGTGAAGCTTCCTTTGAAGGATTTATTTGGAATAATCTATACTCAATAGAAGGCCCCACACATTCAGGGTGGAACCCCAAATGCCACTTCTTATCAAACTCTGGTACCCTCATGGAAACTTATGAAAAATAGGGCCACACCAATTTTAGTAGGCTGAGGCCTTTCCTACCCCCTTCTTTCTCTGCCTCTGATTTAAAATACTCTCAATTTCCCAACTGCCTAGTTTCCAACATTTCCAGGCAGCCTTTCTCACATAATTTGATTCAAGTTTCTAAGCCATTTAAAAAAATCCCCTTGTACTTTATAGGACAAATTTCACCTCAGACAGATCCTTTAAAATTATTTATCTAGTTGATAAATTCTCTGTATAAATTGCAGGATTTCCTATTTGCTCAAAATTTTACATGGAGGAAACTGTGATTAACCTTCTCAACTCTGAACACAACTTGCTAAATCTATAAACTTGAGTGATATGCACAGATGCCAGAAGCAAGTTGAGCATGGATTCCTTGTATAAATACTTCAAAGAACACCCAATTCAATACTTGGTTACTGAAAATATTCATCATGAGCACAATGGATGGGTAGAAAAATCAAATAGAAGACCCACTGAGTCTGTACAATCAAAAAACCAATTAACTGGTTTCCCAAAAAACCCTTGGCCTTAAGAAAGTCATGCCGCATTGATCTGAACCATATACCTCAAGAGGATTGGGAAATGATTCACCAGGAACTACACAAACACATTCATGGCAAGGAACTTCCCTCTACCTACTTAAAGCCAGTGGGAAAAAAGGTATTTTATTTGAAGAATGATGTGCATAGGGGAATAAACTTTGATCTCCTTGGGGAAGAAGAAACTCCTCTGGTTTAAAATACCTCTCTTTTTTCCTATGGAATTCTAAAAAAAAACACTCTTAATCATATCCAAAAAAGTGTCTAATTTTTGTTGAAGTTTAAGTTGAATGCTCTGGTCAAGACACTTAAGAAATGAGGAGAAATAATCTTGTGACGCCAAGAGGAGCAAATCAGGGAGTCAGAGGGAGCACTCCGGTTCAGTTTGAGGAAGAACTGATAATTGAATTCACTTGTTCAGACATCAGTATAAATAGACTAATTACATGATTGCTAACAAGTGGTTTTCAATAGGAATAATAATGAATAAACTTGTATAATGAATATTGGGGACAGTACTAGAGAGCACAGTAGTCACAGTGAGTGGTTACTAAGCTAACTAAGGACTGCTATAACCAGACTTGAGTTGCACTACAGTATTAGGAAACACTTACTGAGACAGAATTCTAAAAATTCTCAAAGGAAAAGTTTTTCCTGAATTCTGGTGACTCCTCTATGGAATAAATTGAATTTGAACAAGTCATTAACAACGTAACTCACGACATAAAAAGATCAAAATGAAGAGACCGCCAAATTTTTTTCTCCTCACAAACAATCAAATGAAGGATATGAAACAGATTAATATGGAGAAGGAAAATTTCAGTCTTTTGAGCAAAAATAAGACTCTGAAGAGAAACAGGTGGGATCACTACTAAAAATTGGGACTGAATCAGTCCATATTAAATTATTGCTGCAAGACAAATCAAAGGTGAAACCACCTCAAAAATATGTCTTCCACCATTAATACAAACCTAAGTCATATGAAGATGCAAGGAGGTGCCCAGACAAAGATCATTTTATCTAATCAATGGATAAAGAACTCAGTGGAATTGAGGAGATATACGTGTGGGAAGAATATTAAATTGTAGAATTAATCAATTAACTGAAGAAAAATTGGATATAAAATACCAAATAAAACTGCCAAAGCAATCCTCTCACTTTCAAAAGTTGACTTTGGGTACAGGGATTCAACAAGATCTACCTTCTAGAATGCAAAGAGTCTTTTTACCCTACAGGGAAAGCTGCTTCTCTCAGATTTCCTTCAATATAGGCTTGAGATAGAAATCTTCCAATCAATCAATTAAATTTCAAAGGAGATTTTGTACATGCCCTGATTCATGAAGAAACCATCATAATTAATCCAGAAGGATCCTCTTGGTAGGCTCCATATCTCAAATTTAAATAATATTTATATGGCTTGAAACAAGCTCCAAAAAAATGGCAAAAACCTTTGACCAACTGGATTAAGTCACAAGTCTTCATTGAATGACTCAGTGAGCCCTGCTTGTAATACAATCAACAGTTTAAATCAATCCTATTCATGCATGTTGAAAATCTCATTCTTGTGGGAGATCCCCCTGAATTCACTGCTTCTTTTCTTTTCTGCTCTAAAATTCCAAAGCCCATCCACCCAATACAGTGCTTTCCATGAAATTTATAAAATATTGCTCAATAATTAAAACCTTGTTTCCCAATTGTATTCAAAAAGTTCTGGAGGAACCTGGTTTTCAAGATGAAAATCATTTCTCTACTCCTCTGTCTACTAATGCAAAGCTTATTTCCACATCTGATGACAAAAAGCCTTCACAAAACTGAACATCAACTAAAATTCACAAATTTGCTTACTCAATTACATCTCCTGCCTCAGTCAACCAAAATTTTTTTTCAATTTCCTACTTGGATTGATTCCAAAAATTAAACTGGCCTAAAAGGCCTCTTTGAAAATATAGATAAATTTTGGTTCAATTCAAAAACTTTAAATATTGATATTAAAGCTAATCCTTTAATCACAGATCTGTAAATTTGCACAAAATACCTCCCACATGAACAAATACTTTATTTCATGGTGATTTCAAGAAATTATTTCTTTTGTATTCTGAGGTTTCAGTCTACAAGCTGGGTCTTTTGAAACTTTATACTAAATCTTTGATAATTTTTGGAGCAATAGAAACACTTCAAACATTCCATAAAAAAAACAAAAGAAAAATACCTTTCATTGGAAATTTCAATCCTTTTATTTGATTTTTTTATGATTCAAGCTCTCAGAAATTCAAAAAACAATAAAAGAGCTTTTCAATATGTTTCTTGGATTTTTTGGATGTATTCTTTTAACTTGAAAAATTAATGAAAAAAATCGAATTTCTCATTGGATTTTTGGATCCTTTTATTTGCCTTTTAAATTCTTTTTTTTTCCTTTTTGGTTATTGAGGCTCAAAGAAAGTCAAAAAAAATCAAATACCTTTTATATTTTTTTTTATAGATTTTTTGGATGTATCCTGGGCCTCCCAAAATTGATTCAAGCTTGAAAATGCTTCAAATTAACACATCAAATTCAATGCATTTTTTTTTGATCTGGCATCAAAATTTCCCTCAATTTATTTTGACAGAAATTCAGAATGGAATTCAAAGATTCAACTAAAAAATTTCTCACTGCTGGTCACATGTTTTACCACCCAAATTATATATATCAACAAAAATCATTCAAAAGAAAAGAGGTGGTCCACATTTTTCACTCTCCTTTTTGTCATAATTTAATACATACAAAGAATATATATGGATAAAAATGTTAATTTTTATTTAATTATGATTATTTTTATGTTTCTGCTTGATTTTCCTCAAGGGAAAAACCTCATTACCAAACTCTAAATATTTCTGAAGAATTGTTTTCAGTATTTTGAATCCTTGGTCACAAATCTTTTGCAAATTGAATCTAATCAGGGAGCTGACCAATAATCAGACTTAAAATGAAGGGAGAATTGAGGTTTGAAATATTTTAAAAGAATGAAGAAAATAGGAGAATATTTGGAATTTGGGGTGGGAGGGGAATTCACAGGAAGATAAGTGCAAGTAATTAAATAAGAAAACACAACCACTTGGAAATTATATGTTTCAGAGCAAAGGGAACCATGGCATGGAAATTTCATCCACATATTTATGGGAGCTGTGTCAGAAATTTGGTTGAGTTGCCTCTTTGCTTCTTGTAAATTTTCACCCCAGATTTCATGTAGCAATATCTTGGGTCCTTGGAAATTGGGTATGAATTCAGCTCTTTCACCATTTATTTCCTTACTTTAATCCAGTCTTCTGATTTCCTCCCAAAAAAATGGCTGCTGCTCTAAATTGAAGTAATATCTTGGTTCCTTGGGAATTGGGTGTGAATCCAGCTCTTTCACCATTTCTCTCCTTACTTTAATCCAGTCTTCTGAGTTCCTCCCCAAAAAATTGGCTGCTGCTCTAAATCCACAGTTTCCACTGACTATGAAATCTTGCACATATAATTTATGTTGAATTGCTGTTTTGGGGGAAATAAATTTTTTGTATTGGAACTGAAACCAAGAATCAGATTTCTTTATAAAATAAAATATGGTTGTAAGATAAAACTCACTTTTACAATTGATACTTTGTCAAAAATTACAGAAGAAGAATAAGATAATTTACACAAAACCCAGGGGCAAAATTGAAAAGAAGAAAAAATGAAAAACTGAAAAACTGAGATATTTTCAAATGTGATCACTTTCTCACTTATTTTTGTTGCTGTTTTTGCTGATAAATTCCTTCCAGGAGGCTGGTAAAGAGCATCATCTTCTTCATTTCCTTTCTTTTTTGACTTTATTCTTGTACCAGGAGTTTATTCAAGAGACCCAACTCACTTGTTCACAATGGTTTCAGACCTCTGAGAAAACATTAAATGAAAAAATCAATAAGCAATAATATCACAAGCATCAACAAAAAAATGAAAATC
The DNA here is from genome assembly GCA_025617555.3 of Puccinia polysora. Lineage (NCBI taxonomy): Eukaryota > Fungi > Basidiomycota > Pucciniomycetes > Pucciniales > Pucciniaceae > Puccinia > Puccinia polysora. The sequence goes on along the minus strand of CM062614.1, from coordinate 31,237,095 downwards.
TCACTTTCTTAATAACATACAAATCTTGAAGCTCTTCATCTTTTTATTCATCCTCTTCATCCAAATTTTGGAGCTCTTCATCTTTTGAATATTCCTCTCCAGTCGGAAAATCATCCTATTTTGCAAAAATGATAAGAAATAATTAAAAAGGAAATTCCATTTTCAGAAAAAAAAGTATATATAGAGATTCACCTCTTCCTCTGATTCCCCCCTTTTTTTAAATTCTCATTTTCCTTTTTGGCCTTCCAATTTCTCAAAACCTGAATAAATACATGAAAAAACAAATAATTATCAAAGTTAAAGTTTTTTTCCCTTTCAAAAAATGGTTACCAACCTTTCAATTTCTTGTGAATTTCTTCTTTGGCCCTCCCCTCCTCTTGAATTCTTCTGAATATTCAAAGCCAGATGGATATGTTTTACTTGAGGACTGAGAGATCTTATTAAAATTATTGGATGCTCCTTTGGATCTTCCTCTTGATTTGGGTCTTTGAGTGGAATTGGACTCTTGAATCAGAACAAGTTGATATTTTGCACTGTATAGCTTCTTGGTTTCATACAGATAATATTGCTGTTCTCCAGGTGGTAACTTGGGGAATTCTTCAAATATTTCAGTGAGATATGGCTTTGCATTACTTTTTTTGGATGGATAATCAAGGGTTTCCAATTTCTTAGTTGAAACAGCATTCAGAGTCAACTGGAGAAAGAAAAATAAAAATCAATCAGGAAATTATTGATTTGAGGTTAAACCCAAATTTAACTTACTGAGAAGGGGGCTTTGGCATTCCATTGAGGATTAAAATCTTCAATTTTGAAGAGGTCACCCTTTCTGATAGATAATTTTACTTTTTGAATACATTTGGTAAACACTTAGGTCCATTTGGTAAACACTTTGACCATTTTTAGAAAAAAAGTGGAGGATTGAAATGAAAATTTTGATATTGGGGTGGAGTTTTATTTCCCAGAAGGAAAAATTGAAGGGAATAAAGCATGGATATAAATTGATTGAATTTGATGAAATACATCTCTTCCAGTGTTATCTTTTGTAATAAAAAGAAAAAGGAAAAAATAAGTCTTTTGAAGAGGGGTTACAAATACAACAGGTCAAATAAAACTACTTCAATTATTCAAAAACAAATTGAAAAAATTGAATTTTTTTTGAATGAAATTGATTTACTCTGGCTGAAGATTTTCATAAAAAAATATAACAAACTCTTATTTCTACAAAATGCAATTGAAATAATAAAAAAAGAAACAACCCCCTTTTGTAAAATAAAATAATGCCATCCTTCAATAGGAGATGTATTTGTGTCTTTTAGTTGAATTTTGAACAATTTTATGAATATTGGAGATTTTTCAGGGTAATGAATTGTTGATATTTTAGTGAAAAGTGGAATGTAATATTTGAGGAATTACTCAATTGATTTTACTAGAGGAAGGAAGTCAAAGACTATTGATTAACATGTATTGAGATAGATACATCATTCTCTTTAATTAATCATAATTATAATCTATTTTTTTACTTCTCTAAATTTTGAAAACACTACTTTTGGAGTATATGGCTGAAAAGAATGGCCATTTTGAGAAAAAAGTGATGAATATTTTGATTTTAAGGAATTAAAAACTAAGTTTATTGCAGCTCAAAAGTTGATATTCTTATCAAAAATATCTGCAAAAATAATAAAAATAAATAATTAAACAAATACAAGTCCAAAAATTTGAATAATTTATCATAAAACCGACTTTTATTGTTTTAATATTGATACAAAAATATAAATAAATAAATAAATAAAACTAAAAATTCAATAAATCAGATATGAAAAAAATAAAATATGAAAAAAATAAAGTAAAGGAAGGAAATGAAATTCAAAATGGATCTTGCTCATGTTGATTTGACACCCGTCTTCACCCTGAATCATCCTTTTCCCAGTGTCAACCTCCAAATACAGAATCATCCTTGCGCACCTCAGCCTCAATCTTTCATCCATCGTCATCAACCAATGAATTTGATTTGGTCAAATCCATACTTGCCCCAATCCTTCTCTCAATCACTCTCCCTCCATCTCTCCAGCCTTCCCTCGATCTCGCCCTTCGACATCTTCCTCCATCTTCCTATTTTCCTCTCTTTATTATTTTATTTTCCCTTTCCTCACTTCTCAGCTTCTCCTTCCTTCCAATAATTCTCTCCCTCCCGTCCTCGACTTACAACTGATCCTAATCCTTCGACTTCCAACTGAATCTAATCATCCTCTCAACCTTCCTTGACTCTTAATTATCCTCTTGACCATCCTTGACTCTCATGCCCAAGCTCTCAATCACTCTACGCTCATCCCTCCAAATCCGACACTACTTTTGACGGCTATCAACTCCTGATTATGTCTAGCTGTGAGAAAAATTATCTCAATCCATATTACGTTGATGTCTCTTTTCTGAATTTTCTTTCAGTCCTACCATTCCTCATTCCTTGTCATCTAAAACTATCCTTCATCGTGTGATTCTCCAATCTTCTCTTTCATCCTCACTATCAATTCCGTAGTATCGGTAAGACACTCTTTACATTATCCTAGAATCTCTGCAAATAGTTTTGTTTAAGTTTGTTTTCTTTCATGCCAAAGACCTGCTGGTCTTTAGATTTTGAAATTCATCGTCCAAACTTATCATGGTTAAAAGCCAAAATCAACAAACCGACAAACCAACGATATGGATTCAACTTCAACTGGACCAGCAGATCCAAATTCCTCCCTCCTCAAAACCCTGACGGACTCCATCCCAAACCTTCACAAATCAAACTTTTCCCTCTGGAGATCGAAATTGACTACCATATTCTCGCTCAAAGGAATCTCTCACTGGCTCAACGCCCCAGAAGATAAGGAATGTCCGTCAAATGTAAACCTGGAGATCGCCGGATACATCTTAGCCAAGCTGGACAATCAAACATATATCAATTGTGTAAAGGACAACGACGCTCTGAATGGAATTGCGCTTTGGAAATCAATCAACGAGTATTACGCCTCATCACAGACAGCAAATCAATCGCGTATTTTCTTCAATTTCCTTAATCTTGCTTTTGACCCCAAGAATGTCGAAAAGTTCATCACCAACGTACAATCCTGTTTACTCCAAATCTCTGAAATTGGGATTAAGATGGACGACAATATTGTGGCCTATCTAATCCTATACAAGTTTCCTCCCCAACTCAAACATTTGAAGACCACAATAACGCACTCTCTGGGCGAAGCCAAGATCAACGGGGATCTTGTGCTTAGACATCTAAATCAAATCAAAAACAAAGTAGCAGCTGGAAAGTACGCCTCTGCTATGCTTGCCAGTCAAGAACTTCTAAGATGTAAGCCAAACTGGCACAATCCACAGGCCTTTCACCCGAAGAACAAATGCTTTGCATTGTATACTCATCTTTGACCTAATTACAATGGGTCGGGCGATAACTCCACTCCTCAAAATCAAATCCCTGCGTCTAACTCCAAAGCTTCCGTGAATCTAGCATATACGTTCTCCGTCACTTACCTGCACCACATCGATCGTAACTCTCTTCTCTTGGATTCAGGCGCGTCCAATAACATGTTCAATAATCCAGATTATTTTGACTGGATGAAGGATGATAGTACCAAGGTGAATACTGGTAAACCAAACGCCTCAATCACGTCCCAAGGAGCCGGCAATGCCACTATCCACACTAAAACAGCCTCACTAACTCTTACCAAGTCTCTGTTCGTACCCCATCTAACTGTGAACCTTATCTCTCTTGGTCAACTTGTCCGAAAAGGTTGTACACTCGCTCGACTTGACTCAACGGGTTTTGGAGTATTTTTTGAAGATGAAATGATCATATCTGGTCATATTTGCAATAACCTCTTCTATATAGAAGAGTCCAACTCCAACATCTCCAACTGCCACTCGTTTCTCTCAATGTCAACCATTCATAAGCGCTTTGGTCACGTCAGTCGAGAACAGGTAAAACTTCTGTCTGCCTCTTTCCCTAACTTAAAGTGGGACCTCAATTCCTGTACAGCCTGTGCAAAATGGAAGATCCATCAAACTTCCTTTCAATGTCACATCCCTCCCAGCTCCCTGCCTTTTGAATTCATCCATGCTGACGTCTGTGGACCTATAAATCCTGTCTCCAAATCCGGATGTCAATATTTCCTGTTACTCACCAATAACTTCTCTAAATATAAAGTCTGCATCCCGATAAAGCTCAAATCTGATGTTACCCAAGAAGTCATTAACTTCATCAAGCTCCACTCAAACCACCTCGATCAAATGCTGAAAATCTTCCATTCTGACAACGGCGGCGAATTTGTGAACTCTCAACTATCCTCCTTTCTGAAGGAAAATGGTATTTTACATACAACTTTCAAACCCTATACTCCTCAACACAATCCCATGGCCAAACGTGGAAATAGAACTCTCGTGGAAGCAACCAGAACAACCATGATTGACATGTCCATTCCTCTTTTCTTTTGGGATGAGATTATGATCAGTTTCTGCAAGATTCTCAACTCGATTCCTTCCATAAAGCTCAAGCAATCTCCTTTTGAAATCTGGCATGACAAGACTCCCAAACTTAACCTTTTCCAAACGTTGGGTTCCAAGACTGTTGTTCTTGACAACAGATCACCTTATTCCAAACTCAGTGAGAAGGGCATTGAAGGAATGCTGGTAGTATTTGATCTCAACTTAAACTCCTTCAGGATCTTCTTCCCGGAATCAGGATTGATTGTTCGTAGTAAACACGTTAAGATTTTTGAGAACATGAAACTCGACGATTCCTCTCTACCCTCCTCCAATTCTCCTTTTGACACTATTCTCAATATTGAACCCCTTACTGACATTCTCACCTCCTCCGCTCCAAAAAAAAACTCCCCATTTTCATCTTCCGACTCTCCTCACTCCAATCCTTCATCCATCGAACCTCAATCTGCTGTTCCCCATTCTTCATCCTCCTCTGCCACTCAGGATTTGAATGAGGATTCATCCTCCGAATCCAATTCTAGTTTCCTGGACGACAATCAGGTTGCGGACTTACTTGCTGCAGATAATCCTTACTGTCTCCAAGATCAATCCAACATCCAACGACCCCAAAGATATGGCTTTCTGATGAGATCAACCCCAAGATCTTACAAAGAAGTAGAAAAAAGTCCCGATTGAATCCATTGGTTAGAATCCATGAAGACTGAGTTAGACGGCATTGATGTGCTGAAAGTCTGGGAGGGATGTCATACCCTTCCAGATGGAAAGCAAGCCCTTTCTACCGTTTGGGTCTATTGATTGAAAGAATAACCCAATGGTGCTGAATCACTCTTCAAGTCAAGATTGTGTGTTCAAGGTTTCAAGCAGCTCAAATTCTGTGACTATGGAGAAACCTACGCTCCTACTGGTTTGATTGTCACGCTCCGTACTCTTTTAATATACTCTTATCACCACCATCTGGACATCGTCCAGATGGATGTTAAGTCAGCCTTCTTGCATGCACCACTCGACAAAGAAGTCTTCATCAAACGACCCAACGGATACTCCTTGCCATTTCCATACTTCAAACTAAATAAAGCATTGTATGGCCTCAAACAAGCTCCGAAGAGTTGGTTTGACACCCTACGTGCCTGGATGGTATCCGAAGGCTTCAATGCTTCTAGTGTGGACCCATGTCTCTACATCAGCAACGACCATTCCATTTTTATCTTTGTCTACATTGATGATTTAATTGTCATGGGCAATTCCTTGAACTTCCGAAACAAACTCCAATCACGATTCTCAATTTCCCATGAAGGTCCTCTTCAGAAGATTCTCGGGAATCATTTGATCAACACTCCACAAGTTCCTGCCCTTTTGCAACCCAAGCACATCCAGTTAGCGCTAGAAGAACTAGGCCTCCTTGAATCTAAACCAATAACCACTCCCATGACTCCAAACGTTCACCTATCCCAAGCATCCAACAATGAGCACGTGGAATTCCTCAAATTAAACATCAATTTCCGATCATTGTCTGGATTTCTTAACTTTATCGCCAGCCGAACCCGGCCCAATCTTTCGCATGCAGTATCTACTCTATCACAATTCAACGTCAAGCCAGGTCCTCAACATTGGTTGGAAGCTAAACACGCCTGGCGATATCTTAATCACACAAGGAATCAAGACCTTAAGTTAAAATCATTGAACTTCAAATATGATATTGAGTGCTTCAGTGACTCTGACAGCGGGAACAATGCGATAACCCAAAGAAGTCATACCGGTTTCATAATACTATTGTATGGTTGCCCGGTTTTGTGGAACAGCAAATTGCAACCCTCTGTCTCCCTATCCTCCACCAAAGGCGAATTGAAAGCCCTTGTCTCCGTTAGCCAGGAAAAACTTTGGCTGGACAATCTTCTGCACGACCTCAATCCCAATCTCAAGCTTTCCCATTGTTTAAACATAGACAACAAGGCTGTCGACAATCTTGTCAAATTTCAGTCTCACCACAGCGCTCTCAAGCACGTGGACACACAAATTAAGTGGCTACAAGAGCAGCGAGAGGCCAAGAAATTGATAACTAACCTGATCCCCTCAAACCAGATGCTTGCCGATCCCTTAACTAAACCCGCTATCAGATCCTCAGTATTAAATCTCACAAATAATGTTTTGACCTCTCACAACTAGACACGGCGGCGTGTTGAGTTGACACCCATCTTCACCCTGAATCATCCTTTTCCCAGTGTCAACACTCCAAATACATAATCATCCTTGCGCACCTCAGCCTTGATCTTTCATCCATCGTCATCAACCAATGAATTTGATTTGATCGAATCCATCCTTTCCCCAATCCTTCTCTCAATCACTCTCCCTCCATCTCTCCAGCCTTCCCTTGATCTCGCCTTTTGACATCTTCCTCCATCTTCCTATTTTCCTCTCTTTATTATTTTATTTTCCCTTTCCTCACTTCTCAGCTTCTCCTTCCTTCCAATAATTCTCTCCCTCCCGTCCTCGACTTACAACTGATCCTAATCCTTCGACTTCCAACTGAATCTAATCATCCTCTCAACCTTCCTCGACTCTTAATTATCCTCTCAACCATCCTCGACTCTCACGCCCAAGCTCTTGATCACTCTACGCTCATCCCTCCGAATCCGACACTACTTTCGACGGCTATCAACTCCTGATTATGTCTAGCTGTGAGACAAATTATCTCAATCCATATTACGTTGATGTCTCTTTTCTGACTTTTCTTTCAGTCCTACCATTCCTCATTCCTTGTCATCTAAAACTATCCTTCATCGTGTGATTCTCCAATCTTCTCTTTCATCCTCACTATCAATTCCGTAGTATTGGTAAGACACTCTTTACATTATCCTAGAATCTCCGCAAATAGTTTTGTTTAAGTTTGTTTTCTTTCATTACAAAGACCTGCTGGTCTTTAGATTTTGAAATTCATTGTCCAAACTTATCAGCTCACATCCAAGGCAAAAAACAGAATATCATTAAAAAAATAGTCATATTTACAGAAAAAATAAGTACAAGCACAGTGTTTTTTGAGAAATAAATAAAAAAATTGGCTTTTGTTTAAAGCCACAAAGGATTTTGCCCTCAATCTTACAATAATTTGGCTGTTCAATTTAAAAAAGTAAAACAAGGCTTATGTAAATAACTTTGAGACTTCTGCAACCTTTTTTTCAAGAAATTAAAAAAATAAAAATAAATAAAAATAGAACAGGCCAATTTTGGTGGTCACACTACATTCAGCCCTCAATTCTGTAAACACCACTGGCTGCATCATTTTGGATGTCATATTTTGTAGTTAATATTTCATTGACTATGGGTTTTGATGGAATTGAACCTGAAAAAACCATGGCAGGCCACTGCATTAGTGGCATTTGGAAAAGGCCTTCAAAACTGCAGTTTAAGCAGGGGCCACCAAAAATTCCAGCCCCCCCTCCCAATTCTTTATGGGAGGGAAAACTTTCCCACACCTTTTGGCCTAAGAAAAAAAAAGGAATTAATTTATTGTAAAAATACTAAATTCATGCCTTTGTGTGTTTATGTATTTTATTTTCTGGGAAAACACAAAAAGATGAATTTCTAAGCTAATCTTGAAGTTATGAATTTAGCCTGTGCCCAAAAAAAACCTCCTCCATTCATAAAGTTTTGTAATGAACCTCTTCAATCCAATTTTTGAAATCTTTTGAACAGATAAAACTAGCTCCAAAATGCCTTTAAGATAAATCAGTAAGTACTTCATATTTTGAAAATTCTTCATTTCAAATCTTCATTGGTGATGAAAATAAAATCCTCTTTGATTGAATAAAAAAATGACATCTTCCTTGGTATTCCATGAATTTTATTAAAAAAAACCCTTTCAATCACCAATCAGTAGCATAAGGAATTTTTTTCCTGATCTTGATTGGTTTTCATTGTTTCATTTTTTGTTCCAAATTTTTCCAAGCCATAATCCATACCTGCATTCAGTGGCCCCTCTATTTTGTAGCTGTCTGAATTGATAACCTAAAATTATAAAGGAATTTTTGAAATTTCAAGGACTGCAACAATTTCTAATTTACCGTCTTTTTAATCTTTGAATGTTCTCTCCATGGAATTTTGTGCTTTTCCAAATCCAGCCTCATCCGAAATATTTTCTTATAAAACTTTTACAGAAATTAAATTTTGATAAGAAAATTTTTTTTGAAGCTGGACTGCAGAATCACTCTGGCTTGGAATAAAATCTTTTAAATGCTGAAGAACCTAAACCACATTCCATTAAGTGATTTCCAAAACTGAAAATAGGTCTATGAAATTCTAAACTCCAAAAATTTCACAGAATCATGCTGGATTGAATCCAATTAAAGTACCAAGCTGCACCAATTATCCATATCCTTTTACTCATCATTAATTTCTACAGTTTTTTCAAAAATATGCTGTTTAATTTTAACATAATTCCATCAAATTTGCTGCTGATACCTTCTGCTTTGGACATTTCCCATACAAATACTCAAAGCAGAAAATCCTTCACAGAAACTGTCTGAAAACAAAAAATTTTGAATTCAACAAATCTCAAAAGAGCTTACTACACTTTAAACCAAAGTTCTTATGTTACAAGAGGACAAGTTTTACCTTCTGAGGAAGATCCCATAAAATATTTTCATGCCTCTAATTTACATGAATTATAAAGGGAGAAAAACCTTTCCTGAATTTAGACACTTCTGCTTCCAGTTGAAATTTATCTGTAAATTATTTTCAAGTATTTCACATAGTAACTCCCACCAAATTCTTAAGCTTCCAAAAATTGACCAGTAAAGATATGTGGAAATAGATTAATTCCAAAAGAAATAGATTCTCCCCATAAATAATTTTGATTTTGATCCTTTATTTAAATCTTGTGAATAGTTTCCTTCAGTGGCTGATTAAATTTTTAAATTTTGTCTTGGACATCCAGGTAGCACCCCTCCATCCAATTGAATTTTTTTCTGAAAGAATTGACCATAAAATTCATGTAAGCATGGGAAATTTTCATAGCCATTGAATTTTCTTGGATTAAAAAATTAAAACTTCAAAAACAAATCCTCCTCCAGAAAGAACCTTACATTTTCCCCAAAAAAAACTTGACCAAATTGCATGCCTCCAATAATACAGAAATATTTAGTGAATTCAAAATGAACTATGGAAGATTTGTGTTACTATGGAAAAAAAACTGCCCAGAAACAATTAATCACCTTTTGGAATACCCATTTTCCTAAGATTACTTGAAATCCTCTGCCAAAAGGCCCTTCCAATCCTCACCAGATACTAGAACATTTCCCTATTCATTTTGAAAAAAAAGAATCTCACACCCTCCTCAAGCTCTCAGCCTCTCTAAAATAACCTAAGTTTCATTTTAGGCTCCTAAATACTTTTTCTTGAGCCTCAATTAAATTTTTATTATTAGGGAATATCAGAGTTAACCAAACCTGCCATTTTTAATGGCAGGTTTCAAACCAAATCCACCATTTCAAACCCACCATTAAAAATCAAAAAAACCCACTTATTTCACAAGAGGGGTGCCAGAGTTACCCCCAAATAAGTTTTTTTTCCATTTTACTATATACTCTTGATCCTCTCTATTTTTACTTTACCATCCTCACTCATCCTCCCTCAATTCTCATCCATCCCCTCATTTTTTATCCTGTACATCCACTCTTGCCCTTCTTCCCGTCCAAGCAATCCCCCCCAAAGCTAATCTTGATCATCCAAAGCTGATTTCCAATTCCCTGTTGGTTTTATCCAACAAATGATCCCAAATTGAGACTACTTCCAGAAAGTTGGAGCCAGTGCACCTGGTATGTAATCTAGACCAAGTGGGACTTCAAACATTAAATTGGTTAGTTTTTGGGATGATGACTCTCTAACTCATTCCTCCCCCAGCTTGTTTAATCCAGTCCTTGGTCAGTTGTTCAATCCATCCATACATGTATTGAGCTCATGACCTCATCAATCCCAAAAATTGTCCTGAAAATGTTTGAATCTATTCATGCTCAGTTCCTCCACCAAAGCCTACCAAGTTGAGAAATGAGATCAAGAGCTATGGAGCAGTCCCGCTTGAGGATTCCTGAAATGAATCTCCCCATGGTTGGATCCCACTCAGCTTGATTTTCCTCTTGTTCACCAGGCACTACTTGGCTTCCCATCTCAAACTCTTGCCTAACCTCCCAAGATCATCCAAACTGTGTATGATGAACATTCCATATTTATCAATAAATCAATCTGCCTACTTGAAGATCAGAGATCATCTCACCCGTGAAGACCAAGAAGTGTTCTACTCGCCCAATTTTTGGGACAGCAGGACCCAAGTTCTGATCCTCAAATCTCCATCCAAGTATTTGATTTGATTAAAAATTTTGCACCCACTGAATAAATCTCATCCATAAACCAAGCCAGACCTGTTTTGATGCTCACTTTTTGGATCTCCTGGAAAAGAAGATGATAAAAGTATTATTCTCCCTTGCTCTATGATTGCCATATCCCCTTTTGGTTGCTCTCTCTCTCCTTTCTGTGAAGTTTACCTGCATGATGATCCTTAAAACTCTTCACCAATCTGCCTGGCTCCCAAGAGAGCCAGGACAAATCAATACTAATTTAAAAGGATCCAGACCAGTTAAATCTCCAAACGCTCCTAGTCTAGTCCAAAAAAATCATACTTTTCAACACACTGACTTGCAAATACCTTATGCATGCCAGGTTTCAATATTCTCAAGCTTACCAGCCATTCAAGCCAGGAGGAACACACAAACAATCAATTCACAGAAAGAATACACCGCTGAAGTCTTCTTCCAACCACTTCTCATTCTTTTAACTTGATGTATAAAGCCGGTGAGTTCTCTGAACCAGGATTAATACTCAACTCTCTGCCATCTCTCAATCAAGACTCTGCTAAATAAGCATTGTTGAAACTCTAAGACAACATTCAAACCATCAAAAGATGCACCAACCCTGATAGAAAATAATCTTCCCTGATCTCTTTCTCCCTCTGGAAAACTGAAATCAGAACATCTCATTCACCAACTCAACTTACTAGGTCCAATTCACCTTGGTCACCACCTTGCAATCTTGCTTCCTCAAGGGGCTTTCTCAGCTCTCTCCTCCATCCTTGTTTTCTCTCCCACTTGCTTCATTTTCCACTCTTCATTTCTTTTTCTTTGTCTCTTACACTTTCAAATTTTCTTTCTTTCCATTTTTCATCTTCCAACTCTTTTGTCTTCACAAAATAATAGAAATAATTGTTTGTCAGAAACCTAACACTGTCTTGCCTCTGAACTGACAGACCAGACCATGATCTTACCCTGGTCCCTTCAAGTACTGTTAACCCCCTTCCCCTTCTCTCATGTAAGCCGGGATGGATTTCCGGGGATTTTTTGAACACTTATTCTTACATCCCATCTCACCACCTTTTGATTTCCTCCAATAAATGCCCCCCCTTTTTTTTCTATCTTTTATGAGTGCATCAGGTAAGATTATCTCTACAAATAGTGCCTGAATTTTACCTAGACATTTAGCCCATCAATCCAGCTCAGCACAAAAATTTCCATCATCATCTTTGATTTAAAAATATATCATCATCATAAAAAAATTCCTGCCAAAATTCATCAAGGTTCCACCACCCATAGAACCCCTATGTTGCATTGAACCAAAACCCAAAAGCTTCTCAGTCTTTTTAAAATACGGATGCACTCAGGTAATGTGCATATTATTGTGTAATCCAAATGGGATGCACAAATGGGTCTCCACGGGCCCATCGGACATCACGTGGGCCACATGGGCCTATGTGGATGTTATTGGTTTTGGAAATTTGTGCACCAAAACATGTTTTCTAGGTCCTTTGGGACACAGGCATCAACAGGCCCGCCAGGGTGGATGGGCCACCTTAGCCAGATGGACTTATCTGGGCATAACTGGGCCCAAGCTTTATTTTGGAAATACTTTTCCAGACGGGCTGGCCTGCCAAAGTATGTATTTTATGGTCTTTGGGTCTTGGCGGCCAATTGGGGCCGCCGCCTGTTTTTCACCCCGCTTGGGGCCGCTTGTTTCTCTCAGGGGCCCGTTGCTGGGCCTGATGGCACGCGCAGGGCCATTGTATGGGGAAGGGGACTCCATTTGAAGTCCTCCAACCTTCTGTGTGCAAGGCCATGGCCCCTGCCTCCCTCCTTCCCTTTCTTGGTTGTGAGGGGGAGGGAGGATGGCTGGTCCTCCCCCTCATCAAGGACCAGCAATTGGTTGGTTGCATGTGGCAACCAACCAGGGTGGGGGGGATTTCATCACCCTCCCACCTGTTGGTTGTGGAGGGACCAATGCAGTGGGGGGGACCTGATTACCCTCCCACCAAAAAAAGCGGGGCACTCCCCCCCCCCCCGTTACCAAGGGGGAGGCGCCAAGGGCTGGGGGGACCTGATCCCCCTCCAGCCCACTCTTTTCAATGTTTTTCCTAGGGCAAATTGTGTCCCAGGCAACCAGCGGGGCATCTGACCACCCCTGCTGGTCATCTAGGTAGGAAAGAGGGGGGGAGGTGGCACGCCCACTGGTTACATCCCCCCATGTGGGTTTGAGACTGGACCCAGGTGAGTCCTGGGTCCCACCTGGCCCATCTGAGGGGCCAGGGGCTGGTTTCATGAGGTAAACAGCTGGTAATTATGGTCAGAGGGGTAAAAGGGCTGGTTGTAAGAGACAACCAGCCAGGGTCTGAACAGCAACAAGGGCTGGTTCAGCCCAGTAAGGGTGGAAACACCAAATTCAACCGGTACAGACTGGTCATGAGGGTTCAGGGACTAATTCCAACAGGGCTGAGTAAGCCCAAACCAATTAGCAAGGCTTGTAGAGCCTGTAGAGCCCATTTGGGGCGGAATTTTTGCCTTTTGCTTGTAATTACATGAGCTCCACATGAGCACCATCTTTTTTATTTAAGGAGCTCTTCTCCCTGCTGTTTTCCATCCATTTATTCACCAATTCATTCACATTCACAAGTGTTCCATTGCCTCTGCCTCATACTAAGGATCAATCATAAGGCATTATTGTCTCAGCATTTCTTTTGCTTTAAGTACTGCTCTTTGATTAAGCTTAGGGGCCAATAATTCACACAAATTATCAGTACCATCATCATTCTTACTTCCAAGAAGAATATTCCCTTATAACTTACTCTGGACAACCTCAAAGACCTCAAGTTTTCCAAGAAGATGTCCTATATCCCAGAGTCCAGCTCCACCAAGATTGTTTTGAATGGCCAAAACTATAGTGCTTGGTCTGTCTTAATGGAAAGTGAGTTGGACAACATTTGTTGTGTGGAGATTATGGATGCAGATCACACTTTGATTAGTTCAGAGGTAGAAAAGAAGTCTTATCATCTCATTCTTAGGAATTTGGATGAAAGTAATATGGCATGGGTTTCTGAGACTTTAAATGAGGAACAGAAGAGGATGGGTAGCATTGTATGGAAAATTCTCAAGGCCAAGTATGCTGGTGACTCTTTCCATCAGAAGGGGATTGCTTTCAATAATTTTTTCACGTTGAAATTGGTCAACTGCAAACAATTTGTGGGGGAGGCAAGATCAAGTATTGCTAAGTTCAATTCATCTGGGCTGAACATGGATCCTGAGTGTTTGTCACTCTTAATTCTTCAAAAGCTACCGTAAGAATATGAGTCCTTGGTTAGGATTATATCTTGATTGGATTCCCTTCCTGGAGAAGAGGATTTGCTTAGAAGGATTGAAAACAATGATATTCAATTTAAAATGAAGCAGGGCACAGGAACTGCTCTGGTGGGCAAGGCAGGAAAATCCGGGAAGAAGGCAAAGGCCAAGAGGGATTTATCAAAGGTCTTGTGTTATAATATTCAGAAGAAGGGAAACTATGCAAATGATTGCAAGGAGGACAAGAAGAGGAATAAATCCAAGGAAAGTGAAAAGGAAGACAAAGAGGTCAACCTTGCCATGGAAAATGTTTCTATAGTGGCAGTGGATGTTTCAATTGAAAAATATGTTGAGGAACAAGTCCCCAACAAGAAGGCTAAAATCAATGAGGATCAAGAAATGGACTTGAGTTATTATGAAGTATGTAATCTTAACCTTGATGATAAGAACTTATCAGTGGGTTATAATTCTTCTTTCCTTGTAGGAGGATTGAAGGAGGATTTTCTTGTTTTGATTGATTCTGGTTGTAAAGACCACATGTTTTTTTGAGCCAAACTTGTTTTCAAATCTTAGAGATTTTGATGGTGTTGTAAATATTTGCCAAAAAGGAAGAACAATTCAGATTAGAGGAATTGGAAAAGTTGCTCTTAAAAATCACTTTGGTTTGAAAATATCTTTTTATAAAGTGTTCTATGTACCAGATTTGCCTTATAAACTTGTGTCTCTTGGAGTTCTCTGGAAAAAAGGTTTCCAGATTTGTTATCTTAAAGAAGATAAGTTTGTTATTTATTTGAATGGGAGAACTATCCTGAGTGGAAAAGTTCAGAATAAGTTGCTCTGTACAAACTTGTTCAAGTTTTCGGCTCTGAGAACTGTTGCTCACAAAATAAGTGGCCATAAGGTAAAGGACAGCAATTGTGAAAATTGTACTTTATGGGCCAAGACCAGGAATGTGTTCTCAAAGAGTAGAGATCACGCAGAATTTCCTAGAGAGGAATTTTCCATTGATTTGGCAGGGCCATTTTCACCAGTATCCCTTGGGGGGGCAAAGTACTTCATCAATTTGGTTGATACAGCAACTAATTATGTTTGGGTGAAACTAATAAGATCAAAGGATCAGACCACAGAGGAGGTTTCAGTAATCTTCAAATTCTGGAAAAGAATGGTTTGATGAGGGAGATCAAGAGGTTTATTACTGATGGAGGGGGTGATTTTGTGAGTAAAGAGTTTGAGAAACTGTTAAATGATTATGGTATCACTCATATAGTTACTACTTCAAGTACTCCAAAAAACAATCGAATAGTTGAGAGGATGAATAGGACTCTATTGGGAAAATTCAGAACTATCATGGCGCAATCTGGTTTGCCAAAGTTTTTATGGGCTGAGTTGGTGTGCACAGTGTGTCTGTTGCACAATATTGTAAGTGTTAATGGGAAATTTTGGCATTATCTGTTTTGGAAGTTGTACCCCAAAACATCAAACCTAAGAACAATGGGTTGCTTAGTGTATTATAGTGTCAACCATAATGAAATGGTTTGAAAGTTAGATCCTAGATCCAGAACAGGGGCACATGATTTAATAAGTAAGTCATACAGGATTTATTGTCCAGGGACAAGAAAGGTTATCCGTAGTAGGGATGTAAAATTTGAAGAAAGTACCTTTCCACTCAAAAGGAGTGAAGATATTGCTGTTCAGGAATCACAGCAGGAAATAGCATTGGAGCCTATTTCACCAGCAGATGCTGTAGAGAATATCATTAGTGATGATGTTGAGATGGCAGAGGTGCCACAGGAGGTTTCAGTACCCGCTTCAGGGGAGTATGTTGAATCAGAACCTGATGAGCCTCCACCTCCAGTTATAAGGAGCAGAAGGAGTAGGATACCTGTTGATAGGTATGGGGAATGGAAGTCCCATTATGCTTCTTCAGAATATGAAAAAGATAAGTTTTAGGAACAATGTATGCTTAATGAGATTCTAAAGTTAAGTTCAGAAATGGGTAATAGGGTTAACCCAAATAGCTTTGGCCAATCTATGAATTATGATGATAGAGCCAATGGGAAGACAGTTATTTTTGAGGAATTTGATTCTCTGGAAAGTAATAGTGTTTTTGAAGTGGTTAAGCGGGATTTAGTTCCAAAAGGAAAGATCATTGTTGGGTCTAGGTTAGTGTTGAATAAGAAGTTTGATACTAATGGAGTTTTGAAGAGGTTCAAAGCTAGATTAGTTGCACAAGGCTTCAAACAGAAAGAGGGTATTGATTATCAAGAAACTTTTTTTCCAACTGGAACGCTGTCCACCTTCAGGTAAACCATTGCTTTGGAAGTTGAGTTGGGTGAAGAAATCAGACAGGCTGATTTTGTGACTGCATACTTGAATGCAAAATTTGGAGAAAAGGAGACTGTTTATATGTCAATTACTGATGGTTTCAAGGAATGGCTGGTAGAGAACAAGCCAGAAACTATGAAGAAAATCTGTGTGAGAATTTTCCTCTCAGCTGATGAAGGGGAGAATGTCCTCAAGCTGTGTATATCCCTGTATGGATTGAAGCAAGAAGCTAGGTCATGGTATAACACCATGAGTAAGAAACTGATAGAGATTGGTTTCAGGAAAAGTGAGGCCAACCCTTGTCTCTTTGTGAGAAAGGATGCAATTTTTTTTGTATGGGTTGATTACATTATCATTATTGGGAATGGTAAAGAGAGATTCATGGAGGCACTAAAAAAGGAGTTCAAGATAAAAGATCTTGGCCTGGCACAACAGGTGCTGGGAATGAAAGTTATTAAGAGAAATAATGGGATCAATTTGGATCAAAACCATTATGTGTTATCTCTACTTAAGAAGTATGGCTTAGAGGATGCAAAGAAGTTTGGTACTCCCATGAAGTCTAACATTTGGTTAGAAAATTCTACAGATGAAGAGCCTCTGTATTTTGTCCAATCCAGGAAAAATTATGGGTCAGCTATTGGATTGCTAAATTATTTAGGGCCGTGTACAAGGCCAGATATTGCTTATGCAATTGGAATCTTGTAACAACACTTAGAGAAACCAAGAATGAGGCATTGGTCTGCGTTTAAGAGAGTTATGAGGTATCTTAAAGGAACAAGCAGTCTGGGACTGCAGTTTTCAAAGTCAGAAAATTTTGATTTGGTTGGTTATTCTGATGCAAGTTGGGCAGATGGTAACACTAGGGAATCCACAAGTGTTTTTTTATTCTTTTTAGGAAAAAATCTAGAGTCATGGATGTCTAAGAAGGTGTCAGCAAGAAGTCTTTCATCAACAGAAGCAGAGTACAGAGCGTACCTGTCAGCCTCACAGGAGGCAAAGTGGTTGAGAAAGGTCTTAGAGGATACTCATAAACCACAAGGGTTTTCATTGTTGTATTCCAATAATCAGATTGCCATTGCATTTGCAGAAAACCAAGTGTTCCATTCAAGAACAAAACATATTGATGTTCATTATAACTATATATGTGATGCAGTGAACTGCAGAGAGATAGTGTTACAGTACATGCCCATTGGAGCAATGATTGCCAAAATCTTAACTAAGGCATTAGATAGGAACAAACATCAAGTTTTGGTGTCTAGTATGCGTATGGCATCCCTTCTGGATTAAGAGGGTGTATTAAAATACAGATGCACTCAGTTAATGTGTATATTATTGTGTAATACAAATGGGATGCACAAATGGGCCTGCACAGCCCATTGGACATCATGTGGGCCTATGTGGACGTTTTTTTTTTTGGGAATTTGTGCACCACAAACGTTTTCTAGGTCCTTTGGGACACGGGCCTTAATGGGCCCTCCAGGGTGGATGGGCCACCTTAGCCAGACAGGCTTATCTGGGCATAACTGGGCCCAAACTTTATTTTGGACATACTTGGCCAGACGGGCCGGCCTGCCAAAGTATTTATTTTATGATCTTTGGGCCCTGGCGGCCCATTGGGGCCGCCGCCTGTGTCGCGGCCTGCTTGGGGCTGCTTGTTTCTCTCAGGAGCCTGTTGCGGGGCCTGACAACCTGCGCAGGGCAGTTGTATGGGGAAGGGGACTCTGTTTGGAGTCCTCCCACCCGCTGTGTGCAAGGCCCTGGCCCCAGTCACACCACCCGGCTGGTTGCGGCTGCGGTGGCTGGCGGCCCCTGCCTCCCTCCCTCCCCTTGCTTGGTAGTGAGGGGGAGGGAGGATTGCTGGTCCTCCCCCTCATCAAGGACCAGAAATTGGTTGGTTGCATGTGGCAACCAACCAGGGTGGGGGGGATTTCATCACCCTCCCACCTGTTGGTGGCAGAGGGAACAATGTGGTGGGGGGGACCTGATCACCCTCCCACCAAGCAAAGCGGGGCGCTCTCCACCCCCGCCCCCCCCCCTGTTACCAAGGGGGAGGCGCCAAGGGCTGGGGGGACCTGATCCCCCTCCAGCACACTCTTTTCAATGGTTTGTCTGGGGCGAATTGCGTCCCAGGCAACCAGCGGGGGATCTGTTCACCCCTGCTGGTCACCTAGGTAGGAAAGAGGGGGGGAGGCGGCAAGCCCACTGGTTACATCCCCCCATGTGAGTTTGAGACCAGACCCAGGTGAATCCTGGGTCCCACCTGGCCCATATGAGGGGCCAGGGGCTGGTTGCATGAGGTAAACAGACAGTAATTATGGTCAGAGGGGTAAAAGGGCTGGTTGTAAGAGACAACCAGCCAGGGTCTGAACAGCAACAAGGGCTGGTTCAGCCAAGTAAGGGTGGAAACACCAAATTCAACCGGTACATACTGGTCATGAGGGTTCAGGGTAAGCCCAAACCAATTAGAAAGGCTTTTAGAGCCTGTAGAGCCCTTTTGGGGTGGAATTTTTGCCTTTTGCTTGTAATTACATGAGCTCCACATGAGCACCATCTTTTTTATTTAAGGAGCTCTTATCCCTGCTGTTTTCCATCCATTTATTCACCAATTCATTCACATTCACAAGTTTGCAATTGCCTCTGCCTCATATTAAGGATCAATCATAAGACATTATTGTATCAGCATTTCTTTCGCTTTAAGTACTGCTCTTTGACTAAGCTTGTGGGCCAGTAATTCTCATAATTCTAACACAAGTTGGGTGTTTGGGGTCATCCAAGGCTTGGTTTGGATGGAGACCAAATTCACTTGATCTTGTTGAGTCATCATCACTCTCAATCACCTTTGAGAGATTCTTTCAATTAAATGCCCTCTCTAAATCTATTTATTGATAATCCCTCCTCCCCCCTTCCTTAACTGGAAAGTTGTTCACAACAGAACCTGCCAAAGAGCAGGGAATGCTACAATTAATAACGTCATATGAAAGGAATCAAACTAGGAACAACAGTAGGAAATGAGACAATGATAAGAAAGGAAATCAGAGGGGCTAATTAGGCCAATGAGATCAATGAGTTTAGGAGCTTGCAAATACAACAATGAGCTTCAGAAAGAGCTGTAAGAGTGTTCTTGGGAGTATTTAAGGAAAGATAGTTTGGTGAGGGATCAGGCAAACAAATAATGCCAAGGAGGAGTTTCTGGAGCAATGGTGAAGTAAGTATTGGTCAAATGAAATGAGGTTGAATCAGCAAGTGAGTCAGAAAGAAAAATATGGGCAGTGTTGAGTCAGAAGGAAAAAGATCATGGGTAGTATACAAAGGGTTTTCAAGGGAAGATTAATACAAACCTGAAGAGTAGGAAAACAGAAATACAGATTCACCAGACCATGACTGAAAGGGAGGTGACAATTCTGCAAGATTCAAAAGGTCTTACTGTAGATGAGCATGACAAGTGCAAGGATGAGGAAGTTGTAACAACATGATAAATTGGTGATCTTATTGAATTGGAGCGTGCAGGAGATCAGGAATACTGAGGCTTGGATGACAAGTAAAATGAGGAAGGTGATTTCCAGAAAGTTTTGATCAAGAACATAGATTGGATTCATTATCAATAATGGACTGATAGCTGATTTACAAGATGGGCCAATTGGGGGTTGTGAAGCAAAGGATGAAGTCTTGAAGAAGAATGATGGGATGATTATTGATCAAGGAAGGTGACAAAAAGCTGATTTGTTAGGATGATGGTGTTGATCTTTGCTTTTTGAGGGCCTTGAGCAGTTGGAAGGGGGAATAATGATGTTGAACATCTTGGATTTCATGACATGGAGGGGTGGATGGAATTTTTTCATGATCTGGGGGAAGATGAATAAATGGCAGATTTCATGTTTGAAACCTGCCATTTTTAAATACAACAGTTAGGGGGTATGTGTATTTGAGAAAACCCCCATTAAAAATGGTGGGTTTGGCCAAAAAATAGAGGTTTTCTAATGGTTTTTTTGCTAACTCTGATAAACCCTATTGATTGAATTGATAAATCTCACTTCCAAATCCTTCCTCACTGGAAGAAGGGATGTAAGCTCCTCTTCAAGGAAAAACTGAAAGAAAGACCTTGTAATCTAAAGCAAAATACTAAATTCCTTACTCAAGTATCTAAGGCCTAAAAAATTCCAAAATGCTAGATCACAATCTCTTCCACTTATTCATAACTCTTGGAAAAATTCAAAATAAGTTTATTCACACCCAATTCAGCTTCTGCAACATCAAAAAAATTTGGCTGGTGGGATAGCTTCCTGAAATTTTGGTAAACATTCCTGGAATATTCCACACCATGAAATTAGAAAAATATGAGATTAATATATCAACTGTTTCAGAAGAGCATTTAAAAAAGAATACAAATTGATGCCTCTGGCTATTTTTTATCAATGGAAAAAAATGTTTAGTTCCACAGAGCACTTTTTCCCAACATTCTAGGATATTGGTTACTAAACAAAGCTCCTGTTTTGGGTGGTAGTATTGGAGTTTTGAATTAAAAAATTTGATCAATTTTTGAGAAACTGGAGCTGAATTTCCCTTTTAATTCAGAGTTCCTAATTTTCCCTCCAGAAAAAATATTGAATCCACTTTCAGAATTCTTCCTATGAAAAGTTAATACCATCATTTCAAGATTTTCCAGCTCAAAAGTCTTTACTTCAACTCTCTGAATTGAAAACTGAAATAATACATCTAATCACTCAAACAATTACCAAAAAAAATCCCAAAGCTCAAATGTTTTTTTGAGCAAAAAATATAGTTAAAATTCATGAAATGCAACCAAGCCCTAACAAATTTAAGATAAAAAATCTTATCCGAGTCAGCTTCTTATCCATAAATATTTTAAATTTTTAAATTTTGATAATTCTTTTGGAAAAAATCTTTATACCAATAATTATTTAGTTTTCCCATTTTCCAAAATTCAAAAAATACCAAAGACTTTTGAAACTGCTTCATAAATCCAGAATGAAATCCTCTAAACTTTCTGTAAATACTAACATATACATCTTGTGTTTCTGGGGATTTCTGCATCAAATTTTTAATCACAAGTATAGAAACTTGATCTTAGTATCTTTGATCAATATTCTTAATGAGTCTGGAATTTATCCTGCATAATAGATTACATCTTTTCATGATATAAAACCATAGAGTTTGTTTCCACCTGGAAAAGTTAAATTCATGTGAATCTGGAACAAGAGGCTTTAAATAACTGGTTTTTGCCAAATTTCTTGATGGAGCTTCCACCAGTAATGAAATGAAAATAAAATCCACTAATTAAATCAGATCTAAAATTAAATTGTTTTCTGAAATTCCTTTGTCTTTGGATTTAAAAATTCATCCAGGATAGTCTCCAAATTCAGTTTCTTTAGGTTTTAAAATATCTGAGAAAGTTCATCAGTATGGTTCTTTGTTGCACAGT